>CM061534.1:107034042-107075402 GCA_030545055.2 Neoaliturus tenellus | reverse complement strand
AAAAAAGATGTGCGAGGTGAACAACGCAGCAGGTAATTGAATTTTTACTCTATGGAACATAGGTTGCTATGATCAGTTTATTTTCCCCCATCGCAGCTGAGTTGTCCCTGTATGCTGAAAACAACATAACCTATTCTTGTTTATATCTGCTGGCCGTTATGTTACGTTTTTAAATAAAATTTAATTGATATTTTGACAGACCTATTTGTTAAATTAAATAGATCAACACTGATGTTTATTGGTGTTTTCAGTAAAACACAGATTTGGTTTAAATTATAGTTTATTACTGAATAACACATATTAAGAGAATACAGATACTGAAATAACACTAATACTGTATGGGAGCCATTGTGTGAGAGAGGAAGGGAGCGGAAGGCTGGCGGTTGTGGCGGAAGCTGGATACATTGGCATTTGGATATTTACAATAACAATATATTAACATTATACTATATCAACATCTTCCTTCCCAACAGAGCAAAATATTGGCTCAGAACAAAACAAATAATACAATATTAACAACTCAAAATAACAAAAATATAGCCTACTCAAGATTGGTAATATATTACAGAATCAGGCAGTATCATACGATAACCTCCTAGGATTTCTCACTAGCCTACCTCTTTTAGTTACATAGCCTTCCATATTTTTTACAACATTTGTTTCATCCGAGTCATTGGGAGATCGAGAAGGACTGGGCTTGTTAGGTGATTGATTGGGAGAGCTGGAGCTCAGGTTAAGCCTATTTGGGTCAGCTGTAACAACATGTCTTTCATTTGGACTAGGAGGAGATGGGCTGACATTAGGGTTAGGAGATAAGATGAAATACTTCCTATTACGTGTATACAGTCTACCATTTTCATCCTGCACCAAGTATGAACGGGGTGTATTTCCTAAAGCTTGTATTTTACCATGAGACCAAGGACCATCTAGGTTCTTTTTGAACAAGACCTGATCATTTACATTTAGTTCTGACAAAGGTTTTACCTGTTTATTATAATACTTCTGGATAGAACTCTTTCTTCTGTTTACAAGCTCCGGATTAGGTTTTGTTATTTTTGACTCAAGAAACTTAGTTGAACAAGGTAAAAGAGAATTTAAGTTTCTAGAAAACAACATCTGAGCTGGCGAAGGCAAATTACCTTTAGGTGTGTTCCTATAGTTAAGTAAAGCGATATAAGGATCTGAGTTTTCACATTTTTTCAGTATACCTTTAGCTATCTTTACGCCAGATTCAATTTGACCATTAGATTGGGAATGTTTCGGTGAGGTTGTTACATGACTGAACTCATAAGTTGATACAAAAGTTTTAAACTCTTTGCTGGTAAACTGAGTACCTGAATCAGTTACTAATATTTGAGGAATACCATGTCTGGCAAACATTGACTTAATTTGTTGATTACTGCTTTAGAACTAATATCATTGAGAGACACCAATTCAATGTACTTAGAATAATAATCCATTAAGACTAGGTAATTACAAGTTTTAAATTCAAATAGGTCTGCTGATACTTTAGACCAAGGCAAAGGAGGAATGTCATGAAACATCAGTGGTTCCTTAGAATTATTAGGGGAATGCAAAGCACATGTCATACAATTATTTACAAATTCCTTGATGTCTGAATTGATACCAGGCCAGTACAAAACACTTTTAGCTCTAGTTTCACAAGTATTTGCACCTACATGTCCATCATGGAGTTTAGCTAACATTTTCTTTTGTAAACTGTGAGGAACTATTAATCTATCATTTTTGTACAACAAATTATCAATTACATGAAGATTTTCTCTTAAGTTCCAATAAGGTTTAACAGAGTTTTCTAGATGGTTTTTGTTACTAGGCCATCCATTTTTCACTAAATCTCTTACTTTTACCAAGGTACTGTCACAATTTGTTTCATTCAAGAACAAACACATTTTTTCTTTTGAGACAGGTAAGCTGTTTTTGAATAGATTTACTTGACATATTATGTCATCATCAGTGTGATCAATTTCTTCAATAGATTGGAAAGGTAAAGATGATCTGGACAGAGTATCTGCTATGAACAAAAGTTTACCTGGTTTGTAAACCACATCAAGATCGTATCTTTGAACTTTGAGTAACATAGTTTGTAATCTTAGGGGTGCTTGTGACAAAGGCTTTTTAAAGAGACTTACCAGAGGTTTATGATCCGTTTCTACAGTTACTTTACGTGAAAATATGTACTGATGAAATCTAGTACAACCGAATGTTATAGCCAACATTTCTTTTTCAATTTGGCTGTAGTTTACTTGACTTTGGGTTAATGATCTTGAAGCATAGGCTACAGGGTTGTTACCACACAGCAACACTGCACCTAAGCCTGTAGAACTACTGTCTACGGACAAAGTTACATTTTTAGTAGGATCAAAATAACACAAGACTGGAAGACTTGTCAATAGCTCTTTTAGCTTTCGGAAAGCGCTTTCTTGGGAATTATCCCAACGAAACACAACATCTTTACGTAAAAGCTCTCTAAGCGGTGTAGTTAGAGTCGAATAGTTTGGGATGAATTTAGAGAGATAATTAGTCACACCAAGAAACCTTTCCAGTTCTTTACGATCAGCTGGAGCTTGCATTTGTTGTATCGCAAGAACCTTCAAGGTGTCTGGTGAAACACCAAACTCAGAATACTCAAGGCCAACAAATTTCACTTTAGGTACCCGTATTTTACATTTGGCCATGTTGAACTTGATTCCGTTAGCTTTTGCAATTTCCAGCACTTTCCGAAGGCGTTCATCATGAGTCTTTTGATCCGGACCACTTATACAAATATCGTCAAAATAACAGACAACTCCATCAATGTTACCGAATAATTCTGTCATTTTACCTTGAAAATAATCAGGAGCACTACTTATGCCATAAGGCATGCGTAAGAATCTGTACCTAGCAAAGGGGGTGTTAAAAGTACATAGCCTACTTGAACTTTCATCTAGCTTAAACATCCAGAACGCTGAACTTGCGTCAAGAACAGAAAACAGCTTGGAATTTGTCAACTTGCCACTAATTTCTTCTGCTGTGGGAATTTGACATTGAGGGCGTTTTAAATATTTGTTCAAATTTCTAGGATCTAGAACAACTCTTAAGCCTGAACCTTTTTTATTAATTAGTACCATACCGTGAACCCATTCAGTTGGTTCATCTACCTTGGCAACTATGCCTAATTTTTCCATCCTTTCTAATTCAAGTTTTAAGGGCTCTACTAAGGCAAAGGGAACTCTTCTGGGAGGTTCAATCTTAGGTTCATAATTACTGCAAAGCTCTAATTTGATTTCTCCTGGGATGGTACCTAAATTGCCATCAAACATAGTTTGATAATCTTTTACTACAATATCATCACTTTCAACAACTGAGACAGATTCTACTCATGTCTACTTATAAGACCCAACTCACTACAGGTATATAATCCCAACAATGGTGTACAATGAACATCAACGATCGCAAAGGAGATTGAGTAATTTTTTCTTCTGACAACACAATTTAAATCAACTTGACCTACAACATTTACTTTTTCTCCCGTAAAAGAGGAGATAGAAACATTTGTTTTTTACATGAGGGTTTCAGACAAACCTAAATCTTTGAACAAAGAGTGTGAAAATAGATTAGTTTGGGCTCCACTATCTAGTTTGAAAGGAACAACCTTATGATTTATTACTACATTTTCATACCAATCACTTATGCTTTGAGATTTACTAACGCTATCAATTGTGAAGTTACTATCAACTGAGTCAGTAGGCCTATCGTTTACATTAGAATCGATAACCTCATTTACCCTTTTAGTATTTTTACTTGGGTTGATTTTAGTCTGGTTGTTGGAATTTTTTGACTGGCAATAATTAGCAAAATGATTTTTACGTTTACAAGAGAAACACTCTATACCGTAAGCTGGACATTGATTTACAAAATGGTTTTTTCCACAATTTCTACAATTATTTATAAACTTCTTAGGACTAGGCTTACGCTTAAATTGTCTATTTGATTGATGAGACTGGTTGTTACTCGAAACTTTTGGTTTGGATGATTTGCTTGCACTTACTTGAGCAATTTCCGATCCATCTAACTCCTTCATCTGCATTGAAGACAACTCAGCAGTCTTGCAGATATTCACAGCTTTTTCCAAGGTTAGGTCAGCCTCACGTAGCAGTCTTTCTTTGATGTGTTGGTTGTTGGGACTTAGGCCGCATATTAGTACATCGCGCACCAAGTCTTCTCGTAACTTGTCAAATTCACAGTTCAAACTTTTATTTACAAGGTCAGTATAGAAAGAATCAAAGGACTCACCGGGGTTTTGTCTGCGTGTTAAGAACTTGTGTCTTTCTACTGTCAAGTTTTTCTTAGGAGAGAAATAGGCCTCGAATTTGGCTACAACTGTATCATATTTGGAAGCATCACTGGAACTTAAGTTAAACGAATTGAAAATTTCCAAACACTTTACACCAAGATTGTGCAACAAAATTGCAACTTTCCTTTCATCCTCTTCCTTTTCTAGATTAGTTGCTGTTAGGAAAATTTTAAACCTTTGATACCAGGATCCCCAGTTCTGGGCCAAATTGCCCTCTAGGCTAAGTGGGCCTAAATTTGAGTCAATACTATTAGAATTTGGGCTAGTAGGAGCCATATTACTTGAAGTTAATTGACTGAAGACTTATCTTGCAGTAAACTGAAGCAAACTTACTCACTTTTAGACTGGTGTACTTTGAACACATTTTCACAACACAAGGCTCCACGACATTATCCGTATTTATTATCTCAATCCTCTTTAATTTAATTTTTAATTACTATGAAACTGACACCATGTTTATTGGTGTTTTCAGTAAAACACAGATTTGGTTTAAATTATAGTTTATTACTGAATAACACATATTAAGAGAATACAGATACTGAAATAACACTAATACTGTATGGGAGCCATTGTGTGAGAGAGGAAGGGAGCGGAAGGCTGGCGGTTGTGGCGGAAGCTGGATACATTGGCATTTGGATATTTACAATAACAATATATTAACATTATACTATATCAACAACTGATGTTTACTTGTTGAAGTTATAAATTATACCAAAATATAGGCATGTTGATGTGGAATGAATTGCTGTCGTACGGAATTATGCGATTAACTAATTTATGGGATACAACTAATATCTATTTGGGAGAAAGATTTAAATTGAACAACTAATTAGAATGTGTAGTGCCATTGTAGCCTATGTCTCAGGTAACAAAATATGCATTAAGTGTTAAGTAAGCGTAATTCTACAATACTTACATTACTTGATTTTTATTAATTTGCAATCATAGATTTTAAATTGTATTGTTTTTTTCGTTCTACAATCTATTTACCTTTAATATTGTAAGCATAATTATTATTAAGTTACTTGCTTGTTTTGAGGTCTTAGATAAAATCATTCTTTGTATGTATTTATTTGTAGGCTAGGCCTAGGATGTACGCCGGTTGACTTCGGACGGTTAGATGACGTTCCACTCTTCACATTCGAGGAGATGGAAACCTCCGTTCTCTCCCTAAAGAGCAACAAGGCTCCTGACCCGGACGAGATTCCCAGCGAGGCTTTAAAGAAAGTATTTTCAATTAATGCTGACTTGTTGTTGAGAATGTACAACGCCTGTTTGGTAGAAGGGGTGTTTCCGGCTCCCTATGGAAAACCGCAAGACTTGTACTGATCAGCAAGAGCAAAGGTGATCCCGAGCGTCGTCTTCCCACAGGCCTTTCTACACGTTGGACACGGCTGGGAAGCTGTTCGAGAAGCTGCTCCGGTCCCGCCTGACCTCTGCCGTGGAAGCTGCCGGGGACTCATGCCCCCGTCAGTATGGCTTCAGAAAGGGACGGTCAACGATTGACGCTATCACCGAAGTCTATGGAGAGCTGTGAAGAGAGCCGAGAGCCACAACCATTTCTCTCGCTGAGTAGTGCTTCTTGTTACGCTTATGTCAAGAATGCCTTTAACTCGGCGAGGTGGGTCGATATGTTGGATGCGCTTCGCAACACCTTTCGCGTTCCTGCATATCTGTTACAACTCATTTAGGATTATCTGCGCTCTCAAAGCCTTATTTACGACACTAGGGACGGAACGAGGACGATGGAAGTCACTTATTCTGGTGCCGCGCAAGATTTAATACTGGGCCAGGATCTCTGTAACGTTGCCTATGACAGCCTCCTGAGGTCGGAGATGCCCGAGGAAACCACTTTGGTTGGGTACGCCGATGATGTCGCAGTTCTCATTGTCGCACGCAACGTTGAGCTGGCTCAACTAAAATTGAACCGAGTCATGCGTGTGGTCAACACATGGATGTCCGATTACAGTCTCTCGCTTTCTCTCCGTAAGACAGAGATTGTGATCTTTACGAAGAAGAGGATAGATACCGTCGATCTGTTCCGAGTGGGAAGGGAGGTGGTCCAATCAACTCGTGCTGCTAAGTACTTCGGGATTATGGTGGACACCAAGTTAAGCTGGAGGGATCAGATATTCCGTACGGCGGACAAGGCCGTTAAGGTAGTCACTTACCTTAGTAGGTTGATGGCCAATGTCGTTGTTCCACGATCCAGCAGAAGACGTCTGTTGATGTCCGCGGTTCAGTTCGTGCTTCTTTATGGAGCAGAGGTGTGGGCAAACGCTCTCGATAAAGAGTAGTAGAGGTTGCGACTCGCCCGGGTTCAACGTCGAGCGGCGCTTGGGGTGTGTTCTGCCTACCGGACAGTGACTCAGCCTGCCGTCCTGGTGGTCGCCGGAGTTATCCCTGTCAAGCTCTTGGCAGGAGAGAGGAAGGCAATTTATCAGAGACAAGGCGAGATTGGCAAGGACACGGCAAGAACAGAAGAGCGCTCCCGAACCTTCCAGCAGTGGCAACACAGCTGGGAGCACGACACCCGAGGACGATGGACTGTGCGACTTATCAATCACGTCCAACCATAGGTGGAACGGCGGCCAATTCTTGACAATTCACGGCTATTTTCGGTCGTACCTGAACCGGATGGGCAAGACCGGTTCACCGGACTGTATTTATTGCCCGGGCGTTCCCGACGATGCAGAACACACATTCTTCCGCTGCCCCCGTTGGGAAGGGTCCCGCCTGAAGGCGGGCCACACAAATTTTTGGTGGATTTTCGGTGGTCTCGGTCTGCCAAAAGATCTTGGAGGATGAGGGCAACTGGGATTGTTTATCACAGTTCGTCCGGGGCACCCTCCTGGAAAAGAAACCCAATCTGGACCGCGAAATGCCCCAGATCCCTTGATCAAGTGGCTGGATAAGGAGTGAGCCTCCTACGAGTACGATACGGACATCGGAGCGTAATCCTAGTGATAATGTATAATTGATTTCAATTTATAATTTGTTTTATTTCCATGAGTTAATTTATATTTTTCCTGTGGGAACAATCGTTTAAGCGTTTGTCTAATAATTTGTATTAAATTTTTTTCACTTTACTTCAACGAAATCGAATATACATTATAACAAATATTATCGGTCATTGGGCTACACAGTTAAGGTGTCCTTCACTCAACTGATGTTCAGACACCTGTTGCTACTATGACGTAACAACCACTAATTATAATAAGCATTTAAACTAAAAAAAATATTTATCTGAGCAAGAGGACGACCTCTCGGCGTCCCTGGTGTGTGCTCAATATTGTCACACGCTGTTAAATATTTCAGGCGCGAGTTACAGTCCTTGCGAGACTCGTTTGTTAGTGCGTGTCTCATTTTGTAAGGGAATTACATGTAAGAGCAGACATCTTACGAAGAACCGAGGTCTTTCTAAATATTATATTGCTGCGCTGGCCACTACAAAAGGTCACACCCACATTGTCGCTTTGAGAAAATGGAAACTCTGCTTCCAAAACAATAGAATAGTTGGTTTTGATTTTCTTATGATTAGACACAATTAACATCATTAATTTTTAAATATTAATTTTGTTTAACTATTTCATATTTAGGTAGTGACTGGCGTCCAAGAATATAGTAAAATTACTAATAAATGACCTAAAGCAATCAAAATAGTTGATAATGTTGGACAGATGTTTCCATCCATCTGCATAGGATCTCCATAGTTCAAGTCCAGTGTGCAAGTTTGAGTTGGGAAGTTTTAGGTACTGTGCAATGTTCATGGGTATATTTCCTAGGGAATATTTTCCAACCACTTGGTTATAACACCTCCCACTTCTTTAGTTTAAAATGATCCGGGGTGAATTTGCTGTCTTAGGTCTCAATTTCAAATACTTTTTGCAATATTACAAGTAGTGTATGTCTGGTTTTGTGCCGTTAATCACAGTAAAAACACGTCCTTTGTTGGTTTTGGAATAAGGTACTGTAACAATAAGAATTGAACCTTTGTACGCAATGTCATTTATAGTAATGTTACACAATCAGCTGTTCTGCAAGCTCCATAAATACATAACATCAAAGCTACTTTTTTCACCAAGTATTGCTCATCTGGAGCATTTAGCAGGATCTTATTTACCTCCTCTTTAGTGAAGGCTTTGGACTTCTTAGGCTGATAGCCTACATTTTTAATTTAAAAAAGCACTCTCTTTTGCGTAACTAGTTATGTCTATGTTATGTTTCACCAGGATTGCTTTTTTAAGCATTGAATATGGTCCACAAATAATTTGGGTTACATACTAGTGATTTTTGGGATTGGTAAACAAGTATTGCATTTTCAGAAATTCATCCACTGTTATTTTCTTTAGATCATTCCATGAAAAAAATCATAAGGTTTATGGTACGAATCTTTTGATTTTGCAGGAACAATTATGATGTAACATTTCGTGCCTCACATTTAATATTTGGGGAGTACAAACTAATAATTCTTCACTTTCAGTCATATCATCTTCACCACAATTCATTTTTGAAACAACAAATGAAGACCGAGAAGCGAAATGTACACAAATCTAACAATTAATGTAAACAGATGTTTATTACTAAAGAAATAGTGACGAAACAAATACAGTTGACATATGACTGTCACCCATGTTCTTTTTAATCTCTAAATGTTATTCCTATGAAAAAAACTTTAGCCCCGTGGTACGAAAAAAGTTAAGTTTTTTTTCTAGGTAGAATATTTCAGTATTCAAGTCACATGGAATAGGAACTAGTACTTTAGTACTCTATTCTAAGGAGTAAAATACAGCTTTAGATAGTAGGTGGAGGACAAAATAATATTTCATAAAACTGCAACGTGAAACCGAGGTTTTCCGTCATGTTATAAGTCCGCAAGGTCGGCGTTTGCAATTAATTTGTTGTTGTCGTCTGTAAAGTGCATGGCCAAATGTCTGTTCAGGACTCTAATATGGAAAAGAATAACAACCGCAGCAAAACAAACTTTTTACAAGTTACTTGTTTACCTTATATGATTGAATGAAATTATTAATTAAAGTTTCTCTCTTTGATTTTTAATGTACGGTACTAAAGATCAATACAGAAGTATAATAAACTAACCTAAAAATAAAAGTAGTTTATACTTAGTTTAGTGCTAAGCCAAATTGGAAAACAGAATTGAGATAGACCCATCTCCCTCAATAACAAAACATTTCTTTGTTCACATTTTCAAAATAAGTGCCAGTTTGAAACTGTCACCGAGGTTGCTATTTTACTAACAAAGTGAGCTAATTAATGATCTCGGCAATTTCCGACTGTTTTCCGTCTTGCCATCCCGTAAACCACGCAAGATTGGACCGTAAAAACGTGTAGGGATAAATAGCCACAAAAACATTTAACCAATATTTCTTTTAATGTATTTAATTTTCATATATAGTTTTAAATTCAATTTTGAGTCAACATGCTCTTCTTATTCGGGTAAAAAATATGGGAATTAAATTTCTCTTCATAGGGTCACCGATAAGTCACCGAAGAGGGAAAACACCCTCTTACCATAATAGTTTTATTCCATGATACTTTTATTTTAATAGTTCAGATTTATGTGGTATTAGACCTGTCTAACCCCAAGAATATTTAGATACATTATTAGAAGTATACTAAATCTTTTGAACGAAGTAAAATTCGGACACATTTCCCTTTCAACGTTTGGATTATATGCAGTCGTAGAAATTAGAATTTTTGGATATTATTATTCATTAATTTATTTTTTAGCCTACTTAATAAAAAAACTTTAGTTTTGTATTGTTTATCTCAAATATAAAATCAACCAGATTAAATTTGATTTTAGCTTATATTTATTTGAATTTATTTGTAAAATAAATGTTTTTTTAACTTTCACTTCGCTGGCTATTTAACAGTCCCAATAACAAGTAGTAAGTAGACTAAGTAGATAATAAAATCATGAAAATGTAATATACAAATTAACAACATAATTTTCGACTAACTCTATCGTAATGTAAAGTTTATTTTAATAGGTCAGGTCCGATTCTAGATGCGTTTAGGCAATGATTTTGTTTTAAATATCACTAGTTTTCTATTGAAATAAGTTAAAAGACTTCATGTATAGTTCTAGACTTCCTACAAACGATTATTTAAACACCAGTTCGTGCTAGCTATTAACAAGTAACAAGGTTTACCTCAGGTCCACGTTTCTGCAACTCTGAATCCACGGCACATACATAGTAAAATAAGGAATTTATTGACCCTTTCTTACCGTTGCTCTTAGTTCTTTACCCTTTTTATCTCTTATATTAAAATATTTGTTTCTGTTATCACCTCTAGTTTGAAAAAAAAACATTTTAAAATAATTTATCTTTTACCTCGTTTTGTCAATATTTTTAAAAATAAAAATGAAATAAAACTAACGAAGTTTAAGTAAATTATGCAAAAGCTATTTTAATATTAAAGGATTATTCTTGATTATATTTTGCAATATGAGGGCTTTTGTTAGTTAAAAATATTTTGCCCTTATAAAAACTTTAAAATTTTAATAACGAGCGTTTCATATTTGATTATGAAACAAAAATAAAAATAGATAAATACATGTAGGGATGCAGAACAATAGCTTTTAGTCAAACTGAAAATCACCCCACCTCAAAATTTACATACAAGTATTAATTTAATTTGTATACTTAACCTATAACTTCAAACCACTCAATTTTTCAAGATTTATTTAGTTTTCTAAATGTATTGTGATGTGCTTTGGTTTGTAAAGAAAATTTGTTTAGTTTTCTTATTAAGTTATATATACAACTACACGAATAGATTTTCAAACAATATGGATAGGCTTAAGATAGCTTTCCTATTTTGTATAATATACCTAATTATAAAATGTAAATATATTATTTTTAAAATGTAATGAGAGATTCTTGATACAAGTTTGTGAACATTATTTATAGAATAAGTGGGAATATGTAGAAAAATGCTTTATTTCCATTCTTCTATATTTATGTTAAACAAGAATGTTACATTTAATTTCTAAACATAATTTAAATGTTACCCACTCCTTTTTGAATTTGATTATTTGAAGGCTGTGGAAATTTTAGTAGCCAATTACAATCTTATATTTCAAGGAGATAATCTTATACTTGTAGACAAAGTTATATATGTGATACCGACCACTTCTTGAAATTTCTATGAAGTCTATTTTCTTATGAAATCTTCTATCTTCATAATAAAACATCAGAATATTTCTATTATAACATCATAACGTCATTACTTATTTTTTTTAATGATATTAGACATGTAACATAACTAAAAAAATAACTTAAAAATGATAATGGATTGAATTATATTAAATGTATTTATAGAAAGTTACCAGAGGAACTTGATTCTACTAAGAGATACGGTTAGGTAACGATTTTGTGTCGCAACTTATCCCACCTTGTTCTTTTATCATATGTTTTGGTTTAAATCCACTTAAATTTAATCAGATCTATTTCGTATTTACGTATATGCATAATGTATCACTTTAAACATATTCCAATATTTTTTTTTCATATTTATTCCGACATTTTTTGGGTTGTCGTAATTTTCGACCGTAACATGGCTATATCTTTAATTACAGTCCCAGAATACACCATGTTAGGTATGGTACTCCGGTCGTCCCTCTAAGCGGATCGAGTTGGAACTACGGCAAAAAATTAGTATACAATTGTTTTCAGTTTTTCGTAATAGATTTATAGATTTAGGGGTTCTTCTGCGATGCAGTGCAAGCACGACGCCAATATGATATCCCACCCCAATACAGAACCGTAAGATGGCCAACAATCACAACACACGGATTATTCGGGCCCTTGTCAGGCACTAGTGGGTCGAGAATGTGAGCCGCCTCACCTTTACACAAAGTGTAAGGCAGCTGAGGAAAATAAACACCACTCCACCGTTACCTGCTCCAGCGGCCAGAACCTCAGCGCTTCATGTGGTTACCTAATTACAACTGTGGGCCGCCTCACCTTTACACAAAGTGTAAGGCACCTGAGGAAAAGCAACACCACTCCACCGCTACGTGCTCCAGCGGCCAGAACCTCAGCGCTTCATGTGGTTACCTAATTACAACTGTGGGCCGCCTCACCTTTACACAAAGTGTAAGGCACCTGAGGAAAAGCAACACCACTCCACCGCTACGTGCTCCAGCGGCCAGAACCTCAGCGCTTCATGTGGTTACCTAATTACAACTGTGGGCCGCCTGACCTTTACACAAAGTGTAAGGCACCTGAGGAAAAGCAACACCACTCCACCGCTACGTGCTCCAGCGGCCAGAACCTCAGCGCTTCATGTGGTTACCTAATTACAACTGTGGGCCGCCTCACCTTTACACAAAGTGTAAGGCACCTGAGGAAAATAAACACCACTCCACCGTTACCTGCTCCAGCGGCCAGAACCTCAGCGCTTCATGTGGTTACCTAATTACAACTGTGGGCCGCCTCACCTTTACACAAAGAGTAAGGCACCTGAGGAAAAGCAACACCACTCCACCGCTACGTGCTCCAGCGGCCAGAACCTCAGCGCTTCATGTGGTTACCTAATTACAACTGTGGGCCGCCTGACCTTTACACAAAGTGTAAGGCACCTGAGGAAAAGCAACACCACTCCACCGCTACGTGCTCCAGCGGCCAGAACCTCAGCGCTTCATGTGGTTACCTAATTACAACTGTGGGCCGCCTGACCTTTACACAAAGTGTAAGGCACCTGAGGAAAAGCAACACCACTCCACCGCTACGTGCTCCAGCGGCCAGAACCTCAGCGCTTCATGTGGTTACCTAATTACAACTGTGGGCCGCCTCACCTTTACACAAAGTGTAAGGCACCTGAGGAAAAGCAACACCACTCCACCACTACCTGCTCCAGCGGCCAGAACCTCAGCGCTTCATGTGGTTACCTAATTACAACTGTGGGCCGCCTCACCTTTACACAAAGTGTAAGGCACCTGAGGAAAATAAACACCTGAGGTTGGTAGGCCTGTGTAGGCGGTTGTAGTCGTGCTTGAAATCGCTCCAACGTTTTTTGTGAAATTAGTGTGTAATAGTGGTTGGCAGTTGCTGTAAGTTATACAGAAGTGTGTGCTAGTGTCGTGATTACTACTCTGAAAAGTAAGTTTCCCCCGGGAGAGTGTAACAAGTGTGTTAAACCGATAAACTAGGAATCGTTGCGTGCACGCGGGATCGCCTGTACACCGAGCGGGTAGCGTTGCGATTCAGTGCTGCCAGCGACGCGGCGGGAAAGAAATTTCCCCACCATGGGAATTTCTACAGATGCTTGGAGGGCCAGAATTGGTTGCTATATAGGAGCATTTTTATCAAAGAAATATTCTCATAGTGGAAAACAACATGCTAGTGTGAAGTACGTAGTGTTTATAGCATATCTGCTTCTTATCGGTGGCGTTGAGCCAAACCCTGGTCCTGTAACACTTGAAGATGTTTACGAGCTAGTAACGGAATCCAAGCAAACGATGGTCACTAACTTCAAAGAGGTAAATGAGAAAATAAATACGCTGGAAAAAGGGTTACGAGAAGAACTAAATGATCAACGCAAGGAAATAGATAGTTTAAAGCATGAAAACACGGTTTTGAAAGAAGAGCTGAGGAAGCTGGAAAGGAAACAGGATGATTTAGAAAACATGAGTAGAAGAGAAAATTTAATTTTCTATGGCGTGGGTGAAGGAGCAGAAAATGAATCGTGGACAGACTGTAAAAGAAAAGTAATCGAAACCGTTTTACAAACAATGGGTGATACCATCGTTGAGAATGACATTGCTCGTGCTCATAGACTCGGACATCGACGCGGTAATCGGCCTATAATAGTTAAGTTTGCCCATTACGGTATCAAGGAAAAGGTCTTAGAAGCTAGAGCTCATTTCAAAGGCTTGAATATATTTCTAAGTGAAGATTATTCTCAGAGGATAAGGCAGGAGCGAAGCTATCTATTAGATGAAATGAAAGAGAAAAAGGTTTAAGAGCTTCAGTGTCTTATAACAAGCTTAAAGTAGACGGCAGGCTGTTCAAGTTTAGTTGGGATGAAGAGAAAATTGTGGAGGTAGGAACTACACAGATTAATGAAGAAGTTGAAGATACGTGCTCGGGAGAAGAGGTTGATGAAGGTAATGGGCGAATAAAAACACGGCAGGAAACGAGAAAAAACAGAATTGAGACTATCCGTGGGGATGGCAACAACTCCGGAGAGGGCAGCGGCGGAGGTGGTGGCGGCGGAAGCAGGGCAGGCAGAGGTGCTGGCGGTATCGACGAGTGGCTGAAGAAGAACCGAGGAGGCGGCAGAGGCGGCGCGGGAAGAGGAGGTCGACGCGGCGGCGGCGGCAGATAGGATCGGCGAAGGTGCGGCATCAGTAAGACAGCAGTTAATATAAACAATAAAAATGATAAGGCAGATTTTTTCTTAGATATAATTTTTTGGAATGTGGAGGGATTAAATAGTTTAATGAATGACTGTTTAGTTTTAGATCAAATCAAGCAGTATGATATAATAGGTTTAGCAGAAACATGGTGTAATAAAGTCGGGGAATTTGATTTTGAAGGGTTTAATTGTTTTAGCAAAGTAAGAAAAAGGAGGGGTCAGAGAGGTCGCACACCTGGGGGTATTTCTGTCTTTGTTAGAAAACATCTAGATGTCTGTTTAATAGCTAATGAACTAGAAGAAGTAGTTTAGTTGCATTTAAAACCCGAAAATGTTTGTATCGGAATTTTGTACAACCATCCCCAAACTTCCCCTTATGTAAATAACAATTTTTACTCATGTTTACAGGATGAAATGGAAAACATCATAGTAAATATTGAAATTGATGATTTTATATTGCTTGGTGATTTCAATTCTAGGATAGGGGAGTTAAATGAATTAAATTTTGAAGAGAGTAGTTTAAATTTATTGCCAGATTATTTAAATTATGGTCCAAATAGTGTTAGCTTTAACGTAAATGAAATTTGTGGAGAGGAAAGAAAGAGTAACGACCTTATAGTGAATGAAAGGGGCAAGGAGCTGATAAGGATGTGTAGGGTCCATTCACTTGTAGTTATGAATGGGCGAGGTAAAGATAAGCCTGGAATGTTTACTTTTATTTCTGAGAATGGTTGTTCAGTGATAGATTTTTGCATAGTTTCTCAGACGATTGTTGACATAGTTAGTGAGTTTAATGTTGATACGAGTTATATCAAATCTAGTCATTTACCAATTATGTTTAAATTTAAGAAAACCGAAGAAACTCCTATTGTACAATGTGATATTGATGACTGTCCTTCCCTTGTATCCATAAACCAATATAGGTGGAGGGAGAAAGAGGGGGTGGCATTTACAAATAAAATTGCGTCTGACCCAGTAGTTAAGTTAATTTTAATAGGTTTGAAGGAAGCTTTAGACCGAGTAGATACTGAGAGGGCAAACTATCTGCTGAACGAAATGTTTTGCATTATAGGAAAAGAATTTAAGGTTGGTGATTTAAAAGCTAGTTGTAATAAAAATGCATGGTTTGATAGGGACTGTAAGTTGCTGAAAAAGGAAACTGTCAGATGCTTGAGAAAATTTAGGAAAACCCGATCCGACCTAACCTGTTTTAAATATTTAGACAGTAAGAGAAAGTTTAAAAAGCTATGCAAAAGTAAAAAAAATAAGTGGGAAGAAAATTGGGTTAAAAACATGGAACTTTTATTTAACGAAGGAAATATTAAAGAAGCTTGGAAACAAATTAGAAAGTTAAAAAATAAACCCAGTATCATGGTGAGCATTCCGGTTAATTCCCTACTGGTACACTACACCGAGCTATTTGGGCAGAACGATTCTTGGACACTAGGAACTAGAGAACTTCCGGATGTCCCCATTCTGGTGAATGAACTGGACTGTGATACGAGTATAAAGTAGATGGGAGATAATTAAAGTACTAAGTGGATTGAAAAATGGTAAGGCAGGTGGAGTAGATGGATTATAAATAAATAAATAAATAAATAAATAAATAAGGCCTTTATTTGTTGAGCGGTATTCAAAGTTACATACTTTGTTTTTCAATACAACTCCATAAAAAAAAAACTTATACTAGAATTTTTTTAATATTTGTTGTCAATAAATAATGACAAATAATGTTTTTTAATGCCATTTTTGAAAGCTCTGTAACTCTTTGTTTTTTGGTCAAATGGCAGGGCATTATACACACGAGGTCCAAAGAACGAGAACGCTTTTTTCCCCAATTCAGTTCTGACCCTCGGCAATTGGAGCAGACTTTCCTGACGAGTACTGCGCACACTCACTTCAGATCTTTGTTTAAGTTTATCTTTTATGTACGTGGGGCGTCCTGTCAGCAAAGCCTTATGCACAGTGAGAGAAGACTGAATCTCGCAGTACTTCTTTATAGGTAATACCCCAGCTCTCATCCTCCACTCACTGATATGGTCAAACTTCCTCAGGTTGTAAATAAACCTTAGGGCACTGTTTTGAAGTCTTGTTAGGATTTCAAGATTTTCCTGAGTTAAGGAGTTAGCAAAAACAGGAAGGGCATAATAGATGGATGGAAATATGACTCCCGTGACGATTGCAAGTTTGGTTGAAACGGGAAGAACAGATCTCAACCTGTACAGCAATCTCAACTTCCCCACAACAGACTTGCAGATATGTTTCACATGTCCAGAAAATTTAAGCCTGCAGTCCAAATGAACTCCAAGTACTTTTAATGAGTCATAGAATGGTAGAGACTTACCATCCAGAAGAACTGTTTGGTTACCATTGTTCGTATTAAGCTGGCAATGGATAGAAGGATTTTTTATGTGTAATACTGAACATTTGTCAGGATTTAGTTGAAGTCCATGAGCATCAGACCACTTCTTCACACTCTTCAAGTCCCTATTCATCTGGGAGAATGCTTCTAAACGATGAGACAGTGGAAAGGACAATATCAGTTGGGTGTCATCTGCATATGAATGGATAGCACAATGATTAAGTTCTTTATCAATATCAGCAGTGTAGATTAGGAAAAGGATTGGTCCTAAACAGCTTCCCTGAGGAACGCCAGAAACCTTAGGCAAACTTCCCGAAACCTGGCTATCCACCCTAGTTAGTTGTGACCTATTTCTCAGATAAGAAGAGAACCAGGACACAGAAAGATTATCAAATCGGTAGAACCTCAATTTTGCCAATAAAAGATCAAAGTTGACAGAATCAAAAGCCTGTGAGTAGTCCAGGCCAGTGATGAGACTCTCCCAGCCTCTATCCTTAGCACAGACCAGATCGTCCGTGATATTCAACAAAGCCGAGCTAGTACCATAATCCCTTCGGAAGCCAGATTGGGTTTCAGGCAATACAGCCTCTGACTCTAAAAATAACGCGAGCTGTTCGCCAACAACCTTTTCCAGTATTTTTGACATTGCCGGAAGAGTAGAAATCGGTCTAAAATGGGATACACATGTGGGAGTGGAATTTTTTGGCAAAGGTAAAATTATGCTTTGTTTCCAAGCACTCGGGAAACAGCCAGTAGTTAAGGACAAATTTACAAGGTGGCAAATGGCAGAGAGGCAGTAAGGACTTAATGCCCTAACCATTACAATGGATATTCCATCAACTCCGACAGCCCTGGTAGTTATACCATTCATGACACTCTTGATAATGTCATCAGTCACTGGTAAAAAGCTAAAATTATTTTTCACACTTGAGCATCGGTTATTGCTATAAAATTTCAATTTATTATCATCTATTCTAATGTTACCACCCATTATGGAAAAATACTTGTTTAAGTCATGAGGTGTAAAGGAATGATCCTTATCTTCCTTAAAACCTAACACTCCAGTTGCCCTTATTGATGACCAAAAGACTTTTTGGTCTTTACTTTTTAACTGATTTTTAAAGTACAGTTTTTTTGCATTTCTAATGGCTATATTCAGTTTATTTCTTGCCTTACAGTAAGCGGATCTATTTGTGCTGTTCCTGCAATTAAGAAAAGCCTTCTTACTATTGTTTTTTATCTTAGTGAGTAATAATATGTGAGAGTCCCTCCATGGTGCTTTCTTCTTTGTTACTCGTTTTCTTACCATCGGAGCACAAGCATCAAAAACCTTGAGAATTTTTTCATTTAAGGAAAAACATACTTCATCTATATTGGTAAAAGAGACTATTTCATCCCAGTCAATTTTGGATGCCATCTGCGTGAAAAGTGCAGTGTTGAAGTTTTTGAAATCCCTGTAAGACACATATTTTATTTTACTCTTGACTCTTTTACATGGAACATCACAAAAAATCAACTTATGATCCGTTATTTTCTTGCCATTGGAATCAAATATTTTTGACGTATCAACTAGTCCAACAGAAAGCTTGAGATTTATATCCACTATGATGAGATCGATAAGTGAGGAGGTAAGATCCGTTACACGTGTGGGTTCCTTTATGAGTTGAGAGAGGTTCATAGATTGAAGGATGGATAACAGATACTTCGAGTCAGCTTTTGTCATGTCCAAGAGGTTGACATTTAAATCTCCCTGCAGTATAACAGCGTCCACCTCCATCATTTGGTCAATGAACAACCCATGTAATAATGAACTGAGACATGAGTAAGGCACTGTGGGCGGTCTATATGCAAAACAAACACAAAACCTTAAGTCCTTCACGGAAATAATACCACAGACATACTCTAAACGGTCATCTACATTGAAGAGTTGTATGGAAGAGAATTTCAGCCCATCCTTTATGTATAATGCAACGCCACCCCCAGAATTTCCAAGTAGCCTGTCGTTGCGGATTAAATAATATCCTGGTATCTTGTAAACATCAGAGGAAGTTTCAGAAGTCAACCAGGATTCTGTAATGCCTAATAAATCAAAATGGAAGTCGTCTACAATGGTAGAGAGTTCTTCGAAACCAGTATTCAATGAGCGGAAATTTACATGTGCTACTTTAATACTTGTGACCGCTGTATGCCCAAGTTTTTTGACAAATTAGCTGGTGGTGGGTTACTAAGTGTGCCTGATGGCTCATCATTCCTCGGGGCATCACCAATCTGATTAAGATTCACTTGTGAAATCAAGTTTTCACTCGAGTCTGTCAAAGTCTGATACAGAAAATCTCCAAAAATACGATTTCCATTTTGATTTAGATGACGACCATCACGAGCTAAATGACGTTTAAAGATAAATTGAGTGGCATCAACAAACTTCACACCAAAGTTGTTGCACATAAGATAAAGCTGTTCATTCAGAAGATAAAGAGCTCTGGGACGTATGTCACTGCGTATCAGCACACTATTAAGGAAAATTCTTGCCCTGGGAAATGTGACTTTGGCCGTATTCAACAGGTCGGCCATGGAGTGCAACACCGCCTTTTTCCCCCAGCCACCATTATAACCCGCCCCACCGTTGTATCCAAACCCAAGATTGTTAGTTCCCACAAGAATATAAATCAATTCAGGTTGGTTATATCTATATTTGATAAGTCTTTCTTTAATATGACAAATTTTTGCCCCTGGATTCATATCGATAACCGCCCCACTTCTTGAACATTTCAACCCGGAATACCTCAAAAGTGAGTCACCAATTATAAGAGTCCTTTCGAATGGCAACCCACCCAATTCACACTCTACTCTCCTATCCCCCAATGCACTCTTACCTCCATTAGAACCTACATTCACTTCCTCTAGTACAGTCTTAGTACAAACTTTTAAAGTGGAGTTTTCTTTGCATGAAGACAGGTTTCTGTCTGATAATTTTTTAAATTGAACATCACTCAGCCTAGTCTTGTTTACTTCCCACTGCTTGGATTTACTACGTAATTTTTTACTACCATCTTCTGGGACATCTACATGCAAAATATCAAAACTGTTCTTACAATTACACTTCTCTGATCTACTACCATGCTGTTGTACTATATTAGCTTTTGTTTCCTTCATTTTCTTTATATTTGTATTTTTCTTTGGTACATGTTTCTGACTATCCTTATTCATATCTGTATTCAGTTTATTCAGCAGGGAGAATCTATTGCAAACTGGAATTAAATAATCAATTTCCATATCGTCAACAGTAACATTGTTTTTATTGTGTTTTTCAACATTTTGTTTGACTTGATCACTTTGAGAATCAGACAGGCTTATACAACTTTCAGAGAGATCTTGGTTAATTACTGGCCTTTCATCGAAAATCACTGAACGGGATTCTTTCAGTTCTTTTTCCTTTGCTTGAAGTTGTAATTCAACAGCCTCTAAATTGATCCATAACTCTTCAAGCTTGTCCATCAATCTTGTTTTCTTATTTGATAGCTCTTCAATGCTATCAAGCAAACTTTTGATGGTGAAAAGTTCAGTATTATCTGTTTGACATGATATAGATCTCTTGGTTATTTTCGTTTTAGAGTAACTTAAACTATCATCTATAGATGGAGTCGAACTTTGATTCATTATGAGCACAGGCTCGTCTTCAGAACTCTTGAGGCAACTGTTTTCCTTAGAGAGATCATAACAAACTTCTGAGTGGTTTAGGTTCAAGACTGTGATGTTGGTCATATCTTTATCAGACTTGATACATGCTTTGCAGTTGAGGGTTGTACAATGCCAACAAATGTTACCATTTCTTAGTGTCAATGCCTTAAAATGTTCTTGGCTTTTATGTATTATCAACTGCTTTCCTTCATTGACCACGATTTTAAAATCCATTTCTAGATATTAATAAATATCTTTTATTAAAATATCTTTAGTAAACACTTATAAGATAACTTTGAGGTTAATGAAATATTATTATAACTTTTCACTACAGCTATGTTGAAATTACTGTTAATTCAAACTGATAGGCAATTTTGAATAGTTAATCGTGAAAAATATCATGGATTTTGATTTAGATTGAAGTACTTACAATATATTATGATAAATTTAAGTATAGAGAAAAATTTGTTGAATTCAATGATTTTCAGTCACAGCTGATCCTCTATTATGTCCAGAGTTCTTTAAAAATTGTGTGAAAAATTATGAGTTGGTAAATAGTATACATGAGTTATTTAAGAAAGTATTTGATGGGGGTAAGGTACCAGCTATTTGGGGCAGAGGCATGATTCAGAGTTTGTACAAAGGCAGCGGAGGTAGAGATGATCCGAACTCGTATAGAGCAATCACACTGTTGCCGGTATTGGGAAAGTGTTACGCCAAGTTATTGACTAACAGGATAAAGAATTGGACCGAAAGGTATGAAAGGTTATCAGAAATGCAATGTGGTTTTAAGCGAGGCTATTCTACAGTCGACAATGTTTTTGTATTAAGATCACTTATTGACCGAGAACTAAACAAAAAGAGAGGCAAGCTGCACTGTTGTTTTGTTGACTTAAACAAAGCCTTCGATTCCATCTCCAGAGAAGCACTATGGTATAAATTAAAAGTTAAGGGAATGAGTGCTAAAATGATTCAAAGAATTCAGTCAGTGTATAGTGATGTCAGTTTTTGTGTTAAGGGAGAAAGAAGACAAGTCACAGAAAATGTAGCATTAAATACAGGTTTACGTCAGGGTTGTCAATGTTCTCCAATTTTGTTTAACCTCTTCATTGACTACATTGTAGATTTCATGCAGACAGTTGATACACATCCCCCGTATATAAAGAGGAAACCATTGAATATTTTGCTTTATGCAGATGATATGGTAATTTTAAGTTTATCTCGCATAGGATTGCAAAGAGCGCTAGATACATTGAACCGATATTGTGATGAATGGGGATTAAAAGTAAATGCAAAGAAAACCAAAATAATGACATTTCAGAATGGAACCAAAGAAAGCAAACAGTTTAATTGGAAAATTGGAAATGATATGCTTGAGACAGTTAATAGCTTTAAATATTTGGGAATTACGTTGGTCAAGAATGGAAGATGGAATAAACACCAAAGGCTCATGGCAAATAAAGCAGATATATCAAGAATTGTTCTTAGTAAAAGTAAAATTAGGTTTGACGATATTTCACCCAAGTTATTAAACAGAATGTTTGATGTATTAGTGCAACCAATTTTACTGTACGGTGCGGAAATATGGGGAGACCAGTGTGATCGCAAAATTTTAGATAGAAGTGGGATAGCGCACTGTAAAAGAGTATTAGGAGTGGGGAGTTCGGCATCGAATATAGGAGCATTGTTGGAAGCGGGGAGAGTGACAACATCAGCCCTAGCAGTAGAAAGACTATTATGTTATTGGATAAAGTTAAATACTTACAAAAATAAACCCCTACAGTTAGAATGTGTACAAATGTTAGAAAATGTATGTGTACAAATGTAGGAATGTAAAAGAAAAAATAGCTGGATTGAAGGTGTTTTATTACATTTAAACAGAATTGGAATGGTCGAAATATCGGAGGAAAGAAACTGTAGTATCAAAATAATAAAAATTGTGAAAGAAAAAGTTAGAGATTTATTTTATAAAGAAATGAAGGAGGAAGCTTTAAAATTGAAGAGTTTAAAGATAATGAGTAGTACATTCGTTGGTAGGATGGGTGCCGACTACGTAAACAAGCTGAAGGCAGAGCAAAGGTCACTGATAGCGCGGTACAGGTTGGGAACGTGGCTTTGGCGATGCAAGAAAGATGATAACGGCAACCGGTTGTGTGAACTGTGTGGCGAAGTCGAAGACGGCGGACACGCTTTCAGATATTGCCATAGGTTGCCGATTATTACAGAGTTTAGAGAATTGCATGCTGTGGATAATATACGCAATTTTTTAGCATGTTAGATTTAGCTTGGAAAGCGAGGTCCGAGGCAACGGTGCAGCGCCAGCCCGCCCCCGCTCCCATCTTACCTTCCTAATTACCATTGTCAATATCCCAACCACTTTGAAAAATGTAATGCATAGATATCTCTTCTATTTTCAATAAGTATTTATGAAACTGTTAATGTTTTGGGTTAATTTATGAAATTGTTGAATATTTAAAGTCTATTTTTGTTACACTATTTATTTTAGTTCTAAGATATTTATTAATTCTTGCTTAGGGCACTTTGTACCTTGGAAAGACAACCAACCTACCAGGCATATCAGTCAAAATATTTGTATAATAACTATAATTGCATGTATTTGTGCTTTTAGTTTGTATTTTGTTTAGCTCGATTATTAATTAGGCTATGCATGTTTTTGTATTGCATGTAAATTGCTTGATAAGCCCATTGGGCAATTGTCAATAAAGAAATTGAATTGAATTGAATTGAATTGAATTAATTACATGTCTGGGCCCCTCGCCTTTGCACAACATGTAAGGCACATGAGGGAAATCAACACCACTCCAGCTACGTGCTCCAGCGGCCAGAACCTCAGCGCTTCATGTGGTTACCTAATTACAACTGTGGGCGCCTCACCTTTGCACAACGTGTAAGGCACATGAGGGAAATCAACACCACTCCAGCTACGTGCTCCAGCGGCCAGAACCTCAGCGCTTCATGTGGTTACCTAATTACAACTGTGGGCGCCTCACCTTTGCACAACGTGTAAGGCACATGAGGGAAATCAACACCATTCCAGCTACGTGCTCCAGCGGCCGGAACCTTAGCGCCTCATCTGGTTACTTAATTACAAGCACTTAATTAAGTATTAGACACATGTTCGTTCTTAGGATGATTTACCTTTGTACGTATTTTAAAGATATATCAGTTATTCTTATATCTATGAGTGATTATGTGTAGGGATAAAAATTTTGATTCACCATTATTTTTGGTTACTGTATATAGAAGGAATGTTAAAGGCGCACTTCTCAACAAAAGTTAATCAGGTAACTAACTTAAAATCAAAAGTGAAAACCTATTAAACTTCAAAACTGTTTATTATTGTCAAGAGAAGAACCCTCAATATAGAAGGTCCATAAAAATGAATACTCTTCTCAACATATAAGTCGTGTTAGATACACCATCTGTAACTCGAGAAAGGCTGAACCAATTTGGCTGAAAATTGGTGGAGAGGTAGCATTGAACCAGGAAGAACATATAGGATACTTTGTTTCCAGATTCCTCTATAGAACCCCGCCCCAAGCGTCCTCAAAATTACCATGTTAGGCCGGTTCCTACGTGGGCGACGGATGCGACGCGACGAGAGCGACTGGAGCGACACCAGCGACAAGCTTGCATCGCCATAACGTTAAACACTGTACATTGTTGTCGCTCCTGTCGCCCACTAAGAACGCTCCAATGCTTATACATTTGTTTGAAATTTTGTCGCTCTCGTCGCGTCGCATCTGTCGCCCACGTAGGAACCGGCCTTATTCTTATGGAAGCTACAATTTTGTATTTTAACGTATGATTACATTTAGGAACATAATTTAATAAACAGCTGTTATCATTCAAAGTTTTCAGAGAGGATTGGTGAGAAAAAAAAACAAGACTATACCATAGACTTGCTGCGAGTGAGCGTAGCGAACAAGCTAAACCTGAGAGTGGGAGTGTAGCGAATGAAATATACCCAACTGCGAGAGAGCGTAACAAAAGAGGTAAACCTGATGGCAAGTGAGCGTAGCGAACGAGCTCTCCTGAAGGCCAAAATATTCCTCAGGTTGGTATTGCAAAGCATACCGTTTGGCTAGTTTCTTACATAGTAAATATTGTAAGTTTGCAATAGAAACGCGGTATCCAGCATTACTTGTTCACGTCTTCCTCCAGTTGTTTACGAGATGACGTCACAGAGGCCGGCCTCACATTGCCATTATACCGACAAAGCCTGCAATACATGGATAGGCGACATTCATGTGCAGTCTGGCTGCATCGTTACTGATGCGCTCGCTCACTCTGATTTGCAACAATAATTCAAGTTTAACTTTACTGAATATGTATGTATGCATGCCGTCACAGCCCAAACAGAATATAATGAATATTGAACTATACGGGATCGATCAAATAAAAAAATATATATATATATATATATATATATATATATATATATATATATATATATACTACGGTAAATTCAATGAAAAATTGTCATGGTACATTTATGCATGTAATTGTAACTGTGTTATGTTCCGTAAGTTGTTTTATTAGTAGGAAAAGATATTTTAAAGACCTCTAAAAGTTAAAGATATATAAACCTTGTATATAACCTTTATATAACCTTGTATATAACCTTGAATGTAAACTTGTTAGTAAACCTTGTAATTGTAAGTGTTTAGAGTGGTTTGCGAATAATTAAAACTAAAATGAAAGACCGTGCGGAATAAAGTCAAAAACATTGAGGTTTCATGATAGAAGTGTATTTTTCAAAGTAACAATAAAAATGTAAACAAACAGTTAGGCCTATTAATTTGATAAGCATGTGAAATTAAATCATGTGTTAGTTAGTTACAGGCCAAGAGAGAAAAAAATACTAAACAGTAAGAGTTTTACTTTTTTAATTGGATGATTTTAATACCAATCTTTGATAGCTATGGAAGCAATAAAGAAACGTCACTATAATTATATGTAAATACTCGTAACTGTACAAAAAGAGGCTTCTTTGAGAACTATGAACTAGTTGTTAAAACAAGAAGGTTATGATTTGAAGGTTTATATCGGTGAGTAATTAATCATACTAGTGATCGCCCACTGGTCGAAATTCGACCAAAGATATCTTGAGCCAATTAGTTTTAAAATATTTTATAACTTAAACATCTGCTCTTCCTGACTTGCTAGCATTTGTTATTACAACAGCTGTCTAACGATTTAATCAATTGTTCTTCTCTCATAAGATTAACATTAAAACTTTGAAACCCTGTGGGGCGTAGCCCTGGGACCTGATGCGAATTAAAGCGTGATTCTGCTCATCTACAGGACGATACTTTTCTAACGGTGTGCGCGGAATTCTCCTACGATGCCCACAAGCTGAGAAAAAAGGAGGAAAAGAAACATGCTTGCCTATTAATATATAGATTAGCGATCTACGATTGATACAAAGGCAACCAAACTTCAACAAATTCAATGAAATTTTTTATTTATTGTTTAAATTTACCCTAATAATATTATAAATGGGAATGTCCGGATGTTTCTTACGCTTTCACTTGGAGGTATCAGAAGTAACATAGGATACTTTTTAAGAGAAATTGTCTTTTATGAGGGATAAAAATTAGTTGTCAAATTTTTCATTATTTATTTTATAAGTTATTTATTTGTTGCTACGCAACACATTCAATGAGAAGTTCGAATTTTAGGTATTCCAGCGACTACTTATATATAGAGTGAGCGTGACAGTGAGTGAGCGTAGCGAATGAGCTAAAACTGATGGCGGGTGAACCTAGCGAACGAGTAAAATCTGACGGGGGATGAGAGTGTTGAAACCTGACGGTGAGTAACGCGAGTGAAGCCGCGGGAACAAGCGAGTTAAAAAAAGGAAAACGTTATGGATGAAATAGTTGGAGTCAAGGGTAGTGAAGTATGTTTAATGTTAAACCCCAATGGGTAGGAGCAAGTGGTTGTTTCTTTACACTGTGTTTTATTCGTTTGTAAACCTCAAAAGAGTTTTTAAAGCGTTTTCTGTATTTACTTGATTATACAGCCAATTTAGTAGCAAACAAAAAGCAAGTATAAACTATATAAAAAAAAACTATACTAAAAAGGTCATAAGAGAATTATTATTTGCTGTTTCCAATCTGTTTCTTCGTAAACAAAGTGTAATGTTTTTTATTTATCTTAACTAACTTTTTAACTGTGGTAATTACACAATTAAATTATTTTGTTTAGTAACGTATAAGATTATAATATAAACAATTATTATACTACGTATAGTTATATGTTATAACGTTTATAACAGAAATATTATATGCAATCTATAATGTTGATTGAAACAAATTTTTCAAAATGTCCACTGTAATTTTATAAGCTTTTGCTGAATAACTTTTGAACCGTTAAAGACAGCAAAATGTTGTGAATTAGTTAACTTTAGAAAATACAATTTTGCACATTTTGATATATAATATGTATTGGTTGTCATATTTAATAAGGGTGATATTGCTCTTTAAAGCTACTTTCAACTGTGAGCTTTTAAGTGAATTTATTTTGTTGGGAAAATCTTATTACAGTGGTGCTAAATTTTAGATATAAGCCTTTAACCGTGTTAACTTTTTACTACAGGGTCCCCAGATACCAAAAACACCATTTATAAAATTTTAATATCTGCATATATATACTTATTAAGATACATATATAAATATGTACTTTAATACCGTGTTAACCCCCATAGAAATTTCAATGAACCTTCTTCCAGCTGTACATTAACAGATGTTTAAAATGTTCAACCGAAACCCATTGTTTTTCTGGTGGGGAAATTTCAACTTTAATTTGTGCATAGCATCCTTATTTTATGTCCAATTTCCATCAACTACAGACCACAACTACAGACCAAGCCCTATCCTACGACACCAAAAACTTAAATATCGTTTGAAAACTGTACGAGGAGTTATCACCACAAAGAAATATAGATTCAGCTTTTTATTTTAACTTATAAATTTGTATAGGTTTACATGTGCAAGGTTGCCAATATGTTGCCTTAAATCAAGATTTCGATCAAGCAATAAAACTAGGTTCTATTAAAATATGAAGACAAATTTTGGAAATCCTTGAAAATTTCGCACAGTTATCAGATAAGATCTATAATAAGATATAGTTTTGCACTATAATTGAAAAAATATATTCTTATGTTTCACTGATATTGTTGGGTTTCCAGTTTCGATTCAGAACCACGTTTCTCCAGCTCTTAGAATGGCCAGCACATACGTCGTAAAGTAACGATTGTGTTGACCCTTTTTAGCCGTCGAATACTGAGGGTTCCAAACACTTTTAAGTGTAATGTGTTAAATGACTGTGATTCAACTCGAAATGCTAAACATTAACGGTAAACATTATTTTCTGGTATACATTGAAAATTGAATTTAAATTGTAGTGTTTGTGTTAACCCACATAGCACAGAATATTTAGTTTACAGCAAATAAACGTTCAAAATGTAAAATCACGCCAAATAAAAAGTTAAATATTTATTTGACGTTTTGCGAAATTAATTCAAATCATTTTATATATATATTTAATGTCCAAAATTCAAAAGTCAAACAACTTAAAGTTTTTGATATTTATTTTACGTTACAATTATCAAAGTAAAAAAAAAAAAAAAAAAACATAACATTTTGGACATTTATTGAGCATTTACTTGGGCAAATTTTAACCTTAGTAGGCCTATATAATCTTTTTATAGAGTTACAAGGCGGAAAGAAACCTTTAACTCTTCATCGGAACTTCATATAATATTTCAGTTAAACTAAAGCCAATTATTAGGTTTAATATATTAATTTATGTAAAATACAAAATGTCTAGAGTTTATTAAAGTTAATTATTAATTATAAAAGTTTATTTAATATTATTGTGATGGTAAAAACACTAAACTAAAATAATTAAATTTTGACAGTTAAAAGTTTTAAAATTTTGAAAACACCTGCAAATGGTCAACTTATAGGTTATTTCAAATGTGTGCCAACTTATTGCACCTTGACTTAAAAGCTTTGAAGTGTTCCAGTGAAGGTCAAGTTGTAAATGTAAATAAGAACACATCCTAGCACAGGTCAGCTGAAGAGGGTAGAGTTTTTTTTTTGCTGTTTTATTAAAAAGTTTTCAATCTGTTAGCTAGCAGAAATGCATCGATTTATAAATCTTTATGTAATTCTTATGTAATTTTATAATGGTTTACTGCTTTTTAAATATAAGATTTTTGATGTATATTTTGATATATATTTTATGTAAAATTTCGTGCTTTTTGAACCTAAATTTAACGTCAATTTTACGTTATGCGAATATCAGTTTGATATGCAAATATGAAAGAAATTTGACATTTATTAATAAATTTGACATTCTTATTATTTATTTTACGTTCGATAAATATTTTGTGAAGTGAGGAAAATATAAAGGTTTGTTGTAAAAAAATGTTTGGATACAAATATTTTGAGATCATAATGCTCCTTTTTAGTAGTAGAATTTGATTCTTATGAAAAAATGTGCTAAATCAGATGTATATAAAAATGACACATTTTATACAATTTCCATGTAGGACTGGGTAGACTTACTCCTAAAATAACTCTCTTTTCTTTAATTAATTAGGATTATGTTCACTTAGTTGTAAACGTACTACATGGTCTTATTGGCGAACTTACACTGGAAAGCAGGTCTTTTCTTAACTATGTCAAGTTGCATTACTACCAAACTTTACGTTATCTCAAACGTCGTCGTCTTCATATTGGGACTTTCTGCAATTTATTTACTCTAGCTTATGTTCATATTCATAGCCTATTCTAATAAATCCTGAGAATGATTTCCTTCGAATTGACAGTCAATGTACTTCTGTTGTAAAACAAAGGCCTTTACGTCTTCATCCCGTTGCCTGAAAGAAAAAGGTTCGTGAATCAAGACTAAGGAAAGTCGCCAATAAACACCCTAATTCACAACCCGTGGACGTCGGTTTTATGATCATATACACACGTGCCGCAGATACAAATTTGCAAAAACCCAAATTTAGGTTGTATTCTTGAATTTATATTCTGGAATATAGGTTATATTTTGAAGAACAAATAGGGTTACAGTACTTGAATTTTAAATGCTATAAGTTTTAACCAATTTATTTAATTCTTAATCAGGTAACAAATCGTTTTGATTTGTCATACATAAATTTATTATTAATTTTAATTAAACACAAATTTACTGTGTTAAAATTATTAAAAATGATTATATTTACGATATTTGTATTATACTCGTAATCTTTATACAGTATATTAAAACGAATCCCTATTTCTTTGGTCACAGCATCAAGTGCGAACGGCTGAACCGATTTCGCTAATTGTTTTTTTATTGTGTTTGTTATTGTCAGAAGTAGGTTGTAAAGTAATCCGGGTAAACTAGTACAGGATATGTATATCATTAAAAAATAAATTGGTTACTGATATTTAAAAAGTCAATTAATATGTTTTAAATAAGCTGTCTTAAAATTACGAATAATCGTGGTAGCATATGTTCGTAATATCAGAATGAAAGTTTTAATATACCATAAATTCTTTTTTCGAACATATAGAAAAATTAATAATAAAATGAATTAATTAGAACCTTTTTCAAACAATTTGACAGCCCCATGTAAATTAAATATAAGATTTGATGAAAGTGTTAATAGTGCTTAGTTACACATTTTTTTATAAAAATTGATATCCTACATTCAACGAAAGATATCTGCCAAAATTAAAAAACTTAAATCTAAAATCGTCATGATAAATAATAATTAGAATACTTCCACCATATTTGTCTGGTAATTCGACTGGTCCCAATAGAAATTTGGAAGTTTCAGGCATGACTAATGAGTTAATCAGCTTGAACAATAATTAATAATTATTCATATCATCCGCTGACATTACACTCAATCAAACCCTTCTGACGGGGTGGAACCAGCTACCTGTGACTTATTTTTAATTTTTAGCTGTGAAATAAACTTTCTTGTTTCAGGAAACTTTGAAATTTTTTATAAAGCGGATTATCAAAATAAGACTTTAAAAAAGGTCTGCATGAAAGAGTTCCATGAAGGTTTGGGAGTAAACTCAATACATTACTCGAGTTCACCCTTTTCCTGCTTTTATAAGGACCTTGTAATAAACAAATTTAGCCATTGGCAAAGTGCCAAAATAACCTTAACCGTTGGAGGAAAAATTGAAGAACCAATGCCCAATAGATTTTTAATATCTTAGGCCTATACACTGCAAACCGTGTATTACTAGGCAGTAAGAATGAATAATATATAAAATGCACTTCCTTATGGAAAATAATGCTTAATACTAGTGTCACGAGTGTGACTTTCAGTTGACCAGAAAGAAGCCACACTACATGACTGAGGGTGTGACTGAGGGGTCTTTCATTAAATGAAAGAGACACGTTATGATTCCAACCAAATATAATTATTTTTCATACAACAACCAGAATTGCAAACCAAACCAACAGAATAATAATGATCAAGAAACTTGAAAACAATTAAGATTTACAAATCAGGATAAGATAAGATATTAAGATAAGATAGGACAGGATAAGATATTAGGGTTAAGCAGACTGGAACTGATCAATATGGATAGAACGTTACTTCCTTGACCTCACCCGAAACTAACAATTTACAACCCAATATCCATTAATTAATAATTAAATAAAACAATAGAAATCCAGTTTCCCCATTACACCAGTGGAGCCTGTCATAGTATAATTTGATTTGTATATTGTAATTGTTTTGTTGATTGTACGTATTACAGCAAGATTAAAAATAAATAAATAAATAGTGATTCGGTGCACATACTCACAGTGACGTTGGGTTGTAATTGCTTTTTTAATTACGTACTTGGTTGGTTCACAAACATACATAACACCAGTGGCAAAGTGCCAAAATCACCTCAACCGTTGCAGTAAAAAACTGAGGAACGAATGACCAATAGATAACAGAAATATATTGTTTACTGTAGACTGTTTAAATAACTAGGCAGTGCAATTTTTTTATTTAGTCAAGTTTATATCTATTCAAACTGTTGAATAGTTAAATAACCCTTTTTGGAAATTGAGACTGATAAAAATATTTTATAATAAATAATTATAAAATTTATGTCGCAAACCTGCCGTTTAATAATTATTCTCATTATAAATTTTCTAGCGGTTATTTTGCAGACGTTAGTATTACAAACAGTATAAGAAATTACTTTGTATATTTTTAGAACCTTAGTCACGTTATTCCTTCTTGTCATTTGAATTAAATCGCACAACAGGTAGCACGTGAGACAACTAAATTCTAAGTTTTGTGTTCAGATTGTTTTTTTTTCTCTTTTCTGATATTTGTTGTTTAACCTCAAAGTTAAGTAATCATTCCTGTTGTTATTATAGCTTCTTTTATAAAATAATAAAACATACAAAAACATTAAATTTTACTTGAATATGAGATATACTAAGAGTATGTACTGTTAGATATCGTACATTGTGTTATTATTATAATTTTATCATCATTACCTTACCTTATCAGGTACCTTACCTTACCTTATCAGGTACCTTACCTTACCTTATAAGGTACCTTATCAGGTACCTTACCATACCTTATCATCATTCTATATCGAGAGAGCATATTTGAATTAAAATCCAATACTAAAGCCTTTTTTTAGAGGAGCTATAATTTTTTTTGTTTTTAATAAAGTATATAATAAATAAATGACGTACATAGTTTCATTTATTTTAACATTCTCTATATGTACAACACTGTGAGGGTAGTCTATAGACGACTTAAGTGTTTTATAAAACCCATGCTGTGCCCAATTTTAATGAGACTTTACATGAAATATTTTGAAAGATATTCCACAATGTGCAATTTTCGTTGACAATGACAACACTCATATAAACAAAAAATACACTTTTAGTCAATAATTGTGAAGGGTAAATTATTTCAGAGGATTTTAGTGTAAAAGGATAGAGAGGCATTTCTAATGTTTGCATATCCTTGATTTAGAATAAATAAATTGCAAACTGGTATTTCTGTATTTTAAAATGTAGACTGAACATTTTTTTAATGCAGCTACAGAGACGCAGGCTATTTGAAAAATATGTGTATTATTTGGGCTTAATTCGTGTAAACATGAAAGAGTTTCAAAGCTGTGTTATCTCAATGAACAACAGGAACAGGACATTGCAGTAGAATGAACCTGTTAACATGAGCACGGCAGTAAACCTGCGGACATGGCCGTAAGTCTGTCTATCGTTGGTGAACATTTTACCGGGAACGCACAGTCAATGGTGGATGTTTTAATTGGAATTTCTAAAATGACCAAGCCGAACGATTTTTAAAAATAGAACCATATGTGAAATGATAAATAAAAATATTTTACAAAAAGGCAATATGATTTACCTGTTAAACATTACTGTTATTATGACAACTAGATAATTACAACAATACATTTGTACAGTATATATATCGTATGACATTCATAGCCAGCCACCATTCTGACAAATACATTCTCTGCGGTGCATAGCCCCTGCGTCAAAACATTTAAAACTAAACTAAAACAAAAAGTTATGATCTCTCTTTATAAATACAACCAATTTAAACATACTATCCCTTTTAATCTCTTTTGTGATCCCAATTTAAACATACTAAATCCAGGGCGCTAAGGCATTGCAGCCCAGCTTCACTTGCACAAAGCAGCCCAATCAACCCTTCGGGGAAAGCACTCAAAGGGCACTCATTGACTATGTGTGTCATAGTCTGGAACTCCGCTCCTCAGCCGCATGACTGGTCTTCTGTCTTTCCCCATTTTTACTATTTCCAATAATTACATCTTCCCACTCCAGTGCGGAATCGATTGAGAACAACCCACTGCTTCCGATGGAGAAGATCCATACCACTTACTGCTAAGGTTGGGTCAGCAATTAACTTGTACAGTTACTGTGTATACTTGTACTAGATAGAGGTGGCAATGTGCAAATAATTGCAAGCCAATTACCTTATCACAAACACTTGACGAGAGTGCCCAGGTTACTCGCGGTACTACTCATTTAGTAGATACGTGTGGTTGGGGGCATTTAGTACATGTGTAGTAAATGTGAGATGCTGTTACTAACCGGTATACTATCAGTAAACGTGTGGGTTGAGTTAATTAGTTTTTAAAATAGGTTTGGTTTTTCGGGTGAGTCAGTGGCGTAGTGATTCGCCAGACTCGGGACCATGGCATCGATGTCGTGGTTCGAATGCGCTTACTGCCAGGGACTTCTGAGTACCATTCGTGAACTTTGTGAAATACAACGGAAATCAGATCCTCGCACAGATCAGTAGTCTATGTGGAAAGGGCAAAGTAAGACAAAAAGAAGTCCGCCAAAGCTCTTTAAAAATACAAAAATAAAAATTTAAACACTCTTAATAGTAAAATAAACAATATAAACAAATTTATTCAAATAGGTCATTTGTTATTTATCAGAAAATATTGAATATTAAAATAATATAATACATTGCAACTAATCACAAAATCTAAGTATTTAACTTTTAAATTTTAATTAAAATGGTATATGAACGTGACAGAGCATGTTGATATGCTGAATGGTAATTTGAGATTTCAAGGTGGTCTTTAAATCATTGGAGTAGAGAGTGGTAGCTGAACTAGTGCTTGACTTTAAAACAATTTGTGGTTAACAAGATTTTTAACCACTAACAAATAATCAGCTTTGGCTGTTTATCATACTGTCAAAATCGTTGTGAATAATAGATTAGCAATTATAATATCTTAACAAGAACCCTACTGTAAGATCATAGTTGGTTAGGTTTAAAAATTGAATGTTGCGATAGGAATGTTTTAAAGGAAACATTAGTTTTTTTCTACAGTTACGTTGCCGGAAACGTTAAAAAATCTTATCTTAAAATATAAATTTTCTTCATGAAACAAGTATTTATTTTCCTGCTTTGGAATACTAGATGGTTTGTTTACTGTACAGCACATTTGTTACATGTGTATGGTAGCGGGTCATTAGTACATATGTAATAAATGAACTGTACCGTTTGTTTGTTCACTGTCAATTTTGTTCGGTGAGTCATAACCTCATTGCAGCCCACTGATATGAACCTTCTAACCACTAGTTTGAATATCGCTAATTAATTATAAATGACAGCATTACAATGACTAACCATTGAATAAATTAAAATGATAGATTAATGTTTCAGATAGTTTATATTATAGACAAAAATTTACATCCTACCTTGAAACTTAATCATATCTTTAAATAATTTGAAAATTTCATCTTGGCAAATGCAGTTTGGTTGAAGGTAAATTTCCATACGCAATGGTAAGTTTTAGACTCCGATGTTGATAAGAAATGGAAATCAAGTTCCTAAGGTGTCAATAAGCTCTCCTTGAATCCGAGTGTATAGTTTAATTTAAATGAAACATTAGGACATTAACCCAGATCAACTGACTAAACCGAATATATTTTACTATGAGATTTGTGTTTTACGTGTACTGACAAATAGTAAGTAATTATATTTGTGATTTTTTTGTAAGAAGGAGATGCGAATACTCTTGACGGACGTTGTGTGGAACTTGACTGAGCCATACCCACTAAACCCACACCTTTTTGACTTCGAGGCTTTGTTCAACCCGGGACCGTTGATCACCTTCGCAGAACATTTTTTAGTGGCTAAATTTCGAAATCAGATAGTTGTCTATGGGGTAGGAAATAAAAAAGCTTTTTTTTTTGGGCGCCCTTAAGATCACCGGGGTTGGGCCCTTCCAATTTCAAGAAGACAATACCATTTCATAGTATTATTCTTTTTAGTCTTCGTTTTTCTATTGTTGCCACCCGACTTTTTTAGCCTTATTATTTCTAAAATGGCGAGCATAAAAACGCGCCACGTCCCGGAACCCTCTATTGAGTTAAAATAAAACTAGACTACATATATAAGTTGGCACACATTCATATTTGTGAGCATGAAAATTCCAGAATATGTTATTAATGTTCACAACAACAAACCACATTAACTGGTGCTTGGCCAGTTTAGTCATTTTAGCTCGGTCAGTGTGGTTATTTATTCTTGCTCCATACTACTGGTTTTTAGCGGTTAACAATTTTTTTTAAATACAGTCTCTTAATGTATCGCATCGGTTCATTTAACTGCCAGGTAACCAAAATACCAAGCTGTACTTCTTAGACATTAAAAATGCTTTATAGTTTCTGTGTACCTCTACAATATATAAATGTTATGCCTAGTTCAAGTTTACGTTGCTGAATAAAGGTAAAATCATTTTTCAAACTTGAGACCTCGTAATTGAGGTGGATCATATAGGCTGTAACGGATATTCACTGTCAGACACTGGTACTGTACAGAACTACAGCAAATGCAAATGTTACTCGATGATAGATACTTAAAGCGGGTACATGTGTATATGAATATATTTACATAATATATATCTGCTTATATTTCATATGTATTTTATACGGACTCTGGGAGGGACACAAAAACTTTAGCCTTCCTCGCAAGATGATGGCAATGTAGCCAACTTCAATTGATAAGAAATATGACTCAATTATCACCTTTGTAGGGCTTGGATCAATTAGAAGTTTAAAGATCAATGAATAGTGCTTGATTTTCAAGTCAACGTACAATAGAGCTAAAATTTTAAGGAAACTCCTGACTCCATTTTAACATGTAAAAATTAAATCCTCACTTAAACAAATTTAAGTTTCCCCAAAAGGTTCCTAAGGTGTACTTCCTGCTAAATAAAAAAATATTCATGTTCAATTCAAGCTACTATTTATGTACAGTGATGTATGAATAATGGTATTTAATTAAACCGTGATAGACACATCATTATAACATTTTAATAAAACTATTTTAAAATTGCAAATTGTAAGTGGTGTTTTTTACCAATAGAATAAATTATTTATTGCAAGAATAATATTTATTCTTGACAGGCCTACAGTACTTTTTTTCAACACAAGAGTCACTTCTTCAATAGTTAGTACAGGTTTGGAATTTGATGAATAAAAATAGTGAAACACGTTGCTACGTTACGAATTGATCATAATATTTTAAAATGCAGGAAATCGTTCTGAAATTCATCTGATCGTGGGACAGTTGAGGTATATTTTTAGATGTTAAGTAAAACTCAATATTATTTTATTTCTTCAGTTCGTACAATATAATGTGAAGATTTCTTTCATTACATCAATATGTAAAATATGTAAAGAGAATCTGAAGCTAAGAAATCAAGAAGAATAAGATATAAGTTTTTGGTATTTGGCCCCTACTACGCATTGTTGGCACTTCTAAGAACTCTTTTTTACCTTCACATGGCCCGAAGCAACTTCTTCAAGAAATAAGATGTTTCCAAATAGAAGGTATGTAAATCGTCTGAAACGTTCTGAAACGTTTCAGAGTATAATGTGATAGTTGAAAAGCAGCAAACAATGAATTTGAAACAGTGTAAAAATGGATATTTAATTTATAACAATTATTAGAAAATCAGTTATTTTCATGATTAGACCATTTTTAGCCACCAATTATTGTTGCTCAATCAGAAGGGAGCGATAACTACTGATCTCAACAGTTGATATTGCTTAAGGTTAAACCAACCTGACAGTTTTAACAATCAAAGCCTGTAATTTATCTGTACGTCATCAGCGTGTTTTGGCTTTTTCATTTGAACAGACTCCAATAATCGTTTATTTTATGCAAAGTAAAATTGACCACGTCGGTTAAAGACTGCTTAAAATTATTAGTAAGATTAATTATTAAATGTTATTATTATTATTATGTTTACAGTAATGAGTAATGTTTAATCATTGCATCTGAACTTGATGACCAAATTTTATAATTCTTCAACAAAGCCTTCAATTATAGTCTGTCCTCGAGAATGTAGTTTTTAAACAATATAAAACGTCTTTGAAAACATTTAATTTAGGAATCGAAATTTGGTACGAATTGACATGAACGAAGACACATCAATTTCATACTAATTGTTTACAATTCTATTTCCATTTCAAATGAGTGAAGTGAGTAGAGAACCCAATACACAATCCGAAATAGTTTGTCGTGTGACGTCACCGCGTGACGTTAGTGAAATTTTAAAAAAAGAAAAGAGAATTCCCGAATAGCTTAAGGCTGGGATTTTTCCAGGGGTCGGGTTACTGCCCTCTGGGTCAGTTCTGAATAAAACAAAACCCTCAATTTTTATTTGGTGCTGACTCAGCCACTGAACAAATACAGCCAAGGTTGAGGGCTCATCATCGTCAGACACCAAGAGCCGGATATGATGAGAATTTTGAACGGACAGATCAATTTTAATTTTGCCTACTAGAATATATTAGATGTCCTTAAGAGAAATGTCCAGCCGCGTAAAGACTAACGAGTTAAGTCGGATGACACTGGGAGAGGTGTCACGCCGAAAGGAGCTAAGTCGGATGACACCGGGAGAGGTGTCACGCCGAAAGGAGATAAGTCGGGTGACGCCGGGAGAGGTGTCACGCCGAAAGGAGTTAAGTCGGATGACACCGGGAGAGGTGTCACGCCGAAAGGAGTTAAGTCGGAGGACACCGGGAGAGGTGTCGCGCCGAAAGGAGTTAAGTCGGAGGACACCGGGAGAGGTGTCACGCCGAAAGGAGTTAAGTCGGAGGACACCGGGAGAGGTGTCACGACGAAAGGAGTTAAGTCGGAGGACACTGGGAGAGGTGTCACGCCGAAAGGAGTTAAGTCGGATGACACCGGGAGAGGTGTCACGCCGAAAGGAGTTAGGTTGAGTCGGGTGACGCCGGGAGAGTTGTCACGCCGAAAGGAATTAAGTCGGATGACACCGGGAGAGGTGTCACGCCGAAAGGAATTAGGTTGGATGAGTGGAGGTACAGAGGTGGAGTCCCTTAACTCAGTTTTAATAATCGGTTAAGTAATTTTTAATTTATCTTAAAGTAATTAATAATTTAATTTGGTATCGGATTATGTAACGTTTGATAGCTTCTTCTAAAAATTTAAACACAATGGGTGTTTGGATATCCCAGTAAAGTAAATGCAGAAATGTACGTGTTGAAGTGTGACGTAGTGGGTGGTAGTTTAGTGAAAAGATCTAGTGTGTGGTCGCCTGTTAGATTAAGTAGTTGTGGTAGGATTTATTTTATGGCAAGTGGTTGGAACGTGAGGTGGGTCACTGCCAAAGGATGTGAGGAGTTCGGTAGGTGACAGGAAAGAATGTCACCCCGACAGGTGTGAAATGTGGGTTAGAATGTTAGTTTTTCATTAGAAGATATTAACACAGTGAGTAGGTATACGAGTTAGTTGAGTCAAGTGAGAAAGCGAACATATATCAGATGTGTCTTAGAGGCGACAATTCTCCACTACTAATGCAAAAGTTTCGCAAAAATATTAAATACTGATAACCACTAGTTCAGTATTATTATAGTTGCAGGTGCGATTATAGCAAGCAAGGTCACACTAATTAGCAATAAATCAATATATTAAAGCTGCAAGACAAGCCCAAGCATGTAAATATCTACAAAAGCAAGGTGCAAAATCCAACAATAATAATAATAATGTTTTAATTACTAAACAGCAGTTAAGAACTCCACAAAGAATTAAATACTGTATAATTTTAATCAGGTATTTGGAGAAATATAGCTTGATGCAAAGCAAGCTGATGCAGTATAAAATATTAGTTTTAATTTAAAAGGTTTTGAGTTACCAAAACTCAAATAAAAGATGAAGCAATTTAATTGAGAGTGATGAGTATTTGATTGGTAAAATAAATTTCCAAATTGATTTTATCCAATTAAGTGATTCGGAATAAATTAGTATTTATTCAACTTAAAAAGAACTGATTATAAAAATATATCTTGTTGTAAAAAATACAAAGTAATTATTTATATTACTATCCCAGTAGAAATGAGTCTAATCAAAATATGGAATAGAGTAGATTTCAGAATAGTAATAAACTAGAATATATTGAAAGAGCGGAAGCAGTACCTTTATGAAGAGAGATAGCAGGTCCTTCAGGTATCCTAGCGACACACTGTAATGTCCGGTGTCCTGCCGCTCCCGGCCTTATCAGTACGCCCGGTCGGCTTATCGCGCACTGCGCGGCCGACCTGTCCTGCCGCGCAGGCAAGCGGGTGCGCGGGCGAGCTGTCCTGCCGCGCAGGCAAGTGGATGCGCGGGAGAATGTGAATATTTGCCGCTCGATTTGAAACTTATATATTGTAGTATAGGATAATAACATTAAATAAAAACAACTCAAAACTGTTTTCTTATTGAAATAAAATAATTTACATTTCCATTTTATAACGAAAATTAAATACTTCTATCAAAAAATAAAACTTGTTACAGTCGTGAACAAAGTGGCATGATAAAAATAGGATAGGGACTACAATAACTGAATATGAAAATACCCCCGTGGCAGCAGACCTGCGTACTCAGCGAATTTCCAAATTAGTAATATTAATTTTTACCAGACAAACCTGAAAACAAAATTTCATCACGTGCTCAAAAGTAGGGAAATAAATGTCTATTCTCCTTATGATATATACAGGGAAAGAGCAAGCAGGTATGCTGCCATGGGGAAAAGTAAAAGTAGGTTTTTAGCATAAAAAATTATTTAGACCATAATTTTCAGCCGTATATTAAGTTTCTAAGTTTCATCTATATCTGTCCATAAATAAAGGAGTTTGCCTATTTCCCATATGATTAACATGGGAAACGAGTATGCAGGTTTGCTGCCATGATAAGCACAAAAACTAAGATTTTTTTAACATTAATGGATGAATCTCTACCAAATGAAGCTGAATACCAAGTTTCATCCAAAAAAATTGCTTAATAAGTGAATAATTAACACATCCTTATTCTCCATAAGAATAAAATTGGAGCCCCATAATACAATGTACTGTCTTTAGATTTTTTAATATCTCGGTAACCAATGGAGATAGAGCAAAGCTTTAAAGTACTAAATTGTCTATTATTTTTAGCTAAATCCAAAGGTCAAAATAAAAATTTAAAAAATTTTAAAATTACCTATGAAAAATGCAAAAAAACCATTTTTGGGGTACAAAACCCCCCTAAACTACCCTTTCCGGTAGGTCGATATGTCTGGTTTACGAACTCATCCGAATAAACGTAGAATTACACATCTCTACCAAATTTGGTGTCGATTGGACCATTTTTACGAGAGTTATCGCGTCTAGGGACACAAACACACACACACACACACACACACACACACACACACACACACACACACACACACACACACACACACACACACACACACACACACACACACACACACACACACGCACACGCACGCACGCACGCACGCACGCGCACGCACGCACGCACGCACGCACGCACGCACGCACGCACGCACGCACGCACGCACGCACGCACGCACGCACGCACGCACGCACGCACGCACGCACGCACGCACTCACGCACGCACGCACACACGCACACACACACACACACACACACACACACACACACACACACACACACACACACACACACACACACACACACACATACAC
>CM061534.1:107006762-107033942 GCA_030545055.2 Neoaliturus tenellus | reverse complement strand
GCTGAGGTTCTGGCCGCTGGAGCACGTAGCGGTGGAGTGGTGTTTGCTTTCCTCAGGTGCCTTACACTTTGTGTAAAGGTCAGGCGCCCACAGTTGTAATTAGGTAACCACATGAAGCGCTATGGTTCTGGCCGCTGGAGCAAGTAACGGTGGAGTGGTGTTGCTTTTCCTCAGGTGCCTTACACTTTGTGTAAAGGTGAGGCGGCCCACAGTTGTAATTAGGTAACCACATGAAGCGCTGAGGTTCTGGCCGCTGGAGCAGGCAACGGTGAGTGGTGTTTATTTTCCTCAGGTGCCTTACACTTTGTGTAAAGGTGAGGCGGTCCACAGTTGTAATTAGGTAACCACATGAAGCGCTGAGGTTCTGACCGCTGGAGCAGGTAACGGTGGAGTGGTGTTTATTTTCCTCAGGTGCCTTACACTTTGTGTAAAGGTGAGGCGGTCCACAGTTGTAATTAGGGTAACCACATGAAGCGCTGAGGTTCTGGCCGCTGGAGCAGGCAACGGTGGAGTGGTGTTTATTTTCCTCAGGTGCCTTACACTTGTGTAAAGGTGAGGCGGTCCACAGTTGTAATTAGGTAACCACTTGAAGCGCTGAGGTTCTGGCCGCTGGAGCACGTAGCGGTGGAGTGGTGTTGCTTTTCCTCAGGTGCCTTACACTTTGTGTAAAGGTCAGGCGCCCACAGTTGTAATTAGGTAACACATGAAGCGCTGAGGTTCTGGCCGCTGGAGCAGGTAACGGTGGAGTGGTGTTGCTTTTCCTCAGGTGCCTTACACTTTGTGTAAAGGTGAGGCGGTCCAAAGTTGTAATTAGGTAATTACATGAAGCGCTGAGGTTCTGGCCGCTGGAGCAGGCAACGGTGGAGTGGTGTTTATTTTCCTCAGGGGCCTTACACTTTGTGTAAAGGTGAGGCGGCCCACAGTTGTAATTAGGTAACCACATGAAGCGCTAAGGTTCTGGCCGCTGGAGCAGGTAACGGTGGAGTGGTGTTTATTTTCCTCAGGTGCCTTACACTTTGTGTAAAGGTGAGGCGGTCCACAGTTGTAATTAGGTAACACACATGAAGCGCTGAGGTTCTGACCGCTGGAGCAGGTAACGGTGGAGTGGTGTTTATTTTCCTCAGGTGCCTTACACTTTGTGTAAAGGTGAGGCGGTCCACAGTTGTAATTAGGTAACCACATGAAGCGCTGAGGTTCTGGCCGCTGGAGCAGGTAACGGTGGAGTGGTGTTTATTTTCCTCAGGTGCCTTACACTTTGTGTAAAGGTGAGGCGGTCCACAGTTGTAATTAGGTAACCACATGAAGCGCTGAGTTCTGCCGCTGGAGCAGGCAACGGTGGAGTGGTGTTTATTTTCCTCAGGTGCCTTACACTTTGTGTAAAGGTGAGGCGGTCCACAGTTGTAATTAGGTAACCACATGAAGCGCTGAGGTTCTGGCCGCTGGGAGCACGTAGCGGTGGAGTGGTGTTGCTTTTCCTCAGGTGCCTTACACTTTGTGTAAAGGTCAGGCGCCCACAGTTGTAACTAGGTAACCACATGAAGCGCTGAGGTTCTGGCCGCTGGAGCAGGCAACGGTGGAGTGGTGTTTATTTTCCTCAGGTGCCTTACACTTTGTGTAAAGGTGAGGCGGTCACAGTTGTAATTAGGTAACCACATGAAGCGCTGAGGTTCTGACCGCTGGAGCAGGTAACGGTGGAGTGGTGTTTATTTTCCTCAGGTGCCTTACACTTTGTGTAAAGGTGAGGCGGCTCACATTCTCGACCACTAGCGCCTGGCAAGGCCCCCGAATAATCCGTGTGTTGTGATTGTTGGCCATCTTACGGTTCTGTATTGGGGTGGGATATCATATTGGTGTCGTGCTTGCACTGCATCGCAGAAGAACCCCTAAATCTATAATCTATTACGAAAAACTGAAAACAATTGTATACTAATTTTTTGCGTAGTTCCAACTCGATCCGCTTAGAGGGACGACCGGAGTACCATACCTAACATGGTGTATTCTGGGACTGTAATTAAAGATATAGCCATGTTACGGTCGAAAATTACGACAACCCATAAACTGTCGGAATAAATATGAAAAAAAAAATTATTGGAATATGTTTAAAGTGATACATTATGCATATACGTAAATACGAAATAGATCTGATTAAATTTAAGTGGATTTTAAACCAAAACATATGATAAAAGAACAAGGTGGGATAAGTTGCGACACAAAATCGTTACCTAACCGTATCTCTTAGTAGAATCAAGTTCCTCTGGTAACTTTCTATAAATACATTTAATATAATTCAATCGATTATCATTTTTAAGTTATTTTTTTAGTTATGTTACATGTCTAATATCATTAAAAAAAATAAGTAATGACGTTATGATGTTATAATAGAAATATTCTGATGTTTTATTATGAAGATAGAAGATTTCATAAGAAAATAGACTTCATAGAAATTTCAAGAAGTGGTCGGTATCACATACATAACTTTGTCTACAAGTATAAAATTATCTCCTGAAATATAAGATTGTAATTGGCTACTAAAATTTCCACAGCCTACAAATAATCAAATTCAAAAAGGAGTGGGTAACATTTAAATTATGTTTAGAAATTAAATGTAACATTCTTGTTTAACATAAATATAGAAGAATGGAAATAAAGCATTTTTCTACAAATTCCCACTTATTCTATAAATAATGTTCACAAACTTGTATCAAGAATCTCTCATTACATTTTAAAAATAATATATTTACATTTTATAATTAGGTATATTATACAAAATAGGAAAGCTATCTTAAGCCTATCCATATTGTTTTGAAAATCTATTCGTGTAGTTGTATATATAACTTAATAAGAAAACTAACAAATTTTCTTTACAAACCAAAGCACATCACAATACATTTAGAAAACTAAATAAATCTTGAAAAATTGAGTGGTTTGAAGTTATAGGTTAAGTATACAAATTAAATTAATACTTGTATGTAAATTTTGAGGTGGGGTGATTTTCAGTTTGACTAAAAGCTATTGTTCTGCATCCCTACATTTATTTATCTATTTTTATTTTTGTTTCATAATCAAATATGAAACGCTCGTTATTAAAATTTAAAGTTTTTATAAGGGCCTACGGTTATAACTTACCCGTTTTATTTTTTATGTTCAGGCAAAATATTTTTAACTAACAAAAGCCTCATATTGCAAAATATAATCAAGAATAATCCTTTAATATTAAAATAGCTTTTGCATAATTTACTTAAACTTCGTTAGTTTTATTTCATTTTTATTTTTAAAAATATTGACAAAACGAGGTAAAAGATAAATTATTTTAAAATGTTTTTTTCAAACTAGAGGTGATAGCAGAAACAAATATTTTAATATAAGAGATAAAAAGGGTAAAGAACTAAGAGCAACGGTAAGAAAGGGTCAATACATTCCTTATTTTACGATGTATGTGCCGTGGATTCAGAGTTGCAGAAACGTGGACCTGAGGTAAACCTTGTTACTTGTTAATAGCTAGCACGAACTGGTGTTTAAATAATCGTTTGTAGGAAGTCTAGAACTATACATGAAGTCTTTTAACTTATTTCAATAGAAAACTAGTGATATTTAAAACAAAATCATTGCCTAAACGCATCTAGAATCGGACCTGACCTATTAAAATAAACTTTACATTACGATAGAGTTAGTCGAAAACTATGTTGTTAATTTGTATATTACATTTTCATGATTTTATTATCTACTTAGTCTACTTACTACTTGTTATTGGGACTGTTAAATAGCCAGCGAAGTGAAAGTTAAAAAACCATTTATTTTACAAATAAAATTCAAATAAATATAAGCTAAAATCAAATTTAATCTGGTTGATTTTATATTTGAGATAAACAATACAAAACTAAAGTTTTTTATTAAGTAGGCTAAAAAATAAATTAATGAATAATAATATCCAAAAATTCTAATTTCTACGACTGCATATAATCCAAACGTTGAAAGGGAAATGTGTCCGAATTTTACTTCGTTCAAAAGATTTAGTATACTTCTAATAATGTATCTAAATATTCTTGGGGTTAGACAGGTCTAATACCACATAAATCTGAACTATTAAAATAAAAGTATCATGAATAAAACTATTATGGTAAGAGGGTGTTTTCCCTCTTCGGTGACTTATCGGTGACCCTATGAAGAGAAATTTAATTCCCATATTTTTTTACCAGAATTAAGAAGAGCTTGTTGACTCAAAATTGAATTTAAAACTATATATGAAAATTAAATACATTAAAAGAAATATTGGTTAAATTTTTTTGTGGATATTTATCCCTACACGTTTTTTACGGTCCAATCTTGCGTGGTTTACGGGGTGGCAAGACGGAAAACAGTCGAAATTGCCGAGATCATTAATTAGCTCACTTTGTTAGTAAAATAGCAACCTCGGTGACAGTTTCAAGGTGGCACATTATTTTGAAAATGTGAACAAAGAAATGTTTTGTTATTGAGGAAGATAGGTCTATCTCAATTCTGTTTTCCAATTTGGCTTAGCACTAAACTAAGTATAAACTACTTTTATTTTTAGGTTAGTTTATTATACTTCTGTATTGATCTTTAGTACCGTACATTAAAAATCAAAGAGAGAAACTTTAATTAATAATTTCATTCAATCATATAAGGTAAACAAGTAACTTGTAAAAAGTTTGTTTTGCTGCGGTTGTTATTCTTTTCCATATTAGAGTCCTGAACAGACCATTTGGCCATGCACTTTACAGACGACAACAACAAATTAATTGCAAACGCCGACCCTTGCGGACTTATAACATGACGGAAAACCTCGGTTTTACGTTGCAGTTTTATGAAATATTATTTTTTCTCCACCTACTATCTAAAGCTGTATTTTACTCCTTAGAATAGAGTACTAAAGTACTAGTTCCTATTCCATGTGACTTGAATACTGAACTATTCTACCTAGAAAAAAACTTAACTTTTTTCGTACCACGGGCTAAAGTTTTTTTTTCATAGGAATAACATTTAGAGATTAAAAAGAACATGGGTGACAGTCATATGTCAACTGTATTCGTTTCGTCACTATTTCTTTAGTAATAAACATCTGTTTACATTAATTGTTAGATTTGTGTACATTTCGCTTCTCGGTCTTCATTTGTTGTTTCAAAAATGAATTGTGGTGTAGATGATATGACTGAAAGTGAGGAATTATTAGTTTGTACTCCCCAAACATTAAATGTGAGGCACAAAATGTTACATCATAACTGTTCCTGCAAAATCAAAAGATTCGTACCATAAACCTTATGATTTTTTTCATGGAATGATCTAAAGAAAATAACAGTGGATGAATTTCTGAAAATGCAATACTTGTTTACCAATCCCAAAAATCACTAGTATGTAACCCAAATTATTTGTGACCATATTCAATGCTTAAAAAAGCAATCCTGGTGAAACATAACATAGACATAACTAGTTACGCAAAAGAGAGTGCTTTTTTAAATTAAAAATGTAGGCTATCAGCCTAAGAAGTCCAAAGCCTTCACTAAAGAGAGGTAAATAAGATCCTGCTAAATGCTCCAGATGAGCAATACTTGGTGAAAAAAGTAGCTTTGATGTTATGTATTTATGGAGCTTGCAGAACAGCTGATTGTGTAACATTACTATAAATGACATTGCGTACAAAGGTTCAATTCTTATTGTTACAGTACCTTATTCCAAAACCAACAAAGGACGTGTTTTTTACTGTGATTAACGGCACAAAACCAGACATACACTACTTGTAATATTGCAAAAGTATTTGAAATTGAGACCTAAGACAGCAAATTCACCCCGGATCATTTTAAACTAAAGAAATGGAGGTGTTATAACCAAGTGGTTGGAAAATATTCCCTAGGAAATATACCCATGAACATTGCACAGTACCTAAAACTTCCAACTCAAACTTGCACACTGACTTGAACTATGGAGATCCTATGCAGATGGATGGAAACATCTGTCCAACATTATCAACTATTTTGATTGCTTTAGGTCATTTATTAGTAATTTTACTATATTCTGGACGCCAGTCCACTACCTAAATATGAAATAGTTAAACAAAATTAATATTTAAAAATTAATGAAGTTAATTGTGTCTAATCATAAAAAATCAGCCCTTCTATTGTTTTGGAAGCAGAGTTTCCATTTTCTCAAAGCGACAATGTGGGGGTGACCTTTTGTGGTGGCCAGCGCAGCAATATAATATTTAGAAAGACCTCGGTTCTTCGTAAGATGTCTGCTCTTACATGTAATTCCCTTACAAAATGAGACACGCACTAACAAAACGAGTCTCGCAAGGACTGTAACTCGCGGCTGAAATATTTAACAGCGTGTGACAATATTGAGCACACACCAGGGACGCCGAGAGGTCGTCCTCTTGCTCAGATAAATATTTTTTTTAGTTTAAATGCTTATTATAATTAGTGGTTGTTACGTCATAGTAGCAACAGGTGTCTGAACATCAGTTGAGTGAAGGACACCTTAACTGTGTAGCCCAATGACCGATAATAGTTGTTATAATGTAGATTCGATTTCGTTGAAGTAAAGTGAAAAAAATTTAATACAAATTATTAGACAAACGCTTAAACGATTGTCCCGCACAGGAAAAATATAAATTAACTCATGGAAATAAAACAAATTATAAATTGAAATCAATTATACATTATCACTAGGAATACGCTCGATGTCCGTATCGTACGAGAATTTTTACTCACTTTTTAAGTTATTAGGTGACGCTTTTTTATGATTTTTTTTTTTTTTTTTTTTGAGGGAGAGGTGAGAAAAATGCATTACGCACACAGGTAACAAGCCTGTAGTGTGGGGCTCCCCTAAAAAACGGGTTTACCCACTAAAAACCTCCTCTACTCTTTAGGATTCTAACCTTGAATTGTTTATCACATTACGTCAGGCTAGGCCTAAATTTGGCAAACGCCGGTGAGGCTCACTCCTTATCCAGCCACTTGATCAAGGGATCTGGGGCATTTCACGGTCCAGATTGGGTTTCTTTTCCAGGAGGGTGCCCCGGACGAACTGTGATAAACAATCCCAGTTGCCCTCATCCTCCAAGATCTTTTGGCAGACCGAGACCACCGAAAATCCACCAAAAATTTGTGTGGCCTTCAGGCGGGGCCCTTCCCAACGGGGGCAGCGGAAGAAATGTGTGTTCCGCATCGTCGGGAACGCCCGGGCAATATATGCAGTCCGGTGAACCGGTCTTGCCCATCCGGTTCAGGTACGACTGAAATAGCCGTGAATTGTCTAGAATTGGCCGCCGTTCCTCCTATGGTTGGACGTGCTTGATAAGTCGCACAGTCCATCGTCCTCGGGTGTCGTGCTCCCAGCTGTGTTGCCACTGCTGGAAGGTTCGGGAGCGCTCTTCTGTTCTTGCCGTGTCCTTGCCAATCTCGCCTTGTCTCTGATAAATTGCCTTCCTCTCTCCTGCCAAGAGCTTGACAGGGATAACTCCGGCGACCACCAGGACGGCAGGCTGAGACACTGTCCGGTAGGCAGAACACACCCCGAGCGCCGCTCGACGTTGAACCCGGGCGAGTCGCAACCTGTACTACTCTTTATCGAGAGCGTTTGCCCACACCTCTGCTCCATAAAGAAGCACGAACTGAACCGCGGACATCAACAGACGTCTTCTGCTGGATCGTGGAACAACGACATTGGCCATCAACCTACTAAGGTAAGTGACTACCTTAACGGCCTTGTCCGCCGTACGGAATATCTGATCCCTCCAGCTTAACTTGGTGTCCACCATAATCCCGAAGTACTTAGCAGCACGAGTTGATTGGACCACCTCCCTTCCCACTCGGAACAGATCGACGGTATCTATCCTCTTCTTCGTAAGGATCACAATCTCTGTCTTACGGAGAGAAAGCGAGAGACCGTAATCGGACATCCATGTGTTGACCACACGCATGAATCGGTTCAATTTTAGTTGAGCCAGCTCAACGTTGCGTGCGACAATGAGAGCTGCGACATCATCGGCGTACCCAACCAAAGTGGTTTCCTCGGGCATCTCCGACCTCAGGAGGCTGTCATAGGCAACGTTCCAGAGATCCTGGCCCAGTATTAAATCTTGCGCGGCACCAGAATAAGTGACTTCCATCGTCCTCGTTCCGTCCTAGTGTCGTAAATAAGGCTTTGAGAGCGGAGATAATCCTAAATGAGTTGCAACAGATATGCAGGAACGCGAAAGGTGTTGCGAAGCGCATCCAACATATCGACCCACCTCGCCGAGTTAAAGGCATTCTTGACATAAGCGTAACAAGAAGCACTACTCAGCGAGAGAAATGGTTGTGGCTCTCGGCTCTCTTCACAGCTCTCCATAGACTTCGGTGATAGCGTCAATCGTTATTGTCCCTTTCTGAAGCCATACTGACGGGGGCATGAGTCCCCGGCAGCTTCCACGGCAGAGGTCAGGCGGGACCGGAGCAGCTTCTCGAACAGCTTCCCAGCCGTGTCCAACGTGTAGAAAGGCCTGTGGGGAGACGACAGCTCGGGATCACCTTTGCTCTTGCTGATCAGTACAAGTCTTGCGGTTTTCCACAGGGAGCCGGAAACACCCCTTCTACCAAACAGGCGTTGTACATTCTCAACAACAAGTCAGCATTAATTGAAAATACTTTCTTTAAAGCCTCGCTGGGAATCTCGTCCGGGTCAGGAGCCTTGTTGCTCTTTAGGGAGAGAACGGAGGTTTCCATCTCCTCGAATAGTGAAGAGTGGAACGTCATCTAACCGTCCGAAGTCAACCGCGTACATCCTAGGCCTAGCCTACAAATAAATACATACAAAGAATGATTTTATCTAAGACCTCAAAACAAGCAAGTAACTAAATAATAATTATGCTTACAATATTAAAGGTAAATAGATTGTAGAACAAAAAACAATACAATTTAAAATCCATGATTGCAAATTAATAAAAATCAAGTAATGTAAGTATTGTAGAATTACGATTACTTAACACTTAATGCATATTTTGTTACCTGAGACATAGGCTACAATGGCACTACACATTCTAATTAGTTGTTCAATTTAAATCTTTCTCCCAAATAGATATTAGTTGTATCCCATAAATTAGTTAATCGCATAATTCCGTATGACAGCAATTCATTCCACATCAACATGCCTATCTTTTGGAATAATTTATAACTTCAACAAGTAAACATCAGTGATGATCTATTTAATTTAACAAATAGGTCTGTCAAAATATCAATTAAATTTATTTAAAAACGTAACATAACGGCCAGCAGGTATAAACAAGAATAGATTATGTTGTTTTCAGCATACAGGGACAACTCAGCTGCGATGGGGGAAAATAAACTGATCATAGCAACTACATTAGTCAAATCATATAGCCTAAACAACTAAAATTTCTTGTCAAAACTTCCGGAAAATAAGCTTTTTTAATACTTGAAAATAATTGCTCGATTATAGTTTATTACCTAGTTTAAAATACTTAAAATCTAACCTGAGAATTTTATTGAAATCAAATTAGTAATAAAAAAGCCTTTTGGGGGTCAAAAATTCGCCTAAGAGAAATTTAAAGTCGATCTAAAGAATTTTATACTCTATGTTCCATAGAGTAAAAATTCAATTACCTGCTGCGTTGTTCACCTCGCACATCTTTTTTATAAAAAAATTATTGTTTTAGAGCCTGAATAGAATATGTATTTTGTGGGAGGTTCAGATAGGGAATGTTGTCTAAGCTAATTTGTCTTTGGGTGATAAATTTCATAACTTCGGCTTCGGTGGGTTATGGAAGTTGTTGTATTGAATTAGTTAATGTAGGTTTCATGTATCCCGAAGTGACATATTTGTCTTTTGCCCATTGTAATACTATTTTGAAAATGTTCGAAGTGAAAACGAATTTCATTTGAAAGATTGATTAGCCTCCGGATTACTGTTCAATACTTAAGTGGTGTAAATACCTGCATTTAAGTAATCCAAAAGTTGCAAAAATGGCAACTAGTTTCGACCCTTCATTACGGGGTCATCTTCAGGCCGTACAAGAATTAAAAACTGCTCTTCATATGAAGGTTGTCGAATAATTTGTTAATCGGTTGTCGAATCCTTCATATGAAGAGCAGTTTTTAATCCTTGTACGGCCTGAAGATGACCCTGTAATAAAGGGTCGAAACTAGTTGCCATTTTTGCAACTTTTGGATTACTTAAATGCAGGTATTTACACCACTTTAAGTGAAAATGAATGTTTATATACTCGAGGTAGCACACTTATTCTTCTTATTTATATGAACACTGTTTTGCCACAAAGTTCAGTATCATATTTTTCTTCCACACATTTACATGTTTATTTCTTTTCCCTACTTTGGCTGTAGTGCAAATTTTAGTAATGAACACAAATAATATACAACAAACTTTGGAGAAAAAACTGTATTTTTGGCGAGCTTCCCATAGGGAAAAAGCTATTACCGTAGGTCTCATAGTTAGACCAAAGCCCGGGACCACGTTACTTTTTTAAGTGCCCAGAGAATAAAAATAATAGTCAGTAAAATATTTATGTAGGTGCCCCTAGACATGATAACTCTCGTAAAAATGGTCCGATCGACACCAAACTTGGTAGAGATGTGTAATCCTACTTTTATTCGGATGAGTTCGTAAACCAGACATATCGACCGACCGGAAGTGATAGTTTTGGGGAGTTTTGTACCCCAAAAATAGGTTTATTGCATTTTTCATATGTGATTTTTTTTATTTTAAATTTTTATTTTGACCATTGGATTTAGCTCAAAAAAACACTCAATTTGGTCCTTTGAAGCTTAGCTATATCTCCATCAGTTACCGAGATATTAAGTCTAAAGACAGTACATTGTATTTTGGAGCTCCAATATTAATCTTATGGAGGATAAGGATGTGTTAATATTTCACTTATTAACCAGTATTTTTGGATGAAACTTCGTATTCAGCTTCATTTGGTTGAGATTCATCCATTTATGGTAAAAAATATTGGTTTTTGTGCTTATCGTGGCAGCAAACCTGCATACTCTTTTCCCAAGTTAATTATATGGAGAATAGCCAAACTCCTTTAGCAATCATGGCTTCATATGGTCAAAATAATTTTTTCATGCTAAAAATCTACTTTTAGTGTTTCCCTATGACAGCGTACCTGCATATAATTATCCTATATTTATCACAAGGAGAATAGACATTTATTTCCCTATTTATGAGCATGTGGTTATAATTGGTTTAGAGGTTTATCTGGTCAAAATTAATATTACTAATTTGGAAATTTTTTTAACACGAGTGTTACTTCTTCAATATTTAATACAGTAATTGAAATTGGATGACTAAAAACAGTAATACCCCCGTCGCAGCAGACCTGCGTACTCAGCGAATTTCCAATTAGTAATATTAATTTTGACCAGCTAAACTTGTAAACAAAATTTCATCACTTGCTCATAAATAGGGAAATAAATGTCTATTTTCCTTAAGATAAATATAGGGAAAGAGTATGCAGGTATGCTGCCATGGGGGACACTAAAAGTAGGTTTTTTAGCATAGAAAAAATGTATTTCGACCATATAAAGACATATAGTAAGTTTCATCAATATCTGTACATAAATAAAAGAGTTTGCCTATTCTCCATATGATTAACATGGGAAAAGAGTATGCAGGTTTGCTGCCATGATAAGTACAAAAACCAAGATTTTTTACCTTAAATGGATGAATCTCAACCAAATGAAGCTAAATTACCAAGTTTCATCCAAAAATATTGGTTAATAAGTGAAATATTAACACATCCTTATTCTCCATAAGATTAACATTGGAGCCCTAAAAGACAATGTACTGTCTTTAGACTTTGTAATATCTCGGTAACCAATGGAGATAGAACAAAGCTTCAAAATACTAAATTGTGTGTTTTTTGAGCTAAATCCAATGGTCAAAATAAGAATTTAAAATATTTAAATTTTACATATGAAAAATGCAAAAAACCCATTTTTGGGGTACAAAACCCCCCAAAACTACCCCTTCCGGTAGGTCGTTATGTCTGGTTTTCGAACTCATCCGAATAAACGTAGGATTACACATCTCTACCAAATTTGGTGTCGATTGGACCATTTTTACGAGAGTTATCGTGTCTAGGGACACATACATATATATATATATATATATATATATATATATATATATATATATATATATATATATATATATATATATATAATTTTTAATGGCTATTATTTTTGGTCTCTGGCACCTAAAAACGAAAAAAGTAACATGGTCCCAGGCTTAGGTCTTACCATGAGACCTACGGTAATAGCTTATTCCCTATGGGAAATTCGCTAAAATGCGTTGCTATGTAACAGATTGATCTTAATATTTTGAATTGCAGGAAGTTTGACTGAAATTTATCTGACGGGGGTCAGTCGAGGGGATATTTTTAGAAGTAAAGTAAAACACAATATTATTTTTTGTATTCAAATTTCAAGTTAGTCGCAGAATATACACTATTATTTTAAGATTTTGTTCCATTACACCAATATTGAAGAGATATAAAGAGAATCTTTACGATGCCATGAAGTCAAAAGAATAAGAGATTAGTGTTTGCCCTCCAAAAATAACTATTTTCCTTACCTTCAAATGGTCCATTGCAACTTTTTCAAGAGATAAGATGTTTCGACATAGAAGGTATCAAAATTGTTTTTTTTTTTATGGATTAATGAAATATTTTTAGAATATAATGTGATAGTAAAAGATACACCATATCTTCTAATTTGTAATACTGTCAAATTAATTTAATTGATAACAATATTTTTTTTAAATCCGTCATTGGCATGATTAGACCATTTTTAGCCACCAATTAGTGTTGCTCAATCAGAAGTGAACGATAACTACTAATAACTACTGATCTCATCAGTTGATATTGCTTTAGGTTAAACCAACCTGACAGTTCAAACAATCAAAGCCTGTAATTTATCTCTATGTCATCAGCGTGTTTTGGCTGTTTCATTTGAACAGACTCCAATAATTGTTTATTTTATGCAAAGTAAAACTAACCACGTGGGTTAAATAATGCAGCTTAAAATTATTAAGAAGATAAATTATTCAAATAGACTAAATTTTTACGATTAATGTTAAATCATTGCATCTGCACACGATTAACAAATTTCGTAAGTCTTTAGTTAAAAAAATATATAAAGTGTCTTTGAAACCCTTTAATTTAGGAATCGAAATTTGGTACGACTTTACATTATTCAAGACACATCTATGTCATACTAATTTGCACAATTCAACTTCCATTTCAAACGAGTGAAGTAAAATGAGAACCTAATTCACAAACCAAAATAGTTTGTCGTGAACAAAATGGCATAGTAAAAATACGATAGGGGACAGGGACAGGGAATAACTGGATATGAGACAAAAAGAGAAAACAGATATCTAGCTGCTAAATAACGTCAAAGTAATCAATACAAATTAATAAATTCTTAACATGTATCAGGATAGAAGTATGATGGGAAGTTTAGTTAGACGGATGGTATATGCTCTAATTGCAAAATATTTAGGAAAACCACTAGGTCCTAAGGCTTTGTGAACCAGATGAACATATTTCTGTTTCAACAATACGCTAAATCTAATATCATTTACTAATATGGCTGACGCTGTTTAATTACCGTATGAGTAAGAACAATACAGTATCGGATATTTGCCTGTAATGATGTGCTTACACAGGACTGTAAAATAAACCACGTTCTCATGAAGCTGATTAGTTGATTAGCTTTTGGGCATATAATGGCTAGTCAGTACCGGGCCGGTATTTACTACCTAGTGGTGCAACAACAAACTGATTAATTCAGTGACAACAGTGTCAATTCATGGTACATTACAATAACTAAATACTGTTAAGCCTTCTTCTATACCTTAGTGTTTTTACGATTAATTGAATATTCAAAGTAAAAACTATCTCGGCTAACTGTTTCTAATAAAGTTATAAACCAAAATTGCGTAGGAGTAAAAGCGTATTTTTGTCAACTTTTAATATAGAGAGTACATCATTAAATGCAAGCTAACTTTATAAATGATTAATTTATTTTAAAAGAAATACTATAAGGCCTGTTTATGACCTATATAACATATGTTTTCAAATTAAATAGCACTTGCAGATACAACACTTGATATTCTTTATATCTTTGCTTTGGTAATAAACTTGATAGTTTATATTTGCATTTATAAAAGATAACAAAAAGATGTGTTGTTCTTTTATTTTATTTTTTTTTTTTTCTTTGTTATGGATCTTCACATTGTTCACAAGTTAAATGTATGTAATCTTATATTGTTCACTTGTAATTTAGCTATATATGTTTGTCAAGACAACTGTTTTGGGTTGTATTACCTGTAGTTGTCATTTATTAAAATAAATAAATAACGTCAAATTACACGAATCACAATCCTCTTTTCATTGTTTCTCCAAAACTTTTGGTCCGCTTATGGTTGGTGATAATAAGGTTGTTAGGTTCCTTTGCTTCCCTTAGAATACTGAACTTGACGCAAGTAAATAGGCATGTCTGTGGTAGTTTTGCTTTTGTACAATGACGAGTGGGACCATTGGGAAATCAACACCTCCTGGCTTCCCTTGCTAGCTTTGATTTTACAAACTGTACCCATTAGGTGACTTGAAAACGTCACCCACTAATTGAGTGAAATCAATTGTTAAAAATTACATTCAGAGGCAAAATTAATGGACCTTAATTTAATTTAACTTTAATTAATGGACCTGTTAAAAATTATAATGCATTTATAATATACACCAAGCAATAAAAAGCTGTAAATCGTTCATAGGGATGCAATTATAATTAGTTGGGAAACTTCAACAAAATTTTGTTGGTAGAAACCAATAACTAACTATACATTGAACGTTGCTAATTGCCCATCCCTACCATAATTACCGAACATATACCAGTAGCAACGATAACTAATTTTGAATTTGGAAAATTAATGACTACATAAAAAACATTAAACACCAATTATGACTACCCTGGGTAGTGACTGATTTTGATTACACATAAATGTGGCGGCCCACATATTTTTAATAATCACCCTACAATAGAAACAATGCGACTTCACACAAATATGGCTAATCTCTATTATCATTAAGCCATCAAGGAACAATTCAAGAACACTAACCTTGACTTCACTCAAATGTGAAGAAATATCGCTCAGCAAAACAATATTACTGACCTTGGATAGACTCAAATGTGGCTGAATAACCTATCTCAAGAACCATTACCAAACAACACCGATTTTCGATTACACTCAAATGCAGCTACTTCTATTTCTCAGGAATCATCAAAGAACAACAAAATGACGTGACAGCCAAGTGGTTATACTGCTCACCATATTTTTAACCGCCAGTTCTATTCCCAGTCAATTCTTGGAAAATTGTCATTGGTATTTCCAATGATATCATCTAACTACAGGTCCACTTCAGATAGTAACAAGCCCAGAGTTTGGATAGTTCTAAATGTTAAAAATGCCAATGTCAAAAACAAAGACACAAAAACTAAAATTAAAGTGGTCTAATATTTTATGAGTAGCTTAGCGGTAAATATGGTCAATATCTAATCCGGAGGACACTTGTTAGGTACCGTATACAGTATTTTCTGATGGAAGCAAATTGACATTTTTCATTAGACTCATGATTATTTACTAATAATCATAATACTAGTAGTTTTTATTGAATAATAAATAAATATACACGTAAAATCTTAATAATATCTTTTTTTTATTTAACCTTTAAAAAAACCTGTAGTGGCCTAACCAAAACCTATTTACCTGCTTTATTTACTCTAAACCATTCCTATCACACCCAAAAATTTTGACAACTCTCAAATACGGCTGCTTAGCTGGATCAGAAATTAAAAAAATCAAGCGACACTTATCTTTAAAATGTGGTCACCTAGGTTTCTTTATAATAATACCCTAACAAAAACCAGTACTGATTGGTAATTAGTGACGTTCCTTCATAACTTCCCTACTTTCATAATCATGACTTCCCTTGTTAATAAAAATTTCTAGAAGAATAAAAGACACAGAGTGAGTGGCTGCAAAAATATTTGGTTCAATACATTACACTTAGGATGTAGCTTTTAGAAGCTCTTCAAACATTATTAGAGAGAGAAATTTAAAGTGATCCTGATTTATGTATTGGAATGTCAAAGTTTTTATATATTTTTAAAAAGCTCTTTCAACATGTGTATAATCTTACTCATAGGATTTATAATTCATGATGATTGTCATGATGATTTCTAGGACAATTTTATAGGATTTCTTTCCCTTGCCTATGCAAGGGATATATGTGCCGTATCTTCAGGCTTACCTAAAGTGTTTTTTGTTCGTGTAAAGCCTAACTTGTTAATGTACATTGTAAATTGTATATTTTATTGTATTCTATTGTATTTTGTAAATTGTAATTGTATATTGTATATGTTGTATTTTGTATATTGTATTCTATTGTATATTGTATAATATTGTATATTGTATAGTTCTAAATTGTATATTGACAAAGCAAAATCCGAGTTAAAATTTTAAAACTATCTGTTCCTTAACTCTTTTAGCATATGCAGCTGAAAATAAAAGTTTTAATTATGAACGTAAATTTTTGTATGAAACGCACTCTTTGGCAAGGCCTGAAGTCCTTTTGCAATTATTTGGAATTATGTGACCTAGTAGGCGTAGTTGTTGATGATTATTTATGTTTCTTGGTGGCTTCGACTTGTTTATCTCAGGGACTTATTTATCTTAGGGAGGTAGGCTCAACTGTATGCAAATTTTGTACAAAAACCAAAGGGCCCCATCATGCATCGCATTGTGCATATAATTAATGAAATTCTCAACGGTAAGTGCCAAGTAACATGTTCGTGGCCAGGTCAATGTCCCAGGGGAATGTCGTGTTTGCGGTCTTGCTAATTACAATGAATGAGCTCCTGCATTCTCAGTTGTAACACCAACGTAAACAGGCTTCATTATTCACTTAAACATAAATAATTATCAACAACTATGCCTACTAAGCCACTTAATTACAGATAATTACAAAAGGCCATTAGGCCTTGACAAAGTGTGCGTTTCATACTAAAATTTACGTTCATAATGAAAACTTTTCTTTGCAGCCACATAGCTTAAAAGAGTTAAGGAACATGTAGATTTAAAATTGTAACTCTAGTTCTGCTTGGTCAATATGCAATTTAGAATTATACAATATACAATAGAATACAATACAATATACAATTTACAATAACAATTTAGACTTTACACGAACAAAAACACTTTTGGAAAGCATAAAGATACGGCACATATACCCCTTGTATAAGCAATGGAAAGAAATCCTAGAAAATAATCCCAAAAATCATCATAGCATTGATGATATGCTATGACTTCTAAATTCCATGAATAAGAATCTACCGAAAATATTGAGAGAGCTATTAAAAAAAATATATAAAAACTTTGACATTCCAATACATAAATAAGGATCCCTTTAAACTTCTCTCTCTAATAATGTTTGAAGAGCTTCTCTAGGCCACATCATAGGCCTATGTGCAATTTATTGAACTCAAGATTTATGCAGCAACTCACTCTGTGGCTTTTATTCTTCCAGTAATTTTTATTAACAAGGGAAGTTATAATTATGAAAGTAAGGGAAGTTATGAAGGAAAGTCACTGATGATCAGTACTGTTTTTTGTTAGGGGATTATTATAAAGAAACCTATTCGACCACATTTTAAAGATAAGTGTTGCTTGATTTTTTTTATTTCTGATCCAACTAAGCAGCCGTATTTAAGAGTTGTCAAAAGTTTTGTGTGTGAGAGGAATTGGGAGTAAATTTCTTACGAGGATTCTACCAACGAAATTTTGTTGAAGTATACCAACTAATTATAATGGCATCTATAGGAATGTTTTTCATGTATTATTGGTTGCTTTAAATGCATTTTTTATAATTAGCTCTAGTAAATTTATTTTTTATTTTTAAGGGTTTTCAACTATGTCAGGGACAATAATTTTGCCTCTGAACGTAATTTCCAACAAGTGATTTCACTCTATTAGTGGGTAACATTTTAAAGTCACCTAATGGGTACCGTTTTTAAAATCAAAGCCAGCAAGGGGAGCCAGGAGGTGTTGATTTCCCAATGGTCCCACTCGTCATTGTACAAAAGCAAAACTTCCACAGACATGCCTATTTACTTGCGTCAAGTTCAGTATTCTGAGGGAAACAAGGAAAACTAATTACCTTATTATCACCAACCATAAGCGGATCCAAAAGTTTTAGAAACAATGAAAAGAGGATTGTGATTCGTGTAAATTGACGTTATCTTTTATAAATGTAAAAACAAACTATTGAGTTTATTACCAAAACAAAGATATAAAAAATTCCAAGAGTTGTATCTGAAAGTGCTCTTTAATTTGAAATCATATGTTATATAGGACATAAATTGTAGGATATCTTTGAAAATAAATTTATCATTTACTATAAAGCTATTATTCAACACGCTATTAGTTTTTCAGTACTTTGTTTTAAAACAGTTTGCTTGATTTAACAATTTTTTTAATGGATTACTTAATTAAAATCATAATTTATGTGTTCTGACATGTATTTAAGAATGTACTCTCTACATTAAAAGTTGACACAAATACGCTTTTACTCCTATGCAAATTTTGGTTTATAACTTTATTAGAAACAGTAAGCCGCAATAGTTTTTACATTTAATATTCAATTAATCGTAAAAATTCGGAAAACACTAGAGGAAGGTTTGGAGTAAGGCTTAACAGTATTTAGTTATTCGAATGTACCACGAATTGACACTGTTGTCACTGAATTATTCAGTTTGTTGTTGCACCACTAGGTAGTAAATACCGGACCAGTACTGACTAGCCATATGCCCAAAAGCTAATCAACTAATCAGCTTCATGAGAACGTGGTTTATTTTACAGTCCTGTGTAAGCACATCATTACAGGCAAATATCCGATACTGTATTGTTCTTGCCCGCACGGTAATTAAACAGCGTCAGCCAGTAGTGTGTTTTGGTCACTTTTAAAACCGGCCACGTGCCCACGGAGCCACGTGCCGCGGCAGCTGGCGCCAGCTGCCATGTCACATAGCTTCCGGTGGGGGTTAGAGGGTATATATGAGATGCTGTAGTTATATTTTATGCCATATAGGTTGGGGTGGAGATGGCGATAGTGTTGGCGTTAGGGTGAAGTGAATTTGCGCATAAAATTAAAATTAAAAGTTAGTTCAAAATTGAAATTCGTCGGTGTTAACGAAACTCTAACAGTTGAAGAAAAATTAAGAGTTAGTTCAAAATTGAAATTCAAACTTATAACTGAGATGTGGAAAATATGTCAAGGTCATCCAGAGTAAGTTTTAAAAAATTCTATCCAACTATCACCAGAAATAGTTTTAAGTTGAAGTAGTTGGTGATAGCGGGATAATTGATTCGTGCCATGGGAGAGGTGTTTATCGTTTGAAAGTTGGCGATCGAATGAGAAGCGCCGCCTAGGGAGAGGGCTTATAAAATGGCAACCTTCCCCCACCACCCCTTCCCCCACTCCTTTAGACCAATAACCGGTCGCCGACTCTATGTGGTGAAACTGAACTAGACATGGCGGCCGCCATGGATAATTCTAACCTCAAACCTTAGTTTTGCATTGGTGAGCATGAGCCACCCCCACTCCTTTACCTTTCTTTTATATTTTTAAAACCGAACAGATGTTCGGGCAGGTGTTGGGGGCAGAAATGTTAAAATATTGGGGTGGAGATGGCAATAGCGTTGGCGGTCGGTTGAACTGAATTTGCGAATAAAGTAACTAGGGTTGAACTAAAAGTATACATAAATTAAAAGTTAGTTGAAAACTGAAATTTGACGGTGTTAACAAAACTCTTAATAGTTGAACAAAACTAAAAGTTAGTTTAAAACTGAAATTCAAATTTATAAATAGGATCTGGAAAGTATGTCAAGGTCATCCAGAGTAAGTTTTAAAAAAGCCTACCCAACTACCACCAGAAATAGTTCTAAGTTGAACTAGTTGGTGATAGTAGGATAGGTTGAAGTAACTTTTGAATTTTATTAGTGAACATACAATTAATGTGCAACAGCAGAGTTTAAACAAGTTGAACTTTTGTGATGAATTACAGAGTTGTAAATGCAAACACCGACGACGATGAGAAGGTAAATGCAGAGTCCCCAGATGATGTATTTGAAAAGCTTGAACAAATGTAACATTTCAAGTTGGTTTTCCCGTTCCATTTCCAATCGTTTAATTTCCAATTTCAATTTATCCTCTTCCATTCTAGTTACGAAGGGAACTTCATCCATCATATCCATCATGATTGTGTTAGTGTTTGAAATTTTAGTGATGTTGATAGTTCAGAAGTCGAAGACGGAATAAGAAGTGAAAGGAAGAAATGTTAGTTAAATAAAGAAGTGGTGGGGGGAAGGATGAATTACAAAGAAGTGGTGGGGGAAAGACGTTGCTCTTCATTATTACCATCAGTAGTGTCAGATGGTGCAGGAGTTAGATTTAGTAAACTGTCTTCGTCTAAACTTTCAACCTTATCACAAATAGGACAATCGTATGTTATTTCCAAATTCATTTTGATGGTTGTAAAATTATCTACAAGTTCTTGTAAAATATTAAAAATGTCTTGTAACTCTTCTTTAGAGTTTATTTCAAAACTAGAATTCATTCGGGCCAATGGAGAGTTGTTCATTGTTGGAGAGTCGGTGATGGAATGAGGATCGGCGCATAGGGAGGGGGCTTATATAATGGTGACCTTGAGCAGGCGTCTAGGGAGGGGGGCTGTCTAGGGAGGGGGCTTTTATATGGGGAACCTTGAGCTTATGATTAAATAAAATGTTTAGTTCTTCTTCTTCGTCTTTTAATTCAATTATTTGAACCGAAGTAGTTGTTTCATCCTCTTCACTCGATGAAGAAAACAATTCACCAGGATTTAAATATTGAACTACAATTCTGAACCATCTTATAGGATATTCGTCAATGATAGAAAGTAAGTTTTGAAACAATTCTTCCATCTCTTCCCTGTCAGTTATTATATGTTCAAACTTGATAAATTTGTTTTCCATGTTGTTAGTTAGAGTGTTGGAAGTGGAATGATTTAATATTATATAAAAATTAGAACTAGTGGTGGGGGGAAATCTCAAGGTCATCCAAATGAAGTTTTAAAAAAGAGTGTAAAACTGAAATTACACATTTGATGGTTCTACAGGATCGGAATACCAATCTGATCTGTATTTACATCTTTTTATCATATGTGTACAAAAATCATCTTGATGAGAATTGGTGCGTTGACAATGAGCAAGATCTAGAGGGTGAAATTTGAAACATCTTTGAGGACAACATGTATGAAAATATCTTGATCTGTAAAATTTGAAAGTTCGCAATTCCGGTGGTGGTAGTTGTTTTGTTTTGCATTTGCAATAACAAGATCCGAAGAATTCACATTTAGTACAAGCTAACCCATCCACCATCATTGGTCCTAAATCTGTACACTGTTGTTCACAACAGTAACGAGGTTTGTACTTGTATTTTTGCTCTTCCATGTTGACGCTGCGGAGTCCAGTGAAAGAATAAGAGTGTATAGTGTTGAATAGTGAGTTTTATGTACTGTGAAAAGTGGTGGGGGTAATTTCAAGGTCATCCAAATGGAGTTTTAAAAAATTATACCTTACAAGTGTAAGGATTATTAAAATTTAGGAAGTTTGTTTTTCTTTGTTTTCTTCAGACTTTTTCTCTCTCTCCGCCTTAGCCATAGCAACAAGTTCTTCTGTTGATAATGGATGTACTTCAGGAAATTTTAAAATTAATTTAGCTTGATATCCTTCTTTAGTTAATACATCTAAATCTTGGGTCATTTGTTCAATGGTGTTGTAGTCTTTTCCATAGATTTTTCCATCAAGTTGAATCATCATTCTGTACAACATTTTCTTAAATAGGTCTTGTCGTGGTGAGAGCTGAGAAGCAAATGATTATTTATACAAGTATCACATCCTTTTTATTAACTCACATTGATCATGTGATTCTTTAGTTGTAGTTTTGTCTGTCAAAAGTTATTCAACATTGGTAATACTTTTGGAACTTGATGTTATGTTGACCAGTTGGCGATGAAGAAGTTGTAGGTTGTGTAGAAATAAATATTTCATCATCGCAATATTTTGTTTTAGTGAACATCCTTGTATTAGTAGCACTAACATCAACAGTTAAGTGATAACCACCGGTAAGTAAAACTCGCATTTCGTTGGTTAAATCTTCGAGTTGTTCAAAAGTTGTAATGGTGTTGGTATCATAAGATGCACATTTGACTTTGAGAGACATCTTTTAGTTTTTATATTAAGCGATAGAGTGAGCGAGATGTGTACGGTACGAAAGGTAGTCGTAGACTGATGAATTTTACAAGTAGATTTTCGCTTTTATAATCACACACAAGTGGGTCAAGGTCATCCCGTGGAATTTTTAAAAAAAGCAACATATTGTAATGTACAAAGACATCACAATATGTTGCTTCTTTTAATTTTTTTTTGTTTTTTCTTTATATCATATTTATTGAAAAACAATTACAAACAAATAGTTACAATGTTATGTACAAACTAATCAGTAGTAGGTGTTACATGAATTGTAAGTTCAGTAGAGTTGTTTCCACTGGGTCCATGTGATACCAAATAGAGTGCGCCGGGTTGAATTATACGAAGATCTTCATTTTGAAGTAGTTGTACGAAGCGCTTTGGTAAGAAGATCTGAAATTTTGCTTCATCACCAATTGTATAAGGTGCCTCGCTCAAAGTGCAATTTATAGCATCACCTACTGAAGTTTCCATTTTCTTAATAGTATGAATGATGTAGTGTTTTTCTTCTTTTAGTTCAGAACATTTCTTCGTAGGTAGAATTGATGATTTAGAATGAGCGTTGAACTGATCAACTAAACTTTGAAGTAAGTTCTGTGATGCCATATTGATGTTGTTGTTAATCTTCTTGTTAATAAGAATGTCCGTCGGAGATGTTGTCTCTTCGGAGGTTTGAGTAATACTCATGCTGTGTCATGGTAGCGCTCTCACTTTTATAATCGACACTACCCCCACCACTGACACTACCCCCACCAGTTTGTTGAAGGAAATTATTCAAGCGGTAGGCATTCTTTAAAGCGCACTGGGACCTTCGATGTTTAAAACTTTTTGATGAAATACAAAGTTCGTTGAAGTAGCATTGGAAATCTTTATCAATTATTGCATTAATCACTTCGTTGCTTGTAAATGATTGTATCCAATTTGCTTTTTCCAATCCCCTTGTGTAGATAATTTTAAACTCTTTGCAATAATGATTCATAATGTGCGGCATCATGTTATAATTAATGAAACCTTCATCCCATCTTAAGTTGTGAAAATGTTTGTTCAACCATTTGTTTGTAACTTTCGCTTTAGTTGTTAGTCTATTAAATGGTACTGGAGGTTTGAACAAATAATGATAAACTACTGATGTGTTCATGTCCAAGATTACTAATTCTTTAATAATAAAATTACCATCATTTCCTCGGAAAGCTTGAAATTCAATTATACCTCTTTTAACTTCCATTATATGTGGCGCATTAGAAAACGAAACCCGTTTATTCATGATGAAGTCTTACTAACAACTGACTTAAAAATTGAATGAGCCGATGTTTATAACAGACAGGATTGTTCTTCTTCTTTCACTTCTTGTGCCACTTCATCAATATTAAAATTGGTGTGATAGTTGTTTAATTGTCTCCACATTTCAACTTCTTGAGGTATTCTATTAAAGATTGAAGTATCCACGGGACCGTATAAAATTGGAACAAAAGGTTTTTTGTCCAATGTATCAATTAGATAGTCTTTAATTATTGCACTTGAAAATATTAGTTGTTTCAAATATCTGGTGACGGGACCGGTAGTACAACTTAAAGTATAAAATTCTTCTTTAGTGAAATATAATTTAACATTATGTGTAGTTAAATCTCTGAAGCGAACAATTTGTCCTCCACGATGTTTTACTATATCAACTTCAATATTTGATTCCAATAAACTTAATCTTGTTCTTCTTCCAAATGTGTTGTTACTTAAATAGCACTTCAAAAGATGTAAATGTTTCATGAGAGATTCCCAAGTAATTTCACTGAAAGTAACCATTTTGTTTCCATGATTTAAAATAACAATTGGTGAATAATCCATTGATTTTAAAATTCCAACTGATATACTTTTTGTCATGCATGAAGAAATTGGGTAGATAATCCGAAGAAATACTTCTGTTAAAATATTGGTTGTAATGTTAACTTCAACCTTCTTCCTTTTTACTTCTTTTTCAGCTTTTTCTTCTTCTCTCTTCTTATGTTTGTTGAATTTTAGGAACTCGTCCATTTCTCGTTCAACTTGTTTTTCTATATCTGAACTATTATCATCCATTAGAGGTGTATTTTCTTCTCCGTTAGTAGAATTCATCTTGCGAATGATGTTTCCCATACGACGGTTGAAGATAGAATGAAGTTTCTACTAATTATTTTCTCGCTTTTATATTTTTCGTAAATCCTTGAAATTTATACAATTACATAATTGTTTGTTTTGAACTTGTCTTTCACAAATGAAATTCTAACCTCAAAAATTAAAGCAGATAATTCTAACCTCAAAAATTTGCAGTTGTTGTACAATTCTTCTTAAAGTACATTCTTCACAATTCCGGTCAGCGGTGTGTAAGTAACTATTTTATCATGTAGAATTAGACAGTATGCCGAAGTTCCATCCGCTACTGGTTCTTCAAATTCCATTTCAATTTTTATATCCACACTTGATGATTTTACCGATTCATTTTGTTTTGAACAATCGATTACAATTATTGGAGCCTTGGAATAATACTGGTCAGGTGATAATAGTGGTGTATTAGTCTTTCCATAATATGACGATTGAAATCTTGCATACATATCGTATAAAATAGAAAAACGTTTTTTGCTGAACATGACATTCAAATTGTCATAGGGAAAGAATTGAGAGTTTAGGAAAACTTTACAATTCTTTATTTTACAGTGATCAAATTGACCAGCATTTGCAGTGATAACATCTTTTCGCTTAGTTTGAAAACCGAGTATTATGTACCTTGCTCGTTCCAAGTAAGTTGATGTCTTGACGGTCCATGTTTGTCGTTCTGTCTGAGGTAGTGTAGGGTATTCATGAAATTCCCAACTTCGGAATGGCATCACAATATCACGGTCAGATTTCAACTTTCTCAATAATAGGATTCTATGTTCATCAGCCAATCTTACATGAGGTACTCTCCAAACAACTTTATCCAACTGTAGTTGCCATTCCAGTTTATCTTCCGTAGTTGCAGGGTCTGCAAGTATCAAGTCCTTATTAGTTGAAGATCTGAGTAATACTAATTCTTGTTTGACATTTATTATTACCCGTTTGTAATCTTCAGCGAATCCCAAAAGCAATCGTAAAGGTACATGAAAATCAAAGTGACCGTTGGAAGCTGGTGTTATAGTGTCTTTATCGGGGGCAACCCATCCGGCGGTGACTATTGAATTCTTCTCATGCGGTGTTAATGATGTTAATCCTTTCAATGTCGTTGTTAAACCAACCTTTTTTGTTGAATCAACCGTCACCCCTGATATTTCATATCTTATTTCATCAAAAAGATATGCCATCGGGTTATTTATAAAAGGAACTGTTGAAGCAGTTTTTCCATCCAATTTTAATACCCGTCCTTCGATGTACAAGTAACTTTCACACGGTAAAGTGTAAATATCTTGTTGTTGAATGGGGATCCTTATTTCATCGTTATTGTTTAATTTTGATGAAGTGTAAGGGTTGTGCGTGTGATATTCCTTCTCCCATAGTGTTTCGTCGAACGTTGGTCCTTGAGATATATCCAGGATATCCATCGCTGTTAAGTTTCAATCCAATCTTCTGTAGAAAACGAATGTTGTCCGATGTTAACTCTTCCAATGTTGAGGAGCTACTGAGCTCCCGACTCTTCCGTTGCGGTTTAAATGATAATCCCATGTTGACTTTTATGTTGCTGCTCTGATGTGTATCCGTATAGTAATTGTTTCTCCTCTAAAGTCAACACTATGACCGTCTTGATCCAATATGTTCAGTACGATGTCTGAAATGAAACTGGTGTTTAACGGTAGGTATATCAAGTTTTGTGGCTTCTCAACAATTTTAAAACCGGGAGCCACTGTTGGATAAAATGTATGTAAAATATGTTGATTAACTCCATCTCTATACGATCCGTGTATAATGTTGCACGTGACATCGATACTATTTACTTTCAATATTGTTACAGTTGAATCACCTGAATGAGTAGTTCCAGGAGTTAAGATTTTCTTTTTTGTATCTGTAAATCCAAGTAAACTGCCAATCGACTGTTCCAAGCTGACATCAATATAATATTTTGAAGTTATTTCTGCTTTTAAAGTATTATTGTTTCCTTTAACGGTAATATTGTCTTCTCCGAGTTGTTTCTGTAATAATTGGTTTATATCATCAATTTCATAAGCTCCAGTAGGAAATGTAATTATTTTTAATTCTGAGTATTTTCCTGTAGCATCCTTAGTTTCATAATAATGTAGTAAATTATTCTTCCCTTCCGTAACATTGGGAATTGAGTTGTAGGTAGTCAAATCAAGTAATGCCGCTTCCCATAATCGTTCCTTGGATAGACGCAATGCTGGGAACAGCGTACTTTTCAATGTGGATGAATTTCCACTCAATGACACTGTATACGATGACATCTTAAAGCTGACTGACACTTTTCGCTAGAAACTCCAAACATAAATGCCCACATATTTCAGTATTGTTAGGTTGTTCTTTTTTGTAATTGTAAAAAATATTTTTTGAGTTTCGAAAATAATGTTGAAGTTCTTTTGGCGGTGGTAGATTGCCAAAACTGTCAAAGTAGTAAACGGTTTGTCCAAGCTTTTTATAGCATACCCAATGAGTACCTGGACCATAGGTGGAATCCAAATTTACTATTCCAGTTTCATTTTTCCATATTTTAGTTGGTAATGCATCTTTCATAAAAACTCCTCGAAAGAATGGTATTTTCAAACATTTCACATAATCATTTAACTGATGATTTGTTAAGGCTTTATTTGGAATTATCAATTGACTCTTCTTATTTAGTAC
>CM061534.1:106926145-107006662 GCA_030545055.2 Neoaliturus tenellus | reverse complement strand
GTGGCTTTTATTCTTCCAGTAATTTTTATTAACAAGGGAAGTTATAATTATGAAAGTAAGGGAAGTTATGAAGGAAAGTCACTGATGATCAGTACTGTTTTTGTTAGGGGATTATTATAAAGAAACCTATTCGACCACATTTTAAAGATAAGTGTTGCTTGATTTTTTTTATTTCTGATCCAACTAAGCAGCCGTATTTAAGAGTTGTCAAAAGTTTTGTGTGTGAGAGGAATTGGGAGTAAATTTCTTACGAGGATTCTACCAATGAAATTTTGTTGAAGTATACCAACTAATTATAATGGCATCCATAGGAATGTTTTTCATGTATTATTGGTTGCTTTAAATGCATTTTTTATAATTAGCTCTAGTAAATTTATTTTTTATTTTTAAGGGTTTTCAACTATGTCAGGGACAATAATTTTGCCTCTGAACGTAATTTCCAACAAGTGATTTCACTCTATTAGTGGGTAACATTTTAAAGTCACCTAATGGGTACCGTTTTTAAAATCAAAGCCAGCAAGGGGAGCCAGGAGGTGTTGATTTCCCAATGGTCCCACTCGTCATTGTACAAAAGCAAAACTTCCACATACATGCCTATTTACTTGCGTCAAGTTCAGTATTCTGAGGGAAACAAGGAAAACTAATTACCTTATTATCACCAACCATAAGCGGATCCAAAAGTTTTAGAAACAATGAAAAGAGGATTGTGATTCGTGTAAATTGACGTTATCTTTTATAAATGTAAAAACAAACTATTGAGTTTATTACCAAAACAAAGATATAAAAAATTCCAAGAGTTGTATCTGCAAGTGCTCTTTAATTTGAAATCATATGTTATATAGGACATAAATTGTAGGATATCTTTGAAAATAAATTTATCATTTACTATAAAGCTATTATTCAACACGCAATTAGTTTTTCAATACTTTGTTTTAAAACAGTTTGCTTGATTTAACAATTTTTTAATGGATTACTTAATTAAAATCATAATTTATGTGTTCTGACATGTATTTAAGAATGTACTCTCTACATTAAAAGTTGACACAAATACGCTTTTACTCCTACGCAATTTTGGTTTATAACTTTATTAGAAACAGTAAGCCGCAATAGTTTTTACATTTAATATTCAATTAATCGTAAAAATTCGGAAAACACTAGAGGAAGGTTTGGAGTAAGGCTTAACAGTATTTAGTTATTCGAATGTACCATGAATTGACACTGTTGTCACTGAATTATTCAGTTTGTTGTTGCACCACTAGGTAGTAAATACCGGACCAGTACTGACTAGCCACATGCCCAAAAGCTAATCAACTAATCAGCTTCATGAGAACGTGGTTTATTTTATTGTCCTGTGTAAGCACATCATTACAGGAAAATATCCAATACAGTATTGTTCTTGCCCGCACGGTAATTAAACAGCGTCAGCCATATTAGTAAATGTGTTAATGATATTCGCTTAGCGTATTGTTGAAACTGAAATATGTTCATGGGTTTCACAAAGCCTTAGGGCCTAGGCCTAGTTCTTTTCCTAAATGTTTTGCAATTAAAGCATATACCATCCGTCAAACTAAACCTCCCATCATACTTCTATCCTGATATATGTTAAGAACTTAAAATTTTTTATTGATTATATTGACTTGATTTAGCAGCTATTTTTTGCTATGTTTTTAGCGAATTTCCCATAGGGAATAAGCTATTACCGTAGGTCTCATGGTAAGACCTAAGCCCAGGACCAAGTTACTTTTTCGTTTTGAGGTGCCCAGAGACCAAAAATAATAGTCATTAATATATATATATATATATATATATATATATATATATATATATATATATATATAAGTAGATAGTAATATGAGGTTCCTAGCTCACTTTTGGAGACAATCAAAAATTAAACAAATTTCACAGTTTTTAATACAATTATGCAATATTTTTACCTTTTTTTGGCTAATTTGTAGTCTAACATTATTCTAATTTTTATGAAAAATATGCAAATTTCATGAAATTTTTACAAATATGCCTAAATTTATATAAAATTGTCTACAGAATAAAAATTTTTCTAAAACAAGTAAAATTTGTCGAATACTGATTAATTATTCAAATTAAACTAGAATAGTTTCTTTATCATCAAATGTTTTAATGTTTGTAATAATTAAATGTAAATCTTTCTTATTCTATTCTTTAACTGTTTTAATGAATGAATATTTTAAGTTCTATTAAAAAAAATTCAAATTTTTATATTTTTTTTTTAATCTGAAATTATCATGGTCCCAGGTCAAAATATACACTAATTATAGTAATTATTGTGCAAATTTAATAAAATAAACCTATTTAGTTCATAAACTACGATTTCAGTTGTTAAATAATGAGTCTTGTAGAATATATTGGTTGAGAGCATTCTCTTATCACTCTTATCTCTCTTATCTGACCGTTAAAATAATACTTCCTGTCACAAACTCCAATACTTTAAACTATTATAACTTTATTAATAATTAAGTTATCTTTAATCTGAAAATTGTATTGAATTTAATATTTTTTTCTCTTTGATATAATACCTCACAACTTAGGTTTTAAATGAGATATAAGTTTTTTTGTTGTTTCTTAAATTCATTAATATGTTAATTGATTTATTTGTAAAAGTATTTGAAACAAATGTTTAATTGGTTGATTTATGATGGGCTATAATGTATTAATAGGATTAAAAATGATATCTATTTAGTATAGGCAATTGTTGCACTATCTAGTGGAATAGTCATGAACTACTAGCGCTTCAACTGATAAACCCATGCAGTCTTATCACTCAACGGAAGTCTGGTTAGCTCATTGCTAACGTTCAAGTCTCATATGCCTGAGGTTCCGAGTTCAAATCTCGAAACTTCGGGCATAATTTATTGAGGACATAGTTGAAGTCCAGTGGTTGGTGGAAGGTCTTTATCCGAGTGGCCATAGGATAATGACTGTGAAACAAGCCGTGTGACAAGATACTATGGTGGGTGCACCCTTTGCCTCATCCATTTCATCCTTCATAATCACCAATCCATTTCCATTAACCACCAATCTATTTCCATTAATCATTTCAATCAATCGCCTATCGTCCATCCCATTAATACAACATTACACTTACAACACCGCACACTAAAAAATTCAAATAATACACTCTCCTCCACCTAGCACAAAAAAATCTAAAAATCAAATAATTCAATAGAAATTGAAATGATGCCCCTGGGGACATAAAAACCTGGAATGTGGCAGTGATGGGTTCAAATTCAAAAATACAAAATATCATAAAAGCTAGGTGGTAGTGACGAGTAACTAAGGCGCCTATTCTGAAAACACGCACACTTACAACACTACACAAAATACACCATCATATCCATTCATTTTGTTTTATTTTTGTAAATTTAAAGCTTTTTTCAAACAAGTAAATTTTAATATCTGATTTTTAAGAATATAGATTAATTTATTTCAATTATATCATTTTTGATTATATTATATTCAAGTAATTTTTCAGATACAATAATAATATAACAATTTGTTTTACTAGTAGCTACTATATCATAATCAAAATCTGCATTAATAATAATATCATTTTTTGAACTTGAAATATTTGTTGGATTTTTTGTAGTATCAATTACATAAATTGGTCTATTTTCTAAAAATTCTGTTGGATTATAATACATTTTACTACTATTATAATAAACTTTTTTATAATCTTGATACATTTCATACCTAATTCTAAATTTTTCATTGAATATATCAAAGTTTTCCAATTCATCAGGGTAATAATGACCATTTAGTTTTACTCTTATATTTTAGCGAATTTCCCTATAGGGAATACGCTATTACGGTAGTAGTCACGGTAAGACCTAAGCCCGGGACCATGGTACTTTTTCGTTTTGAGGTCCCTAGAAGCCAAAAACACCGTTCGTTCAAATTGATATGTATGTATATATATATATATATATATATATATATATATATATATATATATATATATATATATATATATGTGTGTGTGTCCGTGAACACGATAACTTTTGAACGGAACCTCCGATTTTGATGAAATTTGGTACAGGGGTGTAAGCCAGCATCTACTAGATTGAGTTCGCGAACCAGAATGATCGGACCATGGGAACGGGGTTTTATGGGGTTTCAAAAGGGTAAAAAATGGGTTTTTGGCTTTTTTTACTTTTATTTATAAAATTCAACAATTTTAACTTAAACCATTTAAAAGAGCTTAAAAAAACAAACAATCTAGTATTTTGAATTTCTTACCTAGCTTAAATGGTTATGGAGAAAATCCAAAAACTATGTTTTCCATGTTATTCTTATGGGAAATAAAGAAAACCTTCTATCTTGCTTATTTATTGACATATCTTGATAAAATTTGGTAAGTACATTCATTCGGAAGCGTTTAACTTATATTTGCTTAGAAAACCCATATGGCGGCAAACCTACGTACTCACTCCTATGGAGTTTATGGGGAAAATAAAAAGAACACCATAACCTGATAAAATTTGGTATGTACATTCACTAGGTAGGGTTTAATTATATTTACCAACCAAACCCATATGGCAGCAAACCTACATACTCTCATCCCCATGGATTTTATGGGGAAATAGAAAATATACCAAAATTCCATTGGAAATTCGCTGAGTACGCAGGTCTGCTGCGACGGTTGTATTTTACATACATACTATCAAATTTAGAAGTATCATATAACTGATCATTTGTTCTTGATTTTTGAAATCCAATTATAATAAATTTTGGATTATAAATATTTCTATAGATATTTGTTATATCCAAACTTAAATTCTTTCCTGTAATATTTTTTTGTTCAATTCATTGCCAATGATTAAAATGAAAATTTACTTTTTCAAATTTACTTAGTTCATTAATTAATTGAATTTTACTTGTTGTTTTGTATTCAATAATAGGAACTCTAATAAAAAATTTATCAACTGTTATTTTACCTTCAGCTGGTAATGTTGCATTATCATAAGTTCCATCGGCCTTTTTAGTTTTCCATCTAAAAATTGCATCATTATCTTGTGATCTAATAAATGTTATATTAAAACCTCCTTTGTATGTTGGAATATTTACATTTTCAAAAATCCTAATCCAAAATGAGATAAATTACCAATTGCTTCAAATGCTTTACTAAAATTTGATTCAAAACCATTATTAATTTGATTTATTTCTGATTTTGAATAAGTTATAGTACCTTTAATTGAACTTAATAGACCAGGATATTCAATTTCATCAATCAATTTATTATGTTTTCTAACTTCAATTTTTGAAAATAAAAATGGAACAAAATTATCAATTAATTTTATATTAGCACCATTATCATATGCAGTTCCATCAGATTTAGTCAATTTGCCAGATATATAATATTGAAATTTAGAAGTACAAAATCCATCTCCAAAATCTATATTAAATTCAGTTTTTTTATTAGGTTCATTTAAATGTAATTTAGATAATGGATAGAAATTTTTGTATTCAGCTCTTTCAATATCATTTATATATTTTTTGTAATCAGCCATTTATTAAGGATAATTTTTTAAATCAAAAGCTTTTTTAAAACAAGTAAAATTTTTATAATTTAATTTTTATGATTTTATAATGTCAAATTTTATTTATGTATCAATTTCATTTTTACTTTTAAAATACTCAATTTCTGTAGCATGATCAATTATAAATTTTGCTGATATTTTTTGATGTTCTAAAATTAATTCCCAATTTAATGTAAAAGCATAATCATGAATAAAATATTCAGTTAAATCTTGATATTTACAAATCAAATCAATATAATCTTTTAGTTGATAATTTATGAATTCAGTAATAAAATCTATAGTTAAATTTTGATGTTGAGCAATTTTTTGCCAATTTAATTTATTTTGAAACAATCTCATCATATTAATACTCAATTCATATTTTTCAGAAATATCATCCCAATCATCTTTGTTTAATTGATTTTGGTTTCTGATAATGAATAAATCAAATGAACTGTATAGAGCCATTTATTAGGGAGAAAATTTTGTAAAACAACTTTTCTTTGAATTACAAATACAACATTTTGATTTAATTATATTTATATTTTTCAATTTTATTATCTGAATATCTTTTGAATTAGTTTTTTGTTTACATTTAAGACAATAAATCAACTCCATTTATATAAAATAAATTATTGTAATTTATCTATATCTCCTTTAATTAGTATTATTTCTGCATTTAATTCTTTTATTGATTTATTGACTCCATCAAATAGAAATTTTAGTTGTTTTTCCAATTTTTCTTCTAAATTTTCAACATGTTTTCCAATATTAATTAAAAATTCTAAAATTTTATTTAAATCTTTTTTAGTTTCTGAATAATCACTACCAATTTCAATAATTGAATCTAAAACTTCATCTAATTCTGATTTAACTATAACATCATATTTATTTATACTTGGTTTTACATTAACAATTCTTTTACCATTAATATTTATATAATTTTTTTATAAACAAATAGCATTTACTAGATTTTCAGTCTTTTTTACATGACTTTTAAAACTTTTACTAAAATTATTAAAAAATATATTTAATTTGGAATTTATATAATCTTCTTTAATATTAATTGGATGTTTTTTCTGTCTTCCAAACAGATCAAATATATTTTGTGAATCCATATTTATTAAGGATTAATTTATTTATTATGTTATCAAATTTTTTATTTTTATTTAATTCATTTAATATAAAAATACATAAATGACCACAAATTGGTGGATCATTATAATTTTGAATTTGATTATCATTATAAAATATATTATCTTTTCCTAAATATTTAACTAATTCTATTGGTGGTTTATTAACTATATTTCCATATGAATCAAAATAATATTTAATTTTATCTTTTTTATAATAACAAACCCAATGAGTTCCATTTCCATCAAATGAATCTAAATTTATAATTCCACATTCAAATTTATTAACTTTATTAGGTAATATATCTCTCATAAATACACCTCTAAAATATTTTATATTTTTACACAATTTTTCTAATTCACCTAATGTTAGTGGTTCAAAATTTTTTTATAATTTTGTTTCATATATTTTAATGTTTTTTTATCTAAACCAGATCCTTCTACATTTTTTAATTCATGATCTAACCAATCAACAAAATTTCTAAATTTAGGAATTATAGATTGTTTTACTACTTTTGCTCCCTTTCTAACATTTGGTGTATAATTTTTAACTATAGGTATATTATCAGCAAAATCTAAAATTTCTTTTAGTAATCCACCATTTTTTATTTCTTTTAATTGATTATATGAAAATTCAAATCTAAATCCTTTATTTAATTTTTTATGTTTATTTAGTTTATTAATTTGTCTTTTAGATAATAATATAATATCTTTTCCATTTTCATTAAATTGATCAATATTAAATTGAATTATAACTGATCTTTTATTTTTAAATGCTAATTTTATTTTTGATTTTTGATTATCTGTCAAGTTTATATTTGTTTTTTCCATTTATTAAGAAAAAAAATTATAGTTTTTTTTATAATATAGATTAACTTGATTAATGAAAAATTTTATTAAAATTTTAATCCTACTTCTAAACCCATACCAAATTTTCTTTTCATCTACATAGCACCTGATGTTGGTAATGCAACTAATCTTTCACCAATTCCATAATCATTTGATGTTACTATATCCCATGCTTTATCTTGTAAAATTTTTTCAGCTATTTCATTTCTAGATTTCGTATCTTTATGATCTCTATAAAATAAATCATGTTCTTTAGCAGCTTTATCTAAATCATTTATTCCAGGATCACCTCTTTTTACTCTTTTATTTAATTTAGTTCCAGGCCCTAGATATTGATAACCAGGTACATTTAATTCAAAAGGTAAATTATTTATAACATCATTTAAAATACCTGATCCATTTTTTAATAATGGTGATGAAATATTTGCCAAAATTCTTTTTAAATACTTAATTTCTTCAGGTTTTTCAATTAATTCATCTAATTTATTTGATATAAAGTCTTTAATTGCTTTCTTTTCATTTAAAAAATTATTATTACCAGCTTTTTCTTGTGCATATATATAATTAATAATATTATCTAATTTATTTAAATCATCTATAAATCTATATTCAATTTTATTTTCTGTATATTGTCTGATTCCTGAACCTTCAATTTCCCCTTTTAATTCCCAAATATGTTTAATTAAATTAATATATTTATCACCTTTACTAGATTTTGGTTTTTTACTATTTGGATCATTATTTTTATAAATTGAATTAGTTTCTCATAAAATCTTTGAATAATTATTTAAATCATCTTGTGTATATAAATTATTATCTGGTTTCTTTTCATAAGTTAACAATCTCCATAATCCATGTGTTCCATTATATTTGTTATCATCAATTATTAAATCATCATTATCAATTACAGTTATTTTATCACCAATCATAAATGATTTTTTATGTTTATTCCAATATAAACCAAATTTATTATCTTTTGTTCTTGGTAAATATTTTTGTGCTAATGGACCAATAATTTTATCTAATGTTTGAGGTGAAATTAAATTTGGGTCAATAAATGTCGATTCTTCTTGAATTATTGGTTGTCTGATTGGTCTAAATGGAGTACTTGAAGGTAAATTTAATTCTTCAGTTTCTGGTATTGATATATTAGCAAAATTATTAACAACAGGTACCAATTCCATTAGGTTTTTATTTTCATTTAAGACTTCACCAATTTTATTTTCAACTTTACCAATTGCTGATGTTATAGGTTCATATGCTTTTTGTTTAATTTTTTCATAATTATCTTCAATTTTAATTTGATTTTTAAATTCTTTTATTAATTTTTTCTCAATATCATCTAATTTTTTAGCTTCATTAACAGATATTTTATCCATTTATTGCAAAGAAAAATTTAGGTTCAACACAAATCATGTTAACATAAACACAAATCATGTTAACACAAAAACAAATCATGTTAACACAAACACAAATCATATCAACACAAAACACAAATCATGTTAACACAAACACAAATCATGTTAACATAAACATAAATCATGTTAACACAAATACAAATCATGTTGAACACAATTTATTTTACTTTATTTCTGTAATTTTCATTAAATATATAAATACTAATGAAATAAATAATACTAATAAAATAAATATTCTATCAATTATTGACTCAAATATACAACAAGCCATCATCATTATTTAATATCAGAAACATTTTTCATATATTTTCCATCATTTGATTTTTTCAATAAATTAATAGTTAAAAATCCATAGTCTTCTTTCCAACAATCATTACAAATAGTTTTAAATTTATCAAATTTCATATCTGATCCAACAAAATTATTATATATTTTTTTCATATAATGTTCATTTTGTTTAAAAATGCATAACATATTTAAATTATTTCTAATTAATTGCATATCAACTTTTGAATAACATTGTGATAAATAAATACATGATATATTTTTATGTCTACCCATTATAAAATATTCTTTAATTTTATCTTGTTTTTCTAAAATACAATCATCAAAAACTACTAATGAATTTGGTTTACATTCATTTAGTGGAATCATATCATCACATGAAAAATGAGAAATTTGTTTATTAATATTTGATTCTATATTTTTAAATCTTTTTTGTAATAATTTATAAGTTGGTTGTTCTAATGATTTACTAAAAATATATAAATTTGAATATGGAATTAATCTTTTGTAAATAAAATTTAATAATAATGTAGTTTTACCAGATCCACTTGTTCCTATAATTAATAATCTAATAGGTTGATCATTTTTATTATTTTTATCATATGATTCTAATTTTATATCATCTTTTTTTTCTAAAAATTTCTCCATTTAAATAAGATGAAATTATTTAAAATAATTGGTCATTCATCCAAACTAGAATTAAGATTAGAACATCCAATACATTTAGATGGAACATATAGTATTGGTTTAAGTGGATTTTATTCAGATAATTTTATATCAAATATACCAAATGATTATAAAAACTGTTATGGATATTCTATTAAAGATGAAGATGATAAAATTATAGATCAATATTTTGATATAAATAAAGGAAATTATACAATTGAAGAAATAAAAAATATTTTTATTAATAGTTTAAAAGAATTTAAAAAGAAAATTAATAAATTTGATGAAAATGATTTTATACTGAAAAATGATGGACCATATATTATAATAAAATCTCCTGTTAAAATTATAGTTACAAAAATTATAATTGATTTATTAGGGTTAAATAATAAAATAATTGAACCAAATGTATTAACAAAAGGAATAAAACTACCAAAAATTAGACCTTTTGATGTTATTGAAATACATTGTAATTTGGTTGATCCTAGTTTTGAAAATCATAAAGATCATTCACATTTACATAAAGAATCAGAAATTCTATATTCATTTTATCCAAATGTTGAATATGGATCAAAAATTAGTGAAAAACCAAATGAAATTGATTATATTCCTTTAAAAAATATAAATAAAATTCAAAATATTGTAATATCTATTCAAGATAGTGATGGAAATCTAATAAATAATGAAAATATTAAAAGTATTGTATATTTAAGATTAAAACAAAGTTTGTAATATAAAATTTGTCTACATAAATAATAAAACAATTGATTTAATTACAATAATTTTATATTTAATAATAAATTAATTGTATTTAGTAAACAAAATAATCCTGGGTTTAAAGTAAAAGATATTTGTAATATTTTAAAATATAAAAATTCTAGAAAAGTTTTAATTGATAATGTAAAAGAAAAATATATAAAACTTAAAAAATATCAAGTGTAACCAACAGTTACACTTACATAATGATGATAAATTAATTTACATAAAAATTATAGGTGTCACAAATTAAGACACCCTAGAAATTGATGTACAAACATGTTTTCAGATGCCCTAAAACAGGGCGTCAATAAAATAGATAATAAAACAATATTTATTAATGAATCTGGTTTATATTCACTAATTTTAAAATCAAAAAAGGTAGATAAACAATAAGGATAAATATAGATGATGATAAATTAAAATTTATAGATTTTTTTAGAGGGGACAATTTGTCCCCCCTATCATATAATGAAAAACATACAAAACTTATTAAAATTAGGTAGGACCCAAAATGGGTCCCACATAAATTATAATGTTTATTTAAAAAAATTTTAAAGGAGGTAACCTTATTATACAATAAAAACTTAAGGGTAACAAAACGTTACCCTCCTTAAACATTCAATAAATATTTATAAAGATAATAAATTATATACAAATTTGAGACCCGTCTTAAAGACGGGTCTTACTTATAATGATAATAAAGTAAAATTTATAGATATTTTTAGGGGAGGCGATTTGTCCCCCTATCATATAATGAAAAACATACTATTTTTATTAAAAAAATTTTGTTTATATTTATTAATTTTAAAATTAAAAAAGAATCAAAAAATTTAAAAATAGATTAATAAATATTTTAAATGAAAGAATCAAAACAAATAATTAAACATAAAAATTTAATAATAAATTGAATATATTTAAATTTATTAAAGAAAAATATTTAAAAATATACATGAATTATAGTATAAATTCAATATCATATGGTTATAAATTATTAATATAATTTTGATCATTTTCTTTAAAACTTTCTTTAACATAATTTTTTATTATATTTATAAATGGTTCTATTATAAAATTAAACTTATAATGATATACAAAATAATTTTTATATTTAAAAAGATATATTAAAAATTTATTTGATATTTTAGTTTTAAATAAATATAATTTTATATCAAAATCATTATTTATTAATTCTTTTGGAACAATTAAAATTTCCATTTATTTATAATTTTTTTTAAACCCCCAAGGTAATGTATCAATTTTATTTTCACAAATAAATCTTTTGTCATCTCTATTACTTAAAGCTAATTTATTTATTGTAATTGTATATAGTTCATGTTTAAAACTTCTAATACAAGTCATTTCTCTATATATTGTTCTTGATCATCAAATAAACATTTCTTAAAATCATCCATATGTAATGTTTTATCAACAACACTTTTCTTAATTCCTTTACATTTTACAGGATTTTTATTATTAAATTCATAACTATATAATTTTGATCTTAAACCACAATATTCTTCTAATATTTCACCATTTAACTCATCTTTAAATTTATCAGTTATTTTTTTATTCTTTTCACTATAGCATTCATGTTCTTTCTTATAATCACTTGTATCAAATTCATTAATATTTTCTTTAATAATTTTATATGGATCCTTTTTAAACTCTATAAAATAACTGTCTGTGTCCATATATAATAACCTTATATTTGGATCAAACTTCTTTAATTTTTCATAATAAAATTGATACATATGTAATTTTGATAAATCAAGTACTGAAAATCCTATATAGATTGGTTTATCAAACTTAACCTTTTCTTTTATCATATGTGAAGCAATACAGTCTTTATCAAATATACTAAATGTTTTAAAATTAGGTTTTTTTGCTTGTTTTAATGAAAACTTTTCGTCACCTAATTTAATATCACATCTATTTCTAACATTTTCCATAGTTTTTCCAAAAACACTATTATTCATCAATTTAAAAAAGTCTTTTTCAAAATCTGATGTTGATTTGGATCTTAATTTGGTATTTAATTCAATATATTTTTTCATATAATCATCTTGATCAAATGCTATGACTCTATTAACTTTCTTTAATTTTAATCCTTTTTGTAGATAATATTTTAAGTTTCTTGAATGAATAACATAATCTTTTTTATCAAATAATGTTGTGCAAAGCTTATTATTATAATGTTCAGGTGCTAATGGTAAATCTTTATGATTAAAAAAGATAAATATTTTTATTCCAATAGGGACAATTAATATTTTTATTTGTTCGTTCCATTTATTAGAAATAATTTTTACTTAGAAATAAAACTCTTAAAAATATAAGAAGTTTTTCCACTTTTTACTAGGTAATTTATAGTTTAAATCGTATTTTTCAATCAATAGTCAACTTTTCACAAGTCAATTTAAATTTTCTAGAGTATTTTTTCAATAAAATCAATAGTCAACTTTTCACAAGTCAATTTAAGTTTTCTATAGTATTTTTTCAATAAAATCAATAGTCAACTTTTAACAAGTCAATTTAAATTTTCTAGAGTATTTTTTCAATAAAATCAATGGTAAACTTTTTATAAATCAATTTAAGTTTTCTATAGTATTTTTTCAATAAAATCAGTAGTCGACTTTTTATAAGTCAATTTAAGTTTTCTATAGTATTTTTTCAATGAAATTTAAACTTTTTTAAAACAAGTAAAATTTTGTGTTCATCTTTTATCATATTTTTAAATTTTCTAGTTTTGTTATATTTTTGTCATGAATTTTAGTTTCTAAATGTCTTGAATAATTGTTAGTCCATTTAATATTTCTTCCACATTCACAAAATTGTGGTTTTAAAAACATTTCTCTAATACATTGCATACAAATTGCATTTTTTCTATCTTTACTATAATGATAATTATTAAAATTTGAAATATCTTTAATTTCTTTACATTTATGACATTGTTTTTCATTTAATTCAATAACTTTAATATTATCATATAATTTTTTATAATACTCATCCTTACATTCTTTACAATAATAATATAACCCATCTTTATTATTTTTGTATTTATAAAATTTAGATATATCTTTATATAATTTACACCTTAAACATTTCTTTTCTATTTATATAAAATAAAATTTACAAATTGGTTTTTTTCAATTCATATTCGTAAAAATTTCCAATAATATCTTCATTATTTTGATCTTTAATACTATAAGTAACAGGATTTGTATTATTAATTTTAGAAATTATAAATATTTCTCTAGACCAATTATTTTTATATTTATTAGAAAATGTTGATTTTTTATTTCCAATTCTAACTCTATCATTTATTTTAAATTTTGATTTAGTTATTATTTTTGGTGGTTTATATTTAAAAACAGTATCTAATAAATCCTTTTCATTATTTTTATTTACTTCAATTGGTTTCATTTTAATTGTTGAATGATATAAATTATTATATTCTTTAACAATTTTTGGTAAAATATTTATCCATCTATAATTTTTATTAATTTCAAATTGTATTTTCATTTTTTCATTTTGTGTTCTATTATACCTTTCTATTATACTTGATTTTTCTTCATTTTCTGTATGATACAATTTAATATCATATTTATTTAATATTTCTTTGAATTCTTTATTGATAAATTCTAATCCTTTATCTGTATGTAAAAGATTAGGTGATTTATGATTAATTTTAATTGCATCCTTAATTATTTCTTCAAATGCTTTAGAAACTGTTTTTCCATCTTTTTTCTTTAATGGTTTTGACCAAATATATTTTGAGAAAGTATCTATAACATTTAACATATATTTATAACCATCATTTTCTTTTTCATAATTTTTCATTATAATTAAATCTGCTGCCCATAAATCATCAATACCTAATGTAATTATTTTTCTTTTTAGAAATTTCTTTCTGATTGGAGCATGAATTTCATTTGCTTCAATTATTTGTTCATTTTTAGTTAATTCTTTTTTAATTATAGGTTTAACTTCTTTTTTTAAAATTTTACTTTTATTTGTTTTACATAATAAACATTTAGTAGCAATTCTATATAATCCATTTTTCATTTCAACAATTTGTGGATTAATATTTTTAGTTTTTTTCTTACACTTGTGACAATGAATTGGTTCATTCATTTATATATAAAAAATATTTTATACATAAATGAATTGAATCAATTCATTTATGTATAAAATATTTTTTTAATAAATGGATATGTGTTATAGATGTCATAATCAAACTAATTTTACTATTATTGGAAATTGTGTAGGATGTAATATATGTAAAAGAATTATTTATGAAAAAAAGATTAAGAGAAAAAGTAATAAGAATAAACATCTTAAACATATTTTAAGAGAATTTAACCATTTTCAACCATATAAAACACACCAATTAATTAATGAATTATATATTTTATGTATTTCCAATCATTTTGAAATAACACCGAAGAATATAAAATTATTTTTAAAACAAAGGAATTATACAAATTGGATATTTTACTATCAATTTTTAAACAAAATATACAATATTAATTTTGAATTGAATCATAAAGATAAAGAAAAAATTACACTAGTTTTTAATAAATATTTATGTTTTAAGAAAAGTAATATATCATATAAAAAATTATTACCAATGATTTTTAAATATTTAAATATGGATTTTTGTATAAAACCTAATTATGATGATAACTTTTTAACATATCTATCACAAATTAATTTGTAATATTTTTTCCCTATATAAATGGATCTGTTAGAAGAAATTAATAATATTGGAGAATTAAGATTTAAAGAATATAAACCATTAAAAAGTTTAAATTTAAATGAAAAATATAAAATTGAAAAATTTGAAAGAATTAAAGATAAATATGGATATACAATTATTGTTGAATTAGAAAAATGTAAAATACATTTACCAAAAAGATTTACTAATATAATTGATGATAAAACTATTAAAGAATTAAATAAAAAAGATTTAAATTTAATTGTCACGGCTTTTAAGACTTTTAATGATAAAGAAACTGCTTTAGTTAAATTTGAATAATTATTTTAGTATAATTGTATTGATAATAAATTTTAAATCATCTTGTAAAAAATTATAATTTAACTGGTTTTAAAAAACTTTTTATTCTGTAAACAATTTCATATAAATTTATGCATATTTATTAAAAATTTCATTAAATTTGCATATTTTTTATGACAATTTGACAAAAGCTGTAAATTGGCCAAAAAATGGCAAAAATATTGCATAATTGTATTAAAAAACTGTGAAATTTGTTTAATTTTTTATTGTTTCCAAAAGTGAGCTAGGAACCTCATATTACTATCTACTTAAATATATATATATTTGTATGTGTTCCTAGACACGATAACTCTGGAAAAAACGGTCCGATCGACAACAAATTTTGTAGAGATGTGTAATCCTACGTTTATTTGGATGAGTTCGTAAACCAGACATATTGACCTACCGGAAGGGGTAGTTTTGGGGGTTTTGTACCAGTAGTGTAAAAGTAAGGCTTTTAAAACAGTTCAAGGTCACCCGAGCGATGACGTCATCGACGACGTCATCGAGGTCAATGACCCCATCGATGACGTCATCGATTGCATCATCGATGACGTCATCACCAATGACGTCACTTCCTTGACGTCACACCCATGACGTCACAGAAATGACGTGCTGATGACGTCATCACCCCTTACGTCACCAAGATGACGTCATCGATGTCACAAAGGTCAAGGTCACGCTGAAACCTAAAATTTTTTTGGCACTTTTGCTGTTTCTCGCACTACGCTCCGAGTTTCAGTCACAGTTACCATGACCTTGACAACTTGGAGCGAATTTGCGATGAGAAACAGCAAAAGTGCTGAGGAAACTTGAAGTTTGCAACGTGACTCTGCCTAAACCGTCATGTGACACCGCTCGGGTGACCTTGAACTGGCCCAAAAGCCTTACTTTAACCATTACTGCAACCGCGATGTGCACCCTACGACAGACACCGAGCGACTGACTGTCCGGCCCCGCGCACTCTAGGTATATGGGAAGTGGTGGGGGGAACTGCGAAGACCTCGGGAAACTCGAAAATGTCAAGCCAGGTAGCACCGTTTCGGTGCTACCTTAAATTTACATGTTAAAGTGTGATGACCTTGAGGTCGACTGTGAACCTGGGGCTTAGGATTGTGTTTAACAGCTTAACGTTTTCGCCAGAGTTCAAGTGTGGTGACCTTGAACTGGTTAAAATTAAAACTGCACAGCAGACTGCACAACACGGATGTGCACCCTACGACAGCTGCCGAGCGACTGACCTCCAGGCCCTGCGTACTCTAGATATATGGGGAAGTGGTGGGGGAAATTTCAAGGTCATTCAAACGGAGTTTTAAAAAAGTCAAAGATCAGAAAGACTACTCTTGTGAGTCTATAGCGATTTCATTGATAGTGAGTTCTTCGGTATGCCAAGTTGATCTGTATTGACACGCTCCTAAATAATGTTTGCAAAAACCTGCAAAATGATTGTTGCACAATTTGCAGCCAGTTAGCTGTTTTAGTTTAAATTCAATGCAACGTTCAGGGCAACAAGTGTACTTATGCCCTCTCATTTGGTACACATGGAATGTCTTCAACTTCGGTTTCGGCTTCTTCCAAGACTTGCACTTACACATGCACTGACCAAAAGCTTCACATGTTCTACAAGCCAGGCCATCCACCACATCAATGTCATTTGGCCATGAAAAACATTTCTGTTCGCAACAGTAGTTGAGTTGACTTTCCATGTTGCTGCGGTGAAGGTGCGCAATGAAATAATGCTGTAGTCAGTGAGAGTGCACCTTAAATAAACTCAGTGGAGGGGGAAAGGTCAAGGTCATTCAAACAGAGTTTTAAAAAAGATGACTAGTCGTCCTCCTCGTCCGTCGTACTTGGAGAGCTGTCAGACGAAGAGCCCCGTGCAGGTGCTCTCCAGATGAAATGTATATCTATTTGAAAGCGCAGGCCGGGATCTTGTACCATCAACTCCTTCAATCTATTACATACCAATTCCACTTTGTACACATTGTTAATAATCAACACCCAAGGCTTTGGCTGAACATAACGTGTAGTTGAGTCAGCCTCGCAGACAGTTACATCTTCCGGTGATATTGGGGTGTATAAATGTGTAAAATCTTGTTGCTGAGGCTGGCTTGAAGTTGAAGGTTCTGTGCCGACCCTGGTTGCATCAAAATTCAAATCCATTCTACATTCAAGAGGTCCAGGGTTCCCGTTGAATACATTGAGTAATTTTTGATACAAGACTTCCACTTCTGTCGCATCCTGTAAATGAACAGTCCACCGCAAGGGAAATGCTTCGTCCGTAGTGGAGTCACTTACGTTCAGAGACATACTGATGTTGTTCGGTTGGCTGCTGGAGTTGAAATGAAGACGAGGCACAGCACTTGGAGGTATATGAAAAAGTGGTGGGGGTATTTTGCATTCAAGCAGGTTTGACTTGTAGCGTGGTGGTGGGGGTAACTGTGAAATGCAAAGGTCAAAGGTCAAGGTCACCCGCGAAGTTTAAAAAAAAAAAATGCAACATATCAATATGTGACAAACTTCACATATTGATATGTTGCATTTTTCGTCTTTTTGTATTCTTTTTTTTGTCTTTTATGGTTTATTTATTTATAAAACATTACAATAACATATGTACAACAGTAAAACCTAAATCTAACACTGCTGCTTGTCGGCGATGTGGATGGTCAACTCGGTGGAATTGCTACCCGTGCAACCGTGGGAAACCAGGTAGAGACGGCCGGGTTGGATGGAGCGCAGATCCTCGTTCTGGAGGAGATGGACGAACCGTTTCGGCAGGTAGACTTGGAACTTGGGCTCATCCCCCGGAGTGAATGGTGCCTCGCTAAGACTGCAGCAGATGGCCTCTCCAACTGTAGTCTCCATCTTCTTCATGGCGTGGATAATGTAGTGCTTCTCGTCTTTAAGTTCGGAAGACTTCTTGACGGGTAGTATGGTAGATTTGGAGTGAGCATTGAACTGCTCAACCAAAGTTTGCAGGAACTGGTGAGATGCCATGGTCAAGTTATAGATCGTCTTCTTCGTCTTCTTGCTGGGAGATGTTGTCGTCTCGGAATCTCGAGTAATACTCATGCCAGGTCCCGGTCTGCTCCTCACTTATATAACCCCCGTTACCCCCACCACTCCCCATTTCCCCACTTTGAAGGTAAGATGCGAGTTTATAGGCGTTTTTTAAAGCGCAATGTCTATCTTTTTCATGTTCTGGACTTTTAGTACAAATACAAACATTTTCCATCGTATACTTGTAGTTTTTATCCAAATCCACATCATTAACCGGAACATGAGTAAATCCTTCGATCCATCTTTTCTTTTCCAGCCCCTTTGTGTAAATATTGGTAAACTTGTCTGAAAAGTGATGCATAATGTGATACAAGTCCGTGTAACTTGTAAAACCATCATACCAATCGATATGATGGAAGTGTTTTGAAATCCATCTGTTGGTAGTAGCGGCTTTACTAGTTAAAGATGAATAAGAACATGGTGGTTTAAATAAAAACGAATAAGGAACACTTGTATTGATGTCGAAAAACACAAGTTCTTTTATGATAAATCTATCATCATTACCCCGAAACGCTTGGAACTCAATTATACCAGGTTTGGACTTTACTTGTTCTTCTTCCTTGTCCATTGCGAAGATCACTCGTCTGCTCATGACGAAGTCCAAAGGTCAACTGATTTCCATACCACGGTAGGTACGACTTTTATACCCGGCCGTACAGTTGTTGGCGCGTTGGTGTATATTTAACGTGGGCACCGTCCCCGGTAGGCCTAACCCCACAAAGTGTTTGATATTGTTTTAAAAATTAACCATTGCTGTGTAGTTAATTGTCATTTAGGTTTCCATCTTTACATTTTCCTTGTTTTCATTTTCATCACTAACACTTGATTCTTCTCCTCCTTCTTCTTCCTCTTTTTCACGTTTTACTGATTTCTTATGTAGTTGAGCGTACTTTTCCAATTGTCTCCACATTTGTACTTCATGAGGAACCCTATTGAATATAGAAGTATCTACAGGTCCGTACAATATAGGTGCGTCCGGTTGTTTGTCCAAAGTGTCTTCCAGATAATCTTTAATAATTGAACTTGAAAACACCAGTTGTCTCAAGTATCTCGTTTTTGGTTCAGTTGCACAAGTTAGAATAAAAAGCTCTTCTCGATTAAGTTGAATCTTGTTATCATGTCTTGTTGTGTCTCTAAACCGCAACTGATGATCACCACGATGTTTAACAATATCGATTTCCACATTTGAATCCAAAAGGCCTACTCTTGTCTTTCTTCCAAACATGTTACTACTTAAATAGCATTCTAGCAGATGCAAGTGTTTCATAAACGATTCCCAAGCAGTGTCCGTAAACAAAATCATTTTGGGTCCATGAGTTAAAATTACAGTAGGGGAATAATCTGTAGATTTCATAACACCGATTAAAACACTTTTGTCCAAACTTGAAGAGATTGGGTAAAATATTCGCAAGAATACCTCACTTAATATGTTAGGAGAAATATTATCTTCAATATCCCTTTTCCTCTTGTGTGCATTCTTTCTTCTTTTACCTTTTTCCTCAACATTATTACTGGCGTGGAGTTGTCCGCAAGCGTTGTGTTCATCTCCCTCCGGTTGACCTTGAAGATCTAAAAAGTCGGATATCTCCTTCTCAATATCTACTACATTTTCTTGTGTACTACTAGGAGAAGCCATATTGAATAAGATGCTACCCATACAACAACAGGCAACAAACTGATGAGGAGCGAGCTGAACGCTCTGCTTTTATACTCGCGGAATGCATTGGAATGTAGGAAAACCGGTCTTTTACAATACATTTTTAACAATTCCAGTTAAAGGTGTGTATGTTACGATTTTATCATGTAGAATTAAACAGTATGCAGTTGTATTAGCCTGTATAGGCGCGTTGAATTCCATTTCTATTTTTATATCTACACTTGATGATTTTACCGATTCATTTTGTTTAGAACAATCGATTACAACTATAGGGTAACCATCTAAGTATTTTTCTGGTGATAGTAAAGGTGCATTCGTTTTACCATAATATGAACTTTGGAATCTTGCATACATATCGTACAATATGCTGTACTTTTTATTAGCGAATGACACATTTAAATTATCGTATGGAAAAAATTGTGAATTTAAATAAACTTTAATATTTTTCAAGTTGCAATGATCAAATTGGCCTGCATGTTTGGTGATGGTGTCTCTTCTGCCTGTTTGTAAACCAAATATAATATACCTGGCTCGTTCCACATAATTAGATGTTTTAACTGTCCAAGTGTGTCGATCCGTAGTTGGCAAGCTGGGATGTTCATGAAATTCCCAACTTCTAAAAGGAATTACAATATCACGATCAGCCTTTAACTTTCTTAATAGTAGCATTCTATGCTCGTCAGCTAATTTTACATGTGGAACTCTCCATACAATTTTGTCTAATGTTAATTTCCATTCTAAAGTTGCATCTGTTGTACCGTCTGGAGCTTTAATAATGTCTTTATCGTTAGAAGATCTCAACAAAACTAATTCTTGTTTAACATTTAATATAATCTTTCTATAATCTTCTGCAAAACCAAGCAACAAACGTAATGGAATATGAAAATCAAAATTTCCATTTGTATCTGGAGTGATTGTGTCTTTTGCAGGTAAAACCCATCCTGCAGGTTGTATTAAATTGGTTTCATTAGGTGATATAGATGTTAATCCCTTTAAAGTTGTTGCAATACCTACTTTTTTAGTGGAATCAACTGTTACACCTGATATTTCATATCTAATTTCATCAAACAGGAAAGCCATAGGATTATTTATAAATGGAACTGTTGTACCAGTAGTAGTACCATCCTTTTTAGTAACTTTTCCTTCAATATACAAGTAACTTTCACATGGTAGTGTGTAAATGTCTTGATTTTGTATGGGAATACGAATTTCATCGTTATTGTTTAATTTTGATGAAGTGTAAGGGTTGTGGGTGTGATATTCTTTTTCCCATAGGGTTTCGTCGAATGTTGGACCCTGCGCTATATCCAGTATATCCATAATCGGTTAATTTTAATCCAATTCTCTCTAAGAAACGAATGTTCTCGCGTGTTAACTCCTCCACAGCTGAAGAGCTACTAATGCGGTTTCCCGTAGGTTGTTCGCTTTTAAATGTTAAACCCATGGTTTTGTATTAAAGTGTCGATTTTAAATGTAGTCTAACCGTAATAGGCTCTTCTCGGAAATCTATCAAGTTACCGTCTTGATCCAATACGTTCAACACGATGTCTGAAATGAAAGTGGTGTTCAACGGTAGATATACCAGGTTTTGTGGCTTTTCAACAATTTTAAATCCAGGCGGTACACTGGGGTAAAAAGTATGTATTATATGAGTATTTGCTCCATCTCTGTAAGCTCCTTGTATAATGTTACAAGTTATGTCTATACTATTGACTTTTAATATTGTTACAGTTTGTTTACCGGAATGTGTTTTATTTGGTTCTAAAATTGCTCCATCTTTGGGAAATCCTAATAAATCACCAATTGAGTTTGGCTTAGTGAAATCTATATAATATTTTGAAGTAAGCTCAGCTTTCATTGTATTGTTATTACCTTTTAGCGATATATTGTCTTTTCCCATTTTATTTTGCAAAAATTCATTAATATGATCAATTTCATAAGAACCTGTGGGTAAACTGCACTCTTCTAAGTCTGTAAACTTACCACTGGCATCTTTTCCTTTATAATAATGCAATAAGTTATTTTTACCTTCCGTAACATTGGGAATAGAGTGTTAAGTTGTAAAATCTAACAGTGCTGCCTCCCAAAATCTTCCTTTTTGCAAGCGTAACGCTGGAAAAAGGATACTTCGTAAAGTGGACGATTTTCCTGTTAATGATACCGTATAGGAAGACATCTCAATAGTGACTGATACTTTTAGCTAGGAATTCCAAACATAAATGGCCGCATATTGAAGTATTATCAGGTTGTTCTCTTTTATAGTTGTAATATATGTTTTTAGCAGATTTAAAGTAATCTTGAAGTTCTTTTGGTGGTGGCAGGTTACCGAAACTATCAAAATAATATACATTGCTATTCAGTTTCTTATAACACACCCAATGGGTGCCGGGCCCTTCAGTATTATCCAAATTTACGATTCCAGTCTCATTTTTCCATATTTTCTTTGGTAAACTGTCCTTCATAAATACTCCGCGAAAAAATGGTATTTTTAAACAGGAAATATATCTGAATAATTCAACATTAGTCAACGCTTTATGTGGTATAACTAATTGATTTCTTTTATTTAATATGCACGATACGGTCTTAGGTATAGACCTGCCCCGTTTTTTACCATTGACCATATTGTCGGTTTTTTATTATTTTTCTTTGTAGAACGTCTTTTTAGTCTAATATTACCACCATGTTTCTTCATGGTTGATCCTTTTTTATTCCTACCCCTCCTTTTACCACCTCCTACCGCTGTTTTAGCCTTCATACCTGCTGTTACCGCTAAAGCTGCTGCTTTTTCCGCAATACTAGCGTCACTAGACTTTACTCGTTGCCAAGCTATATTTGCTAGCTTTTTATCAGCGATTGACCTATTTTTTGAATCGGTAAATGTGGAATATGCAATATCGTGTTCTTTACAAGCCTGATCTAACTTATTTATGCCTGGATCACCTCTTTCCAGTCGTTTTTGCAATTTAGTTCCTGGTCCGCAATACTGATAACCTCCCGGTATGTGAAATTCGTATGGTAAAGCGTCTATTGCTCTGTTTACGATAGATCCTACTGGAATACGATTTAAAGCTTTACTTAACAGAGAAACCGCTGTGGACGTAATACCGCCTCCTTTCCGTATAGTGTCTCGATATGGACTGGTGTAATGAAACGCCATGATTGTCTTTTATATTCGAAAAGCGTAACCCATGTGTTACCTCTATGACAGGTTGCACATAAATGATGTAATTTATGGTGTTATTTAATTAAATATCAAAAGTACCCCAATCTGATGATCTAAACTTTTGTGTGTTATGATTAAAAAAATATTTGTAAAGAATTTCTTGTTTAATCCAAGTACTTCTCATTTTTTCGTCAATAGGTTTATGTTGTCCTGCTGCAATATAATTATGCATATCAAATAATAAATTACCTATTACTTTAACAAGAAAATTAACAATTACAGCGTTATTGGCATAGTCAGGGTCTGCAACATTTGTTAATCGTTTGTTATCACAATTCCACCATTTTTTTCCAGTTGGCTCTAATTGTATTATCTGTTCATAAGTAACAGCATCACCAGGATTTTCACCAATACCTAAATTTGTCAATAACTTTCCTTTACCATCCCAAACATAATTGTTTTCTTCAAGTAAAGTAAACTTTTTATTTCCTTGTACAAATACATCTCCTTGACGTGTTACTACTTGGTTTTGTTTCACAAAACCGGAGGTTTCTTGTTTTAAAGTTTCCTTCATTTGACCCACCGTTGCACCGTCTGATGGTGCAAAACCATCTTTTACATTCGCTAAACAATTACCAAGACAGTCAATAACTCCTACATCACGTGTAATACAATGATCTTTGATGTATTTTAAATTTACAGCATCATTTTCATTTTTTGGATAACCTATATCGTTAATAACAAATTTATAAAAAGAAAACCCATCTTTTGTCTTTTCAGGTATTATAGAATGTAAATAGCGTCTATTTATGCTGTCTTGTTCATCTACAGGGTCTGCTACGTTGGATATACGTCGATTCTCAGCATTATACGTTTTTCCATTGAATTTTAACGTATTCTTCAATTCTGATGATAAATAACCTCTGTTTATTGCATCAGCGTTTTGATTTGGCTTACCAACGTTGGAAATTCTATGATTACCCGCGTTATATGTGTTTTTATCTAGTTTCAGCGTTGGTGATATCTCTTTTTTTAATACTTTTAAATTTATTGCATCGTTTTCATCTGTGGGATCATTGATGTTTTTTAACCGTTTATTACTAATATCATAATCTCCATCAGGTGTTTGTGGTAATCAAACACCTCTTTTTAAAATATTAGAGTAATATAATCCATCCGATGAATACCGTCCGAACTTGTCAACACTCATGGTGCAACTGAATAACATTCTAGAGTGTAACCCATTTTTATAATATTAGTCCCCGATTTCTAACCCATATCAGTTTTATACAAATTCTTAGTCTTCATCAGTTACATTTTCATCATTCCCAGGACATTTAAAATATTTTAAATCTGCACTAATTAATGCTCTGTCTGCTTCATTTCTAAATACATGATTTTTATGAATAAATTCTTCACCAGACAATTTTCTAAATCCGCTAAATGAATTTGGATCTGCAATTAGTATATTTTGATAATCATTTACATCCATTAATTTAAATCTTTGCTTATTATGAATAAACTCTTCATTTTTACTGTCATATTGTAATGTTTGTCCTACAGTTGCAGCATCATTTGGATCTCTTCCATTATGCAAGTTTTTTATTACTTTACCATTACATGTAAAAAATCTAAAAGAATGATCTGGATCTAGATGTACGGTTTGTGATAAAGCAGCTGCATCTCGAGCAGTATAACCCAATCTCATATTTGATAACCCTTTACCCATGCAATCCCAAGCATTATTTTTGTATGTTAATAAATTAAATTTTTCATTACCTTGAACAAATTCATCCCCTTGCTTCGATACTACTTGATCTTGTTTTACAAAAGAGGTTGTTTCTTGTTTTAAGGTTTCCATCATTTGACCCACTGTTGCACCATCTGATGGCGCCGAACCATCTTTAACATTTGCTAAACAATTACCAAAACAATCTATAACTCCAACATCGCGTGTAATACAATGGTCTTTGATATATTTCAAATTTACAGCATCATTTTCATTTTTTGGATAACCTATATCGTTAATAACAAATTTATAAAAAGAAAATCCATCTTTTGTCTTTTCAGGTATCAAGGAATGTAAATAGCGTCTATTTACGCTGTCTTTTGCATCTTTAGGATCATCTACGTTGGATATACGTTTATTGTTAGCACTATACGTTTTCCCATTGAATTTTAACGTATTCTTTATTTCAGATGACAAATAACCTTTGTTTATTGCATCACCGTTTTGATTTGGTTTACCAACGTTGATAATTCTATGATTTTCTGCGTCATATGTGTTATTGTGCAGTCTTAATGTTGGTGATATCTTTTCCTTTAATATTTTTAAATTTATTGCATCATTTTCATCCATAGGATCTTTTATGTTTTTTAACCTTTTATTACTCATATCATAATCTCCATCAGGTGTCTGTGGTAAACCAGCACCTCTTTTTAAATTATTTGCGTAATATAATCCATCCGAGGAATAACGTCCGAACTTGTCGACACTCATGGTGCAACTGAATAGTATTTTAGGGAGCAACGCATTTTTTATAAGATTACCCCACGGTTTCGGAGTTCATCCACTAAAGCCACCCATTCGTTTTCCAATCCAGTATGACCCGCTTCTTTAGCTTCATGTATTAGTTTCATTCTATCCACCAATTTATTGATATTATTGTAATAAATCACATTTGTGTTATATAGTTTCTTCATTAAACCTGTACCCGTAACAGACTTACTTCTTTTTCTTCTTTCCTGAGCACTTACATCTAAAGTGGATGCCATAAATCTTCGTTTTACAGGTTTTCTTTGTGTTAACGGCATTGTTTGTCTTCTAGTTGGTATTAACTTGGATACAAATTCTCTATATTTTAAAGACTTAGATCTAAATGGAAGTTGGTCAGGTAAATACATTCTCCTATATGCATTTGTCTGTTCCAAAATATTTTTATATGCTTCCATGTCTTTTTCTTTCACTAACGATACTGAAGGCTTATTTTCAAATAATAATTCAAATAATCCTTTTGTACCCTTATACCTTTGATCACCAATGACAATATTATCATGTTCGTCAACGTTTAACGGGCTATTACCTATCATTAAACCATCTTCTGTTAATCTCGCTCCATAACTATGGTAATTCTTATTAGGAATTGTTCCGAGTAACATTTTTACCATGTATTTCCTTCCTAAAGGTCCTTTGTTATGAATGTTTTCACCCAACAAGCTTATGTTTGACGGACCTTCCCTTGCTTCTTCTTCTTTTTCCTCTTCACTAGCAGTTGATACATCTTCATGTCCTCTTTTAGCTTTTACTTCATATAATTCTCTTATACCACTATAGTCTGGTGATTCTAGCTCTCTTTCAGGTTCTTCACCGGTAAAACCACTATATGTAGAGGATTCCAGGTCTTCATCACTAAAATCTTCTGATTTTACATCTTCTCTTTCAAACTTTGTAATAGGTGCAATTGCATCTCCTTCCAAAACGGGTTTAGCAAATTTTTTGTTTAATTGTTTCAAGGGTTCAGTAATAGGTTTAAAAGTAGATTCAAGAAATTTCTCCCTTTCGCTAATACCTAATTTTAATGCTCTGTTTTTATCTCGAATAGAATCACTAAGTGATTTTATTTCCTTTATTAACTTTTCTTGGTTAACCATGTTTGTAGCAAGACGTGTTGTACAACAATGAATGTTTTACATCATGATCAGTGTATTAGTATAAATTTATCAAATCCTATCCTGTATCGACCATTGTTTAGCGGTTGTTCCTTCATAATTGTTAAAAACCCATACTTTTCAGCCCAAGCCTTTCCACACAACTCTTTAAATCGTTCAAATGGCATATCCGCACTTACATGGTCATAATATATGTGTTTTAGGTTGGTTTCATCCTGTTTAAATACAATTAACATGTTTGCATTGTCTCTAATGAGCTGTTTCGGTATTTTGCTGTAAGTTTGACCAATATAAATGCTATCTATGTTGTTATGTCGACCCATGGCGAAGTAATTCCTTATTGTATTTTGATTTTCACAAGATACATCGTCAAATATGAATACTGAGAATGGTTTAGCCTCTTGCGGTTGCATGACACTCTCGCTCGCGTTAAATTTAAAATATTTAACTTCAGGTACATTATTGAGTATTTGTTCCAATAACTGATATTTCGGTTGTTGTAGTGACTTTGAAAATACATATAAATTATTAAAACGTAAGCCTTTAGGGTTTGTAATCAAATTGAATACTACATTTGTTTTTCCACAATTGGAAGGACCGGTAACCAGACAACGCACCGTGTTTGGTAACAAAACACCGTGTTTCCCAGTATTGAATTGAGAACCATCCACTGTGAGTTCATCTATATTATTAATAGTAAAATTGTCTTTTTGCGGTATTATCTCCATCCTTTGTAATGGTTCAACCCAAAATGATGCTCTATCATTATATTAGATCCTTTTTAGGTATCCAAGAATCTTCCGTCTTATTAAATCCTAACCATCGTACTTTAACCTTATCTTTTTTGCGTTGCAACACCTTTTCTACTAGATATACATCACCTACTGTTGATTTTAACATTTCATGTCCATAAAAACCTCCTTCAAGCAATTGTCCTTTATTATCTTTTAAAATGTAAGTTTCTGGTACTGTAGGTTGCACCTTAAATACGGTAAATACCTCATTTGTCCAGTTTGGAAGATATCTTTTACTGAATACACCTTTGTATTTGCTTATTCGCACTTTATCACCAACATTAAACCTTTTAGGCTTTAGTTTTTCAACTCTTGGTTTAGTATTCAGTTTTATACGTTTTAATACAAGTTTTTCATTTTTATTAGTCACCTGGCTTGGTTTCATACCGATAGTTCTATGAAACTTGTTATTGTAATCGCTTATAAGTTTTGGTAACATATCAATCCATACGTGCGATCCTCTGTTAGAAAACATCTTATACATCGCACCTTTTAAAGTTCTGTTGAATCTTTCAATTATTGATGCTTTTACCTCTGAATTGGTTGAGTAATGGTTAATGTTGTGTTTTTTCATTAAATTTGCAAATTCTTTATTGAAATATTCTTTTCCATCATCAGTTTGTAAATGTTTTATAGTATGTTTGTCTCTTTGTATAGCTGTTTCCATTGCTTTTGTAACACTTTTGCCACTTTTATCTTTTAGCGGTAAAGCATCTGCCATTTTTGAAAAACAATTAATAATAGTCAATATGTATTTAAATCCTCTATTTTGTTTACTATAAGGAATCATTTCGATTAAATCCGCTTGATATAAATCATTTATTCCTTTTATCACTGTATTTCTTCGTGGAAACTTTCTTCTTGCAGGTTTATGAAGCTCGTTGACAATTTCTTGCTTCAAGTTCTTCATATTGCAGGTTTGAATGTTTCATGTATCACATGTATAATCACAATGAATGTTGTCTTAAATATTCACATCATTTATATAGGTCAAGGTCATCCAAACTTGTGTAAAAAAATGGGGAACACGGCGTTGGACTTGCCGTGTTCCCCATTTTTTTACGGAAGGAGAAAGGAATAAGGTCGAAGTTGTAGAAGGACGAAGAATAGGTTACTAGTCGATAGGGTTTAGAGAGTAGTGGCCAAAAGGAAGAGTGTGAATTTTATCCGGCATAATATGCCTTTTATCATCTCGAGCTGATAGTGCCCTTTTAACTTCAGTGACACTGTAGACCTCATGTTTAAAGCTTCTAATAGTGTTGAACGTTGCAGACATTGTAGAATCTTCAAACAAGCAGGTCTTGTAATGGTCAAATGTCACATGTTTCTTCAAGTACGATGTTTTGACTCCTTTTGCTTTCTTGACTGTTGGTGTATTGTTCTCGTTGTACATTTTAAATGAATACAATTTTGCCATCAGTGCCACTATTTCTTCTAAAGGCATTCCATTTGCTTCATCTTTAAATTTTCCGATTACTTTTTTATTCTTTTCATTGTAATTTGGATGGTTCTTCGGATAGTCAGAGAAGTCAAAATCGTTTTTGTATGGGAAACTCCTTAGGTCTTCATACATGTCCAAAGTCTTTATCCAGTAGATAAACGCGTCGGTATCCATGTATGCAACTCCAATGTTGTCTCTTCCGTAGTGTTTAACCATTTTGTTGTAATGGAAATCATACATCAGAGTTTTACTTATATCCAAAATCGACATTCCAATGTATAACGGACGATCCATCACTATTGTTGTTTTCTTCATACTGACGGCAACTAGATCTTCGTTTATAATCATGGATGTTCCAAAATTTGGTTTTTGCACTAATTTTTCCAATTTCTTAGGATCACTTACTAATTTTACAATCTTGTGTTTCCTTTTGTTTTCTAAGGTCTTCCCGAAGATGGCGTTGTTCATCAATTTGTAAAAGTCCTTTTCAAATGCTGATGTTGCCGCTGCTCTTCTTGTAGTGTTGGAATCAATATATGGTTTCAACCAACAAGACTGGGTGAATTCAATTGCTCTATGAATTCTCACTACACGTAGACCCAAATCAAGAGCTTGTTGAACTACCCAGTAGTGAGCCACATACCGATCTTTATTCTCCAACGTCATCATCAATTTCGGCCATCTTCCTGTCGGTGAAACTTCAGTCTTGGCTAGGAGAGGCAAGTCGTAGTGATGGTCATGAAGGTGCTCCGGGTATTCAAAATCACAGTCCAAAATATAGCCTTTTGGACCATCCTTTGGAATCTGTGAAATGTCTCCAATGGTAGCCGGGTCGATCCATTTGAAGTCAGCGTAGGGAAGCGGATTTGACATTGCCCAACCATAAAGGTTGTTTGCGTCGAAGTAGCCAAGGTAGACCGATGGTTGTTGCTCGTCGAAGCCGGGGATGTACTTGTTGTTGGCTTTGACATGACGTGTTACAGCTTGTGTCAAACCGCCTCGTACACCAGATTCTATCATGAGCACCATATCAATATCTGTTAGAAGTTCCAATCGACAGTTGGTTGACTTTAGCATAGCTTGCCATGCTAATCCTGGAGATGTGTACGAGTGTAGAGGGTCCAGTCCATAGGCGGAGAAGCAGGTGTTTCGAAATTCTTCCATCACATCGCACAGCAGAGTTACGTCCAATTTTATGTAAAAGTCAGAATATTCCCCTAAGGTTTGAATGTTTAGTTGGTTCCAAACATTACAAGCATGATTGTAGTCTTCAACGGTGATTGCACTTTCATTTAACTTGCTATTGAAGGCTTCAATCGGTGGCAGACTGGTTTCTTCAAATTTTTCTGCAGAAGTTATGTAATCATAGGGGAACACTCCTTTACGCATTACTAAGTCCAATTTATCTTCAGGTACAATTTTGCTGGTTTCTTTTAGGTCTTCTCTTCTTAGGTTCTCAGACAATTTACTCAAACTAGATGACATAAATCTATAAGAGTCTACGAAGCGAAGTTTAATTTTACCTACTGTTTTTGAGAAACTGATGTACTTCTCCAATGTTTCAGCTAATACTTCAATTTTTCCATCATCTCGTCCTAACTCTGGGATAATGAAGTGAGAGTCATAGCCGCTAAGATTGTGTAACACGACAGGGATAAAGTTTGGCAGTTTGTAATTTATATTGCATGAATTACAAGCAGCTCCTCTGTATAACCCTGTCAGGTGATCGTGATCTCTTACTTTTTGATTTTCTTCACTGAAGCTCTTCTTGCATAAATAACATCTTGTTGCCGAATTGCATTCTTCTTGTTGATTTTGGTTCAAAGGTTTCATAGGTACAACATTACCGTATAAGCGTTGCGCCTTTTCAGCAATGTTGTACAACTGGTCTACAAAATACTTAGCGGCTTCTTCACCACGGTAGAGTATTGGAGTGGATGTTAAGCCATAGTCTTGCAATTTTTCTTCAGGTAAAGTAGATTTCACCAATAAGCAAAAACTGTTAGGTTGATGCAATTGATATTTGGTTCTTCTAGTTACTTCACCATCCGGAAGTTCCTGTGGCACTAACGTGGATTCAAAGTCAGCGTAGATAACTAGTGGAATCCGGTATTGGTGAACTGTTTTATTGAACTGGACAAATGCTCTAGATGGTGGTGGCAGACTAATCTTCACTTCATAGTTGTCATTACAAAGACGTTGGTGTTCTGACAACCACTCTGATCCTCCACGTCTCAAGTCTTTATTTGTGAAACAAAAGCATCTCTTACACACTGTTACTCTAATTTTATTTTTAGTCACTTGTCGTCCAACCAAAATTTCAAAGTTCTTGATGTAAACATAATGTGATATTTCACCTTTGGTCAATAGCAGTAAATCCGTATGATTTTGACGTTTAGTCTTTGTAACTCGTAACGGGTATACGTTATTTGATTCGTCTAAACCAAACACATTAACTGAAACTCCTGGGTTTTTTCTTTCAAATTTAGCAACATCATTAAGACTAACAGGATACGACATACCTTGGAAGTTATAGCGGTGTTGAACAGCTTCGTATGCTATGCTAGGTCTACAGGAATGGTCTTCCACATATTTTGCTAACATTGCATACCGGAAACATTCATTATCCTCATTTTTCACATTGATACATGATCTTGTATCTCGGATCACCTTTGGTAGAGGGATAAAGCTGCTTCCTCTCATACCATATCCATGCTTGTGAACCCTCAAATCCATACCTTCAATTGATGATAGCGTCCAGCCGGATCCTCTTCCTTCATGTTCTTGAAGTTTCACTAGCAGTTCAACCAAACATTCTTCTAAAATTTCGTTGATATCAGATGTGGTTGTAAGGGTTCGGTTTTTAGCAATGAATGCTCTCGGTGAATTTTCACCATCGGTATTAGTAAACATAGCCTCCAACACCAATCCAAATTTAATAAAGTTCAATCTTGCCAATTCTTCCGTCAATGTTTTTACAACTAGTTTTTTAGCTTGAGTTATAAAATTTTCCAATTCTAATTGCACGTTATTAATTTTGAAATGAATTACAACTGGTCCTGGCACGGCTGTAGTGCGCAGTTGTCTTATATCTTCCATATCCTCTTCTTGGGTACGCAGTTGTCTTACATCTTCCACTTCTTCCGTATCTTCTTCTTCCATTTTCTCTTCTTGAATAAATCCTCCAGCTGTAGATGGTCCAGCTCCGGCAAATTGAATAACACTTGGTCTTCTTCTTTGCATTAACTGTAAATAGCTAGCCCAGTCCTTCTGCTTATGGGGTTTTTCCAAAAACCGATCAATCGCATCCAAGTCTTCTTCACTTACTACAATCTCTTCTTTTCTGTCCTCTTCACGATGCAATTCTCGGTGTAACTGTAGATAGCTATCACAGTCGTCCATCTGCTTCTGGCAGTTTTCCAATAACCGATCAAACGCATCCAAGTCTTCTTCACTTACAACAATCTCTTCTTTTCTGTTCTCTTCATGATGCAATTCTCGGTGTAAAACAAAGATATCTTCATCTTGGAAAAACTCACCACAAATATCGCAAAGAGCCATTTTTTTTACAGTTTGGCTTTGAGTGTGCACTCGGTGAATGTCCACGCAATAATGAGCAGCGCGCTCAACCGGGTCCCTTTATACCCGAGGTTGAAGGGTGGGGGAAGGTGACGTCATATACATCCAGTTTATCAATCATGTAGTAGATTTGGTTTTTAAACACCCATTTTCAATTTATTCTTCAACAGGTTTGATAAACCAATGATCTTTGGTCTAAATCCACTACTTTGTACAAATTTTTTGTTTGGGCACTTCTCGTCCGGAGCAAAAAACTTTTTGGTCAAGGTCAAAATTTTTTCTCAAAAAAAGTTCCGGGGGGGGGTGTGGGGGAGGGGGTGAGGGAGGGGGTGGGGGAGGGGGTGGGGGAGGGGGTGGGGGAGGGGGGGGGTCATTACTGTATTTAGGTCAAGGTCACGAAAAAACTTTAAAAAAATTAAGCCCCACCTGGGGCACTTGGGTTGTCATCGCTGTAGCCTCCGAAGAGACCCAACTATGACAACAGGGCAACATCCAATGTCGTGTACCCTTCGCCACGCGAGACTTGTAAACATTTACTGCATTGTCTTTTCAATAGCTAACAAAGATTCATTTACATAATTTTGAGTTTCCAGGAGGAAACAAACTGAGGACACCCTAATGGCTTACGTCCTCGGTCCGAGTGCAGAGGCCGCCGCAACCTTTTGCATGCCAGCGTACAAACGGACATGCTCCCAAATGCCATCCGCAACCTTTTGCATGCCTGGCAGGAGCCTACCGATAATTAAAATAGGCTTTACACGAGGGCCTACTCCCGTAACCTATCTTTAATATTTTAAATTTAGCAATGCATTCAATTTTTACAAGTCTTTGTGGGTCAAGGCCACACGGACATTAAAAAATTTCGGCCCCCGTACATCCATGGCGAACCACGAATGTTCGGGGGCCTTGGGGACTAAAAACACAAATAGCTAACAAAGATTTATTTACATAATTTTAAGTTTCCAGAAGGGAAACTAACTGAGGACACCCTAGTGGCTTACGTCCTCGTCCGAGTGCAGAGGCCGCCGCAACCTTTTGCATGCCAGCGTACAAACGGACATGCTCCCAAATGCCATCCGCAACCTTTTGCATGCCTGGCAGGAGCCTAACAATTATTAAAAGTGGCTTTACACGGGGGCCTACTCCCGTTCCCTGACGTTACAATTTACTTTGAGCATTGAAAAAGCTCAAGGGGGATTGCTAAAACAAGCGTATACACTTTAGAAACATAACACACTTACAACACACAATTGAGCTCAACGTAGTCAATGCTGGAACAAGCACATACACATTAAACACATATAACAAACAAGACACAAAGGATAAAAGACACACAGGAGATGTAGGGTACAAGTAAAACACTCTCATATAAAACAATTCGCAATACCCAAACGCAAGCGCAATATCTTACAACTAATACAAGTCTTAAAGTTAGAGTAGACTTCGCTAAACACTGAAGGCGCCATTCAATGTTTAGTGATGCCTATGGCGGTCCGTCCCGATCGTTCACGTTCAACGCGCGGGAGCGGACTGCGAGCCGGCTCTGGCCGGGCCCCCTTATATCCCCACCGGGGCTGCCACGCCCAGGATATCAGGGTGGGGGTGGGGGTGGGGGTGGGGGTGGGGGGGGGGGGGTTCGGGGGGGGGTCACTTCTCGTCCGGAGCAAAAAACTTTTTGGTCAAGGTCAAAAATTTTTCCGAAAAAAAAGTTCGGGGGGGGGCACTTCTCGTCCGGAGCAAAAAACTTTTTGGTCAAGGTCAAAAATTTTTCCGAAAAAAAGTTCGGGGGGGGGGGGTTCGCACTTTTTGTCGGGGGGGGAGGGTCGAGGTAAGTTAAGTGGGTCAAGGTCACCCGCAACACTTGTACTCTAAGTGTCGGCTATACCCCCACCACAACTGGGTCCCTAGGCTGCACAACACCGCTTCGCCAGTATGTCTCCGGCTTCCATGCGGTGCGTCTCGCTGTTCTCTAGCTCTCTATATGTAAGTAATATTACAAGTTCTGAATGTAGGTCACTACACTTTAACTCTGGGACGATATCGACTTGTAGTATTTCAGTGTTTTGACTCAAGGTCATCACACTTTAACTCTAGCACATCGGTTATCGTACCAGAGGTTCTTAAGAACCTAACTTGTAATGTTTAGGGTGGCGTTTGCACGCCATGTAGTATCGCCATGAGTGTCCAGTCCGAGCTATAAGTTAAATTAATTTTACTGTAATCTTTTCCATTTCCACTTCGTTTTGCCAAAGTATAAGGTGTCGCTTAATAAAGTGGTATTTCTCTAAAGTTATAGGGGATTGCAGGGATACAATTAGTTTATTTAGGAGACTCTTCATCTTGGAGTTTAACACAATTTCCACTTTGACTTTGCTTCCTCGGCTCTCACAGCCTAAGCTGTACAGAAATGTTTCTTCTAGTGCCAACTCGGGCCAAGAGAACAGTGTGTTGACTGTAGGACAGCTCATGGTGAAGTGATGCGATACTCCAGCGTACCACCTCACCTTCCCCCACCACTGTGACCTTCCCCCACTCCTGCTGTTTCCCCCACCTCTTTTCCCTTGACTCATGCTCTACAAGCAGTCTCTCAGTATTGTGCGGACTTTTGTGAGGAGAAGCCATGTCGCGGGACACTTTAGGTAAGAAACTTAGCCGTGTTAAGGCTTTATTAGTTGCTCACTGTCCACCACTCAAAGTTAAGAGAGTTTCGACTTTAGCTAAGTGGCGCAAACTGTTGCGCGGACACCCTAAGTTTTATACAAAACAGACTAGTGTCAGTTTTACTGATGAGGATTTGTTTAAAATATTGGATGAAATGACTTTTCCTTGCAAAATTCAGTTGGTTACTCCCATTCCTGACAGTTTAGAGTCTTAGTCTCTTGAGCCAATATACCTAGAGTGCACGGGGCCGGACAGTCAGTCGCTCGGTGTCTGTCGTAGGGTGCGCATCGCGGTTGCAGTAATGGTTAAAGTAAGGCAGCTGGGCTAGTTCAAGGTCACCCGAGCGGTGTCACATGACGGTTTAGGCAGAGTCACGTTGCAAACTTCAGGTTTCCTCAGCACTTTTGCTGTTTCTCATCTAATTTCGCTCCAAGTCGTCAAGGTCACGGTTACCTGACTGAAACTCGGAGCGTAGTGTGAGAAACAGCAAAGGTGCCAAAAAATTTTAGGTTTCAGCGTGACCTTGACCTTTGTGACATCGATGACGTCATCTTGGTGACGTAAGGGGTGATAACGTCATCAGCACGTCATTTCTGTGACGTCATGGGTGTGACGTCATGGATGTGACGTCATTGGTGATGACGTCATCAATGATGCAATCGATGACGTCATCGATGAGGTCATTGACCTCGATGACGTCATCGATGACGTCATCGCTCGGGTGACCTTGAACTGGCCCAAAAGCCTTACTTTTGCACTACTTGTACCCCAAAAATGGGTTTTATGCATTTTTCTTATGTAATTAAAAAAAAAATTAAAATTTTATATTCACCGCTGGATTTGGCTAAAAAAACACACAACTTAGTATCTTAAAGTTTTGCTCTATCTCCATTGGTTACCGAGATATTAAAAAAGTCTAAAGACAGTACATTGTATTTTGTGAATTTGAGGCTCCAATGTTAATCTTATGGAGGATAAGGATATGTTAATATTTCACTTATTAACCAATATTTTTTTATGAAACATGGTATTTAGCTTCATTTGGTTGAGATTTATCCATTCATGGTAAAAAATCTTGGTTTTTGTGCTTATCATGGCAGCAAACCTGCATACTCTTTTCCCTTTTTAATCATATGGAAAATAGGCAAACTCCTTTATTTATGGACAGATATTGATGAAACTTAGTATATAGCTTTATATGGTGCAAATATTTTTTTATGCTTAAAATCTACTTTTATTATTCCTCATGGCAGCATACCTGCATACTCTTTACTTATATTTATCTTAAGGAGAATAGATATTTATTTCCCTATTTATGAGCACGTGATGAAATTTCGTATACAGTTTTATCTGGTCAAAATCATTATTACTAATTTGGAAATTCGCTGATTACGTAGGTCGGCTGCGACGGGAGGTATTTTTTTCCTGTCTCATATCCAGTTATTAATTAAAGGCTTATGTTGAAGACTTATGAAATTTGGTAATCGTTTGCAGATTTAATTATTAAACATTAATCGTAACAATTTAGTATATTTTAATAATTTACCTTATTAATAATTTTAAGCAGGCCCTAATCGACGTGGTTAGTTTTACTTTGCATAAAATAAACGATTATTGTAGTCTGTTCAAATGAAACAGCCAAAACACGCTGATGACATACGGATAAATTTCAGGCTTTGATTGTTAAAACTGTCAGGTTGGTTTAACCTAAAGCAATATCAACTGATGAGATCAGTAGTTATCGCTCCCTTCTGATTGAGCAACACTAATTGGTGGCTAAAATGGTCTAAAAATGCAAATAACAGATTTTTTACTATTGTTATCAATTAATAGTAGTTTTCACCACTAAGAGCAAAAGTGGGTCTTTTTTGCGCAATCGTGTTTTAAAAACGAGGCGCAGCCGAGTTTTTAAAAACGATTAAGCATTAAAAAGACACTTTTGCTCCGAGTGATGAACAGCGTTTTTTATCATAATGCAAAATTAGACTTTTGATCGTTAAAAATATTAACTATAAAGTTGTATTTTCGAGGTTATATTTACAAAGTAAGTAATATGCAGTGTTTACATTTCTGTTATTTACAACAATGATCTTCATAACGTTTGAATTTCAAAATTCTGCTAATCAACATAGGGGATTCGCTACTGAAAATGGGTAAAAATCATAAAAAATTCAAAAATTTTATTTTTTCATTTTTTTGTAGTTTGGACCTTATTACATCCAAAAAGTATAATATAAGTCATGTCTGAATGTTATTTCCATGAAAAAAAATTATGCGTTACTGCACGCTCGCGAAATTTCACGATTTCATGTCATCGCAATTATTACGTTACATTTCAGCTTAGGTTTTATATATAAATATATTCCCGTATTTACAAATAGTCAGAACAATAAAAGCCTCAAATAAATCACTCTTTGACAATTTTACTTACTTTTATACTCTGAAAATTACACACAAAAAACAAATGGCATAAACTGGAGTCAGATGATCAGCTGCTCAATGTCAACAAACTGAAATGAGTTGGTCTGCTGTTTGGTTTTTGTGTTGTCATAGTGATTATTTTGTAAGCTAAAAAACTAAATATGGGTAGAGTAAAGAAGATAGAAGAAGAGGGTAAAACATATGGTGCAGGAGAATTAAAAAAAAAACAGTGAGTAATTCAAACTTTCCGAAGATGGACTAAATTCGTCATAAGCCTAAGACTTATATATTTTTAAATATTTTTTGAAGTAGGCCTGATGGTAATTTACTCATTTTTTGAGTTAATAAGATAATGTAACAATAAAAAAAGTTTTTAGCCAAAAAAACTGTTCATTTATATCATTGATTTCAGTAGGCCTACAGCTTTTTATTCAAACGCTGTTTTCCGCAACTTTGAAATTTCACGTTTTTCAAGACAAAATTTGATATATCTTGAGAACCATTAGAGGTACATTGATGAAATTTTTACTACTTATTCTAGACAACATTAGGCAAATATTTAGGTAGAATTAGGTATCTAAGTTTATCAGGTACTAAAAAATAATTTTTTAAAAAATTAGTTTTTTTTGTACTAATAAAAATTTATGTTAATATGTCATCGCAAAAAAAGTATCGGAGATATTATTATAAATCTACCTAAATATGAAGTTAAGGCAATTGTCTTTAAAAAAACACCAAAGTTATGAAAATCCATAAAGAACTCTCTTCAGAATATCGATTTTTAAAAACCCTTACAAATTGACCGAAAAACCTCTATTTTATTTTTTTTCCACTTATAATTTATATTTAAAAGTAAACCAATATTTTTCTATTTTTTTTTACCTCATACTCTGCATGAAAAAAAATAGTTAGACCACTTTCCTTATGATTTAAAATAAATCACCCTTTTCAGTAGCGAATCCCCTTTAAATTGTTATCACATAATATATCTAGCAAACAGCTGACTTTTCAGTCCTAGGAAATAAAAAATTCTCCAGATGATTTTTCAGTCCTAGGACAAAAAAGAATCGGTTTTGGTACTATTGAGAGAACAAAAAACTGGCTGATTTCGTGCATAATGATAAAACAGTAGTTTTCATCACTAGGAGCAAAAGTGGGTCTTTTTGGTGCGCAATCGTGTTTTAAAAACGAGGCGCAGCCGAGTTTTTAAAAACGATTAAGCATCAAAAAGACACTTTTGCTCCGAGTGATGAACAACGTTTTTTATCATAAAGCGAAATTAGACTTTTTATCTTTAAAAATATCAACTTTGTATATTCGAGCTTATATTTACAAAGTAAGTTATATGCAGTGTTTACATTTCTGTTATTTACAAACAATGCTCTTTATAACGTTTGAATTTCAAAGTTCTGCTCCTCAACATTAATAAATCAATAATAATACACTTAACAAACAGCTGACTTTTCAGTACTAGGACCTAAAAAATTCTCCAGATGATTTTTCAGTCCTAGGACAAGAAAGAATCGGTTTTGGTACTATTGAGAGAACAAAAAACAGGCTGATTTCGTGCAGAATGATAAAAATTAATTTTACAGTATTACAAATTTTTCATATGGTGTATCTTCTACTATCACATTATATTCTAAAAATATTTCATTAATCCATAATAAAAATATAAAAAAAATGTATACCTTCTATGTCGAAACATCTTATCTCTTGAAAAGTTGCATTGGGCCATTTGAATTTAAGGTAAATAGTTCTTTTAGGAGAGCCTTCCATGATTAGTAGGGTTCAAACACTAATCTTTTTATTCTTCTTGACTTCATGGCATCGTAAAGATTATCTTTACATGTTTTCAATATTGGTGTAATGGAACAAACATCTCAAAATAATACTGTATATTCTACGACTAATTTCAAATCCCAAGAAATAAAATAATATTGTGTTTTCCTTTACTTCTAAAAATATCCCCTCGACTGACTCCCGTCAGATAAATTTCATTCAAACTTCCTGCAATTCAAAATATTAAGATCAATCCGTTACGTAGCAACGTACTTTGCGGTTTTTATTCATCCAATTTCAATTACTGTATTAACTATTGAAGAACACTTTTGTATATATAAAAAAAAATAATAATAAATAAATAAAACTGTTGCACGAAATAAGTTATTCCTGTAATATATAATTTATTATATCTAAACCACCACTTACAATTTGCAATTTTATCATTTTTTATGATGCTCTAGAGGTTAGTAAAGAACCCATCATGCATACAGTCATCACTGTACATTAAAATTAGTTTGGATTCAACATGAATATTTTTGTGCAGCAGGGGAAGTTAAAGACACCTTTGGAACTATAGGGACATATATTTAAATAAGTACTCCCTCGACTTTTACATTTTAGAGTGTAGTCCGGAGTGTCCTTTAACCTTTCCCTGTTACTAAACATTAACAAGCAATTATTGTAAATCAACCCGTATTCCTTACTCATTAAACTTCTCCCATGTTCTAAGCCCTATAAAAATTGAGTTATATTGAATGTCGCGATTGAAGTTTGCTACATTGACATCATCTTGCGAGGAAGGGTAAAGGACCTGTCACGGTCGATTTTGAGGCCCCTCCCAAAGTCCGCATAAAATTCGTGTTTAATATAGTAAAGCGTCACAAAACTGCGATCCTGTTTTTACAACGGTGATGAGGACTTGTGCCGACTTATCCGGCTGTTGGCAACCGTTATATTTATCACTGTAATCAAAAATCAAAATAAAGACAAAACCGACAACACCGCTACGTAAGAATAATAGAAATTATCTACCATCTATTTAAATTTTGAAGCTCGTATTTTCGCGGTGCCTTGTATAGCACATGAATCCGCTTCAAATATCTTCAACGGGTATTTCTGTCATCGAGTAACAGTTACATTTGCTGTAGGTATGTACCCGACCAAAAGTATCCGTTACAGTGGCTAGAAACCTTCTTATTGACGAGGTCTCTAACTTGGAAAATTGTACTTTTATTCACCAACGTAAAATTAAACTGCCTTTTATATATTGAAGAGGTACACCATTTTAACCTACATGTCACATTTTTTATAATTTTCACATACAGTTAAAATGAGGATATTAATTTTTTCCGTACTGGCGAAATGAGTTCTAGCACAAAAACGCACAAATAAAAGATTGACATCTGAGGTGACGTCACGTCCTGCAGGAAATATAGCATGAATATACTTAGTTATGACGTATTGGTGACGTAATGAGTTATAAATGAGCAAATGACGATATCATGACCTGAAAGGATTACTTGAATACAGAAAGTGCTGAAAAATTAACCTGATTTTAACAGTGACGTTTAGAATGATTTCATCAATTTAACGGTCACTTGATCGAAGAAAAAATTCTTGTAACCCTAAAACTCTGCTATTACAAGATAGTATGTTTAGTTTAGACTTTTTTTCTACATATTTTCTCTTTTATCTTAATCTTACTTTGTAGAAGTTAGGAAAAGAATAATTAAAAAAAGTAAAGGAAAGAAGGACGATACTTAAAATTTATACCTTTCTTCTTATTCAAGTTTACAACAATTGGCTTTCTTCAATTTTAACATCATTCGTCTTTCTTTAAAAAAAATCCTCTTATCTTTCTTTAGAGATGTCGAGCAAGGTGCCCTTTACCCTTACCAGAGGTGGCTGGAGACTGGCAAAACCATCTAACACCAAGGAAGTCCTTTTATATACCCTATAATTCTTTAATAAGTCGCATAATTCAAGTGTTAAAGCTGTGTTACAAATTCAATATTTTTCAAAAGTAACATTTATTTTAAAATCGATTACATGTTAAAATCATTGCAACTCTAACTTTGTTACGTTTTTTTAAATAACCAGGATGTAATTTTAACCGTAGTTTTTTCTAGTTCAAGTTTAAGACCATTTAAAACTTTTTAGCTCATTTTTAGCGAATTTCCCATAGGGAATAAGCTATTACCGTAGGTCTCATGGTAAGACCTAAGCCCGGGACCATGTTACTTTTTCGTTTATAGGTGCCCAGAGACCAAAAATAATAGTCATTAAAAATTATATATATATATATATATATATATATATATATATATATGTATATATATATATATGTATATATATATATGTATATATATATGTATATATATATATGTATATATATGTATATATATATATATGTGTCCCTAGACACGATAACTCTCGTAAAAATGGTCCAATCGACACCAAATTTGGTAGAGATGTGTAATCCTACGTTTATTCGGATGAGTTCGAAAACCAGACATATCGACCTACCGGAAGGGGTAGTTTTGGGGGGTTTTGTACCCCAAAAATGGGTTTTTTGCATTTTTCATATGTAAATTTTAAATATTTTAAATTTTTATTTTGACCATTGGATTTAGCTCAAAAAAACACACAATTTAGTATTTTGAAGCTTTGCTCTATCTCCATTGGTTACCGAGATATTACAAAGTCTAAAGACAGTACATTGTCTTTTAGGGCTCCAATGTTAATCTTATGGAGAATAAGGATGTGTTAATATTTCACTTATTAACCAATATTTTTGGATGAAACTTGGTATTTAGCTTCATTTGGTTGAGATTCATCCATTTAAGGTAAAAAATCTTGGTTTTTGTACTTATCATGGCAGCAAACCTGCATACTCTTTTCCCATGTTAATCATATGGAGAATAGGCAAACTCTTTTATTTATGGACAGATATTGATGAAACTTACTATATGTCTTTATATGGTCGAAATAAATTTTTTCTATGCTAAAAACCTACTTTTAGTGTCCCCCATGGCAGCATACCTGCATACTCTTTTCTTATATTTATCTTAAGGAGAATATACATTTATTTCCCTATTTATGAGCACGTGATGAAATTTTGTTTACAAGTTTAGCTGATCAAAATTAATATTACTAATTTGGAAATTCGCTGAGTACGCAGGTCTGCTGCGACGGGGGGTATTTATTTTTAAAATATGTCAATTTTTCTCTAAACTATGTTGTATATTATTTGTGTTCATGACTAAAATTTTCACAACAACAGAAGTAAGAAAACCAAAGATATTAGTATGTGCGGAGAAAGATACAAAAGCTACTATGTGTGGAAGGAAAAGATGATACTAAACTTTGTAACCATCAAAGTTCAAATAAATAAAAAGTATAAATATGCTAACCCGAGTATATAAACATTCATTTTCACCATAGTACATTTTCAAAATAGTATTACAATGGGCAAAAGACAAATAAGTCACTTTGGGATACATGGAACCAACATTAGCTAATTCAATACAACAACTTCCATAACCCACCGACGCCAAAGTTATGAAATTTATCACCCAAAGACAAATTACCTTAGACAACATTCCCTATCTGAATACCCCACACAATACATATTCTGTTCAGGCTCTAAAACACACCTTTTTATAAAAAAAGATGTACAGAGAGGAACATACTGTGAGGTACGTCACGAGGTACGTACTCGTGTTAGTACGTGCGAGGCGTACAATGCAGCAGGTAATGATAATGTATAATTTATTTCAATTTATAATTAGTTTTATTTTTATGAGTTGATTTATATTTTTCATGTGGGGACAATGCTAAAAGCGTTTGTGTAATATTTTGTATTAGTTTTTTTTTTTTTTTTTAGTTTTATTTCAACAAAATCGAATATACGTTATAACAACTATTATCGGTCATTGAGTTACACAGTTAAGGTGTCCTTCACACAACTGATGTTGAGACACCTGTTGCTACTATGACGTAACAACCACTAATTATAGGCATTATACCATTTTTAGCTAAAAAAAATATTCATCTGAGCAAGAGGACGACCTCTCGGCGTCCCTGGTGAGTGCTCAATATTGTCACACGCTGTTAAATATTTCAGCCGCGAGTTACAGTCCCTGCGAGACTCGTTTGTTAGTGCGTGTCTCATGTTGTAAGGGAATTACATGTAAGAGCAGACATCTTACGAAGAACCGAGGTCTTCCTAAATATTTTATTGCTGCGCTGGCCACCACAAAAGGTCACCCCCACATTGTTGCTATGAGAGAATGGAAACTCTGCTTCCAGAACATTAGAAGGGCTGATTTTAAATTTAATTTTGTAAAATGATTAGACACAATATTTATAGATTCATTAATTTTTACATATTAATTTTGTTTAACTATTTCATATTTACGTAGTGACTGGCGTCCAAGAATATAGTAAAATTACTAATAAATCGCCTAAAGCAATCAAAATTGTTGATAATGTTGGACAGATGTTTTTCCATTATGTTCTTGGGCATAAAACCGCAAAGGTTTTACGTACATTTTTTTAAATCCACACACACGCAGGAACGCTAAAATAAAAACTATTACCTAGATGTACACATTTTTTAAGGGCATAGTATAAAGCCTACAACCGCACTTGTCGGTCAACATTGAAGTTAGGTTCTGACAGAATAATGTTAGGAAATGAGTAATATAGATCGTCTATTTGTATGTAGATTGGGTTATAAAATAAAGTGGGGATTTAATTATAGGCTTGAATTCGTATGTTAAGATTTGATATATAAATAAGCCCCCGTCGCAGCAGACCTGCGTACTCAGCGAATTTCCAAATTAGTACCGTAAAATTAATGTTGACCACATAAACCTGTAAACCAAATCATTACATGCTCATTAATAGGGAAATAAATGTATATTCTCCTAATGATAAATATAGGGAGAGTATGCAGGTATGCTGCCATGGGGAACACTAAAAGTAGGTTTTTATCATTTAAAAAATTTATTTCGACCATATAAAGCCATATACAGTACTAAGTTTAATCAATATCTGAGTTTGCCTATCCTCCTTATGATTAACATGGGAAAAGAGTATGCAGGTTTGCTGCCATGTAAGCACAAAAATCAAGATTTTTTACCATAAATGGATGAATCTCAACCAAATGAAGCTGAGTTCCAAGTTTTATCGAAAAATATTGGTTAATAAGTGAAATATTAACACATCCCAATTCTCCATAAGATTAACATTGGAGCCCCAAAATACAATGTACTGTCTTTAAACTTTTTAATATCTCGGTAACCAATGGAGATAGAGCAAAGCTTCAAAATACTAAATTGTGTATTTATTTGAGCTAAATCCAATGGTCAAAATAAAAATTTAAAATTTTTAAAATTTACATAAGAAAAATGCAAAAAACCTATTTTTGGGGTACAAAACCCCCCAAAACTACCCCTTCCGGTAGGTCGATATGTCTGGTTTACGAACTCATCCGAATAAATGTAGGATTACACATCTCTACCAAATTTGGTCTCGATCGGACCATTTTTACGAGAGTTATCGTGTCTAGGGACACATATATATATATATATATATATATATATATATATATATATACATATATATATATAAAATTTTTAATGACTATTATTTTTGGTCTCTGGGCACCTAAAAACGAAAAAGTAACATGGTCCCGGGCTTGGGTCTTACCATGAGACCTACGGTAATAGCTTATTCCCTATGGGAAATTCGCTAAAATTTGAACAACCTACCTTTTTTGGCTTCTGAGGACCTTAAAAAATGACATTGTCCTGAAATTAGTCTCGATACAGTGCCTACGATCTTAATATTGAATTCTCACAGAACAATCGCTCGAATAGATTTTATCATAGTTCATTGTTTCAGTTAAATTCGAGTCACACTGATTATTTTAATGAGCTCAATCCTCATAAAGTTTTCGTGTCAGCAACTGAACAAAACCTGGTAAATAAACAAGTTTACATTTGTGATGATAATGAAGTGAGATACACTCGAGATGAAATGTATCAACAAGAATAGGGAATTGTATACATTGAATTTCTTTTCATAAATCCTATACTCTAATATAAGTAAGGTATTTGTATGTATTGTATGTTTGCACACGGATCTCAATAACGGCTCGAACGATTTTCTTCACACTTTGCAAATGACTTAGTTCTGGGATAAAAATAATACAAATACGGGATTTATGCCAGGAAAATATTATTTCTTTATAATCTTTATTTGAAATTTCAAAAATTTCAACATTGGTCTTATAGAGTTAAAAATCTAAACAAAGAAATTAATGATAACAGCTAACTCAACTGTCAAAGTGAACACTACGGGTTCCAATATAAACATGTTTTTTGAATGGCAGCCACTTACTAAATTATTAATTAACTGGACCATGAACTTTTTATTCATCTTGCTTCATACTGCTGATTATGAATGTTTAAATAAATAAGTCATGTAAAACTTTAAATCAACTAATCAATTTATAGGAATGAAATTTTGATTTTAAAACAAAAATATTAGTATGAGTTATGGTAACAGCTGTTAACTAAATTATTATAATCCACGTGTTAAAGATTTAACATGTGCTCAAATAAATGTACACCAGAGTGCAGCACCCCGATTAAACAGTCAGGCACTGCAACATTCTGAAAGGCGAGTGAGCGAAGCGCACGAGCTCGCCTTGAACAATAAATAAGCATTTTTGCACTGAGCATTTTAGGGCACTGTTTGTAACTGATATATAATGAATATCCCTGTTTGAGTCTACGTAGCACATGCTCGGCCCCCAGGTACTTATTACTATACACAAATTCAGCCTGTATAATAAATTCATGTCAAAAGAAATCAAATCTAGCCTTTAAGTTCAGGAAAATAATTTGAATGGTGCAAAGTTGACTTTTTATATAACAACGAGTAGTCCTTTGCTGAATTATCCGGTTGCATGCAATATAGATAGATTTTTCATTTTGCTGCTTTACGTTGGTAAGTATGACCAAACGTTTTTAGTTTTAAATTATAATTACACAACTTTTTGTGGGATTTGTCACCGTTACTTTATTGGTGAACACAAAGAGACTCGATGAATATACGAATTCAGTTAAATTTAATTGCACCTTAACGGTATCAAAACCAAAAATATCATATTCAATCTTTTAATGTTATATTTAATCAATAATTCTGAAACAATAAATTTCAAATGACAATTTATGTAAGCCCCAAAATGGTTATTATATTCAACATTTGAGAACCTCCTTTTTTCAGAGCTACTTAACGTGTTACTTAACAAAATATTAGTAAATATTGGTCTTAATCGAACAGCTGCTGTCTACTGTTTCCGTTCCATTGTCAGTGAAGATAAGTAGCACGTTCTAAAGCAACACAATGCAGTACAATGTTCCACAATACTCTATAAATACTTAAACAAAATATAATTTGTTCTATACATTTTACTTTATAAATACAGACACGGCAGATGTTTCAAGTTCAAAGTCACTTGTACAATATAAATGTTAAAACGTACACGAAGTAGTCTTTTTGCCAAGCGATCCATTATTTTCTGTGTTTATTGTTTAAGTTTTAAAACTGAGACACTGTGGAGGTTTTAATGAGCCAACTCCTCCCAGATTTGCAAAGTTTTAATGTAAACAAAAGGATACAAGCTGGTGCCCAAACAAGTTTAAATTTCTAACGTTAACGAAGTGACATTCTTGCTGAGGTACAATGGAAAATAATAATTGAAATCACGTCAAATAAATAAGGTTTTTACTAAGTTTGTTTAGAGGTACATTAATATAATATATTATTCGAATATTATTTATTAGTTTACCTGTAACAAACCCAATAGCCTGATAAGCCTAATCTCTTTATAAAAGTTAAAGTCTGATACAAAATATTATCTTAAATATTGGAAAATAGTTGGAACGTTCCATCCATACTATAAACCTGAAGGATCCGTGAGTTCTTAAACTACGATCATGTACAAACCTAGGGTACTTTTGGACAGAAATTCTTGTTTATTTTCGTGTATAACTTAACATAGTTTATGAGACAACTCATTTGACCTTACAAAAGGCTTACCAATATTTAGCCAACGACCTGGAACTATACAGGGAACTATGGGAGAATACAAGTCAATTAACTTTGACATGATTATGTCCTCCAAAAATACTTTAACCATACTCTTTAAAATTTGACGATTATACGGATGACTGTTTGTATTTTATTTTTACTTCATACATATTATATACTTTAGCTTTATGGTTGTACCGTCAAGCAAGATACTGATTTTTTGTAAGGTCCATATAAGTATTAAGTATTAGATTGGTATTTCTAGCTATGGTTAGATTTCTTTAAAAAAAAAAATGTATCACGCGTAGGCCTATTTTTCAAAATATTTCAATTTTAATATGTAAATACACAATTAAAACAATAATAAAACAAATTTGAAACTAACTATTAAATGAGATTATATTAGATTTTTCTTCGTACATTTGTCATAGTCACTTACAATTATTCTTTGATATGACAAAAATTTAGTTTATTTGGTTATTTACGGTATTTAATACTCACAATCGTGGAACATTGATAATTATAGATAGATTTTAAAGTTTTTTGTTGCAAATTGCTTAATTTTCATAAAAAAAGTCTTATATTTTGTATATATTTATCTGGATTTTAATTATCAAACATTTTAAATGCATATAGGCCTAAAAAGGGTTACGCACTTAATGTAGTAAACGCAAATTACTTGCGACGAAAAACCGAGAGTTTTGAAAGTATTCACTGTACTAACAGCTTTCAATATGAAGTTAAATATCTTTAAAAGGATGAAACATGTTTCTAAATACCGTGAAACTAAAAACGGCAAAATTCATTTACTATAATTATTATTTATTTATTTATTTTTATTATTATTGTAATTATTTTGTAACTTAAGAGACAACGAAGGCAACACATAGACTAATCCGATTTCCTAATTTTATCTCCTGGCTGGCATTGTTCTTTGAAAAACAAAGAAACGTTGCAAAATGTTGCTGCTCAGTGTGTTTCGGATGGAAACTTATTTTGTAAGTTTAGAGTATTGCAATGCCAGTATTATTTCAATGATAGATTTATATTAATGCTATCCTGTTTGAACCTTTAAGTTAATTCAGGCCATGCTAAATAAATAATGTTACTCTTTACATTTAAAAAGAAATATGACAATATTGCAATAAACTTAATAAAAGAAGTAATTTTAGAAAGAGCAGCGGCGATGTGTACAGTTATAATGGAAGACTCATGTTCCTCCAAATAGCAGTCTATTTTTCGCTTGTTATGACTTCAAATGTGTAGTCATCTAAGAGCTACTCCTTGGCCCTGTTCAGTATTTGACTTAGTAAACTGCAAATGTATAGACTTTCCAAACAGTTTTTTTTTTTTTTTTTTTTTTTTTTTTTTCAGGCCTATAATTCGTCATAATACTTTTGCTAATTGAAATAAGTCAGTTCATCAACTACTCCTTATAATGCTTATAATTGTTTATAATTATTTAATTGTTTTTTTTTTTTTTTTTTTTACTTTTTTTAATGTACTTAAGTTTATCCTAATTTTACAAGAGTAAAATGTGTCATTATTAAAGTTCGACTTTACCTATGTCATTATAAAATTCCTTTAAGATTCCGGTTTACTCCTGGCGCACCACCCAAATGTAAGAGTTTTTTTTTTTAGAATAGAGCTATCTTCTGCTAAATGCAGCTAGAACTATGAAAAAGGTGTCATATTAAAGAAGAATAACGGTACTAATATTCCTCTGTTATACTTTTGTAATTATTTCATCAAAATTAGAAGAAAACTTCTCTTAAAAATCGAGAAAACCCGATGATTTTAGACAGTTATAACTGAAATTAGAAATTTTATTTTAAAATTCTAAGACTACAGAAGACGAGAGCCGTCTTTCTATTTTTAAAAAAGGTTATGATCCAATCTCTATCTTAATCAGTTAATTTTAAAACACGATTCTCGTAAACCTCTGCAGCCATCAAACTTGCGAGTCAGAATTCGATATAGTCGTAAGTAGATTTCGGGCTCAGGTAGAGCTCCTCTCTTAATTGTTAATATTTAGTAAATTATTGCGGACACTTTCCTTCACTGATTAGTGAAACCAATTCATAACGTTTCGGTTTTTGGAATTTAATCCGGGCTTCAGGTGGATGAGAGAGACACGGGAGCAAACCTCACGACGGATAGGTGCAGTGTGTTTTGCATAGGCGCTTTGTTTGAATTCTTTCATAGGTATATTTAAGCTTTGTACATTTATTTGCATTTTACTCTTTGTTGACAGTTTTTTTTCAGTTTTTAGGTAACTCAACGATTCTCAACGTGGATTCTCAACGTTCGCCTAGTGTGTTTTATTACTAGCTTTGTTATGTTTTACATATTTATTCCACCTGAAGACGGGATCAGATTCCAGACTCCGAAACGTCGTGAATTTTGTTACAAATCAGTGATGGATGGAAAAAGTCCACAATAATTTAGCCACAATAAATCCACAATAAGTCCACAATAAAATATTACCATAAAATCACCATCACCAACAATGATAGTCTAGTAAAATTAGCTCAAAAAATAGCTGAACCTGGAAGTAATTGCAAACTAATATATTTTGACCGATTCTTATTTAAAATTACCTGAGAAAAACGATGGTGACACGGTTAAAGGCTTATATGTAACCTTTGGCACCACCGTAATATGGGGTTTCCAACAAAAGAAATTCACTTAAAAGCCCGCAATTGAAAGTAGCTTTAATTAAGAATATCACCCTTATTAAATATAACAACCAATACATGTTATATATCAAAATGTGCAAAATTTAATTTTCTAAAGTTTACTAACTTACTATATTTTAACGGTTCAAAAGATATTTAGCAAAAACTTATAAAACTACAGCCGCCATTTTGGAAAATTGGCCATAGCAGGCGAGCGCAGCTTCGGAGAGTAGTAGACTTTTCACCATCGTTTTTCCCAGGTCATTTTACATAATAATCGGCCAAAATATATTAGTTTGCAATTACTTCCGTGTTGAACCCTAATTTGACTATACTATGAACTTAAAAAAGTACTTTAATTGGTTAGGCTATCACCTAAAAGTTGTGTGTTTCCTTGTGAAACGAAATGATTGATTGCACAAAACCAATAAATACAGTATTTTATCTGCCCATCTTACATTAAAATCCCATTTCTTTGTGTTAAAGACAAATCAGAAAAACAACACCCAGCACCACTATTACAACTCTACGTTAAGAACCTCGGTAAACCTTGGTGCATTACATCTCTCTCAAGAGATTCTGCTTGAGTGCGTATACGATTCGATCCTGTGGTCGGCAACAGTAGGGAGACTCGCTCAACAGCACAGAGTTGAGCTTACGAGTGAGATGTAACTTAAAAGGTTTACTATGGGTCCAGTCATAATTTTGCATTTCCAACAACAGCCCAGAAACAGCACGAGGGAAGAGCTGTTCTCCAATGGGAGATGTAATTTACAAGGTTTACTGAGAGGCCAGGGTCAGCGGTGCCGCCGACCACAGCAGACACACACTAAAAGAGAACAAAGAAAAATGCTCCTTAGTGTAATGCAATGCTCAAGGTTCGTTGAGGAGCCATATCAAAATAATTTAATATGAATATAGCATTTAAAATTAACTGTTAGTATAAATAACATGTATGAAAGCTCATAATTAAATAAGAGAAAGTAATATTTTGAATAAAGAAACTTTAAGTTGCAAATTATTCTTTGAATTGAGAACTAATTCAATTTAGGAAAAATGTTGGGAATACAATAGTATTGCATTTTAGAACCATAATAAAAAAATGTTGGTGTTTTTTCAGTTTACAACGATGTTAAGCTCACAAATAAAAAATGCAAACAAAATAACAAAAAAAAAACACAAGGTATAACAAACTGTTGCATGACAATGCTGTTAGCTATTACGAAATTAAGGATCAGTTACCAACTTTTGCATACATGTAATAAATTTAATCTAAAATATTTATTAAGATGTTTGTGAGATTTTTTTTTAATTTGGGCGAGACACATGGGCGGAGTTTCGGGGGGGCCTGGGGGGGCCGGCCCCCCCCCAAAAATTTTCAAAAATTTTATGTAAAAAAACAAATTTTATGTTTACAAGCTAAATAATTATCCATTCATCTAACGTTCAAAGTTTTATCTCACTTTAACTTAGTCTAAAAATAACACTATTTTCTATATTTACATTTTTTACCTATTATCATGTACGATTCTGAAAAGTAAATTAAACAATAATAGATTATCATAAATTAAACACTGTTTGCGCAAACTACTAAGTAAGGATATTTCGTCCCAGATCGCTAAGGGAAAATATAACCTTAGGCCCTACAGTTGGCACAACTTACCGTCAAACTCAGGTGGGTAGGCGCCGTGCCTCACTACGACGCTTAAAAATAGCTTTATTTTACAGTTAATGTAAATTTTCTTTACATCCCTATGTCACTGGACTTATTATGCATCCGTAGGCTACTATCAGCAGAGTTTAACATCAGCATCACGATACACCGTACTCATGAATGAACTCATATGAACTTTTTTGGTTATTTTGACCCAAAATTAACCATATTGTGAAGTTTGGTGACGTAATTTAAAGACACCCTGTATATGATTTTTTTTTTAATCAAAATGTCGTGCATCTACTACTTTGACAATCCTTTAGTTAACAAATCATTAAAATAGTTCAAACAGGTAATCACTTATTGGTATTCTATAGACAAAGGGAGCGCTAGTGCAGTTCCCCATTCCTATGGGTTCCATAAAACCTGACCGATGAGTGTCATGACTGTATTTGTATTCCTTGCTTGCTTCGTGAGGTTCCAGTGGGCTGGAAGAGCCCACTGCGGCTGTTATAGGGCTTTGCCCTCTTCAGCCTCGGATAGGGTTGTGGGATGCGGTTCGGCACTACGGCAGGACTTTTTTTTATTTTTTATTTCGGTGCCTGCTTTCGTGCCGGGGTGGGGGTAGGCGTAGCGGTTGACTCCGACATTACGGTAGGACTTTTTTTGTTTTTTCTTTCGTTGCCTACTTTCATGCCGGAAGGGAGGGGGAGGGGAGGAGTTCTGACACTACGGTAGGGATTTTTTTTTTATTTTTTCTTTCGGTGCCTACTTTTGCGCCAGAGGGGGAAGGGAGCCACTGCGACCAGGACTTTGATTAGTCAGAAGACTGCTTAACGAGGTGCCTGGCGCAATGGGGGTAGGGTAGTGGTTTGCTACGGTCGTTGTGGAGTTACTGTGCGGTTTGTATTCCTAAATTACTTGTTCAGACTGTGCTATCCACCATAAGTGTTTAGCCTACTTAGAACTTCGAACGCCACAGCCTAGTTAAAGATGGCTGTGTGTCAACCTGAATATAGAGGATATTATGTTATTAAATGTCTTTTATCACTGACCCCAGTTTTTGATGTTTGTGAGATTTTTTTTTAATTTGGGCGAGACACATGGGCGGAGTTTCGGGGGGGCCTGGGGGGGCCGGCCCCCCCCAAAAATTTTCAAAAATTTTATGTAAAAAAACAAATTTTATGTTTACAAGCTAAATAATTATCCATTCATCTAACGTTCAAAGTTTTATCTCACTTTAACTTAGTCTAAAAATAACACTATTTTCTATATTTACATTTTTTACCTATTATCATGTACGATTCTGAAAAGTAAATTAAACAATAATAGATTATCATAAATTAAACACTGTTTGCGCAAACTACTAAGTAAGGATATTTCGTCCCAGATCGCTAAGGGAAAATATAACCTTAGGCCCTACAGTTGGCACAACTTACCGTCAAACTCAGGTGGGTAGGCGCCGTGCCTCACTACGACGCTTAAAAATAGCTTTATTTTACAGTTAATGTAAATTTTCTTTACATCCCTATGTCACTGGACTTATTATGCATCCGTAGGCTACTATCAGCAGAGTTTAACATCAGCATCACGATACACCGTACTCATGAATGAACTCATATGAACTTTTTTGGTTATTTTGACCCAAAATTAACCATATTGTGAAGTTTGGTGACGTAATTTAAAGACACCCTGTATATGATTTTTTTTTTAATCAAAATGTCGTGCATCTACTACTTTGACAATCCTTTAGTTAACAAATCATTAAAATAGTTCAAACAGGTAATCACTTATTGGTATTCTATAGACAAAGGGAGCGCTAGTGCAGTTCCCCATTCCTATGGGTTCCATAAAACCTGACCGATGAGTGTCATGACTGTATTTGTATTCCTTGCTTGCTTCGTGAGGTTCCAGTGGGCTGGAAGAGCCCACTGCGGCTGTTATAGGGCTTTGCCCTCTTCAGCCTCGGATAGGGTTGTGGGATGCGGTTCGGCACTACGGCAGGACTTTTTTTTATTTTTTATTTCGGTGCCTGCTTTCGTGCCGGGGTGGGGGTAGGCGTAGCGGTTGACTCCGACATTACGGTAGGACTTTTTTTGTTTTTTCTTTCGTTGCCTACTTTCATGCCGGAAGGGAGGGGGAGGGGAGGAGTTCTGACACTACGGTAGGGATTTTTTTTTTATTTTTTCTTTCGGTGCCTACTTTTGCGCCAGAGGGGGAAGGGAGCCACTGCGACCAGGACTTTGATTAGTCAGAAGACTGCTTAACGAGGTGCCTGGCGCAATGGGGGTAGGGTAGTGGTTTGCTACGGTCGTTGTGGAGTTACTGTGCGGTTTGTATTCCTAAATTACTTGTTCAGACTGTGCTATCCACCATAAGTGTTTAGCCTACTTAGAACTTCGAACGCCACAGCCTAGTTAAAGATGGCTGTGTGTCAACCTGAATATAGAGGATATTATGGTATTAAATGTCCTTTATCACTGACCCCAGGTGCCCCCCCCCCCCCCCAGCAATCAGAGGTAAACTCCGCCCATGGCGAGACAATATATTGAGTCAAAAATATAGATTAATACGATCTATGCAACAACTAATTTTTATAAATACCTTAAACATATTATGCTCTTGTTATATGTGACAATAAAAGTACATACATAAACTTGACCCCTTTTTATTTCTCATTATAATTTTGCACTAAGATATGTGAATTATCCCGACCGCTGCAATCAATTCAGTAATTGTAAGACACTTTATGGCGTCCTGGTGTCCTCAAATCCAAAGTATTATTTGACTATCTAAAACCTTATAGAAAACAAAGAAAATATCATAATTTGCTCAATGGTGGATATGGAAAAATTCTATCAGTAATTTTTAATAGTTGTTTCTTTTATTATTTTGTGAATATCAATCCTCGCGAATATAATTTTCATTTTTCCATTGTTTTCTCCCTAAAACCTCTCAAGAACATGAGAGCTTTGTGACATTTTTAAGAGATTTTTTTCTAAAAAATAATTTCTCCTCAAAGTTAAAACCGGTTTGAATGTTATTTTAAATTTATCATTACTAAGCTTTAATATAAACTATCAGAACTGTTTACCGCGTCATGAAACAAATATATATTCATAAAACGATAAGAATTATAAAAATAATAAAGATGCAGCTCAATAGATAAAATATGTTATGTAATAATTGGCATAAGAAGATATTACTATTTATGATATTTGCAGTTCAACGGACGTCATTGAAGACAAACTTACTTAAACATCTTCATTTTTTCTTTCAACCCAGAAACCCAGTTATTAGTTCGAAACGTCATGCTAATTAGATCATTCTTTTTTAATAAGACAGATTGAAACTTGTTCATTTCGCAAGAACATAGCTTGTGTTCTTTGTCATTGTTTTGAAACCATCAAACTTTGTAAACTAAGTTTTTAATGAAAGCCCTAACTTAGGTTAAACTAAATACACGAACTTAAAATCGAACGACTTAAGCATGCCATCCAAACAAGTAACGATTATTATTATTATTATTATTATTATTATTATTATTATCAGTGCGTGGATGCGCGAACACGGCTTGTCGTTGGCACTCGCCAAGACCGAGATCGTGGTCCTCACCAAAAAGAGGATCCCCACTATCTTTCCAGTCCATCTGGGTGATATTGAAGTCGAGACCAAGCCTGCTGCTAAATACCTCGGGGTGATTGTCGACACTAAACTGTCTTTCGGTGAGCAGGTACGGGGTACCGCCGATAAAGCCGCCAAGGGAGTTGCTGCCCTTGCTCGGCTCATGCCCAACATTGGTGGTCCTCGTGCCTGCAAGCGTAGACTCTTGATGTCTGCGGTCCAGTCCGTTCTCCTGTACGGAGCGGAGGTCTGGGGTCACGTTCTGGAGAAACGCGTCCATAGGAATCGGCTCTCCCGCGTCCAGCGCCGCGGTGCTCTGCGGGTATGCTCTGCCTACCGGACGGTCTCCGAGCCTGCAGTCATGGTAATCGCTGGTGTCATCCCTATCCACCACCTCGCTAGGGAGCGACAGGCGATTTACCGCAGGAGACACGAAGATGGCAGAGAAACCACTGCCATCGAAGAGCGGGACCGCAGTTTCGATTGTTGGCAGCGCGAGTGGGATGCCGAGTCCAGAGGACGCTGGACCGCCAGACTAATCCCACAGATACGCCCTTGGGTTGAACGACAGCACGGCGAGGTTGATTACTTCGTGACCCAGCTTTTTTCGGGCCACAGGTATTTTACTTACCTCCATAAGATGGGGAAGGCCGCAAGTTCGGAGTGTCTGTATTGTCCCGGCATTGCAGACACGGCCGAACATACGTTCTTCGAGTGCGGCAGGTGGCAGGTGCGCCGAGCAGCTCTTTCCACCGATCTCGGGCTGCAGATCTCTCCGGACAACATCGTCGGAGCTATGCTCCAGGGAGAGGGCACCTGGAACTGTGTGCAGCGTTTCGTTGAAGCGCTACTGCGGGTTAAAAAGGTCGACCTCGATCGGCCTTAATATTTTGATTACCCCGACGAGGAAAGCCCTAGTGGCGTAACATCAAGGCCTAGCCCGAAGTAATGTGCAAAACAGTTCCAGGTTAGTGTCCTAGGAGATAAGGGGGTATTTTAGCCGGTAGTTCGTAGGACAACGAGCCTACGGGAGTCCGGCACTACTGAGAGGACAAATGAGCCTCTCAGTGTGCGTAAATGCATTTTGACCTCCTTCCCACAAAAAAAAAAAAAAAAAAAAAAAAAATTATTATTATTATTATTATTATTATTATTATTATTATTATTATTATTATTATTATTATTATTATTATTATTATTATAAGGATGAAACCCAAAAGATAATATCTACTGAAATTCTATCATATAAAGGATAATAATACCAATGACGCACTTTGCTTAGAACCGTGTGTAATGGAATTATATTGAAGAAAATGCAAGAAAGCAAGATGTCAAGAAAATTATATGTAAAGGTCGTGCTGTTTCATTAAGTGTTGTAAATTTATAGTTGTATAACAATGTAAGTTATAAATATTTAAATTAAAATATCAAAACTCTAAATTATTTTAGAATACAATTAGTATATGAATATTTAATATGCAAAATTAGAGGATAACTTGGTTCGCTTACAATAAGATTTTTTTAAAGACCTATTTTACAGTTCATTATCAATTGACAGGAAAACTTTATCAGCATTTCTAAATAATCCCTCTTACGAAAAAAGAAACACAAGCATTACTTATGAAATTGTTGAATTTACCAAACATGCTTTCTCAGCCAAGCATGATGTTTTTCACGGATATGTCTTTTTAAATCGCTTACTTTTTCAATTGGTTAAAACAACAATATCTGCTTGGATCATAAAATAAACTAAGTTTAATCCGACTTTGGCATTAAGAATGTTTTTATCCGTCATCTATCTATACTTATTTAATACGCTAAGGGTTTTTTTTTTGTCTTGAGAACTCCTCCTACAATTTTCAACCGATTTTCAAGTTTTTGGTGTCGTTGGATAGGGCTAGGTCTGTAGTTGTTTCCGCCAAAAACTGATGAGAATCGGACTGAAAATAAAGGCTCTATCCAACATTGAAATTTAAAAATTTCCCATTTAAATAACATTGGGATTGAATAAAGCATTTTAAACATATGTTAATAATCAGCTGTAAATACGTGTAGTTTTTTGTAATTACAGATAGTCACAATATTGGAATGGTCGAATGTCATTGATTTAGAGCTAAAGTAACATTTTTATTGTATTAAAATAAATTGCTCGATTTCGAGCAACACGTATACTAGTAAAACTAATTAAGGAGAGCCATAGTATATACCGCATAACAAGGAACTGTTTGTGGTATATGGTTAGTAGTTGGCCTCATAAACATAGATTAAACTGGTTGAAGTTAAAGCCACAGCGAATGAGGACTAAACATGATGACTGGTATCAAAATTATGCTTAACCTGCCCCCACTTAAAGCCATTCCGAATCTGGCCTCCACCAGGGTACAAAATACCATTACAAGTGTTTGTAAACTCAGTCATTTTATTTTAAACTTATTTTTAAATTAAATGTTGTAACGCATTCGTTCAAATATAAAGAATATAAACTCGTTTGCAAAATTAATCACTAGTGGTAAAAGAACAAGTAAATTAAAATAACTGTAAAGAATACTAGCAAGTACAGAAAGCTTTCACAGTGTTTTAAAGTTATATAATTAAGAAATTGTTTTTTACCAGGTGCTTATTCGTGCAGATGTCACACGTTAAAAATGGTTGGGTATAAAAAATATTCTTTTATATCGTATTTCCATTGATCTCTTATCATGATGAAGCAGTTTTAATAATCTACATAATTTCGTTATTAACTTGTAAATTTTTATCCACTACCATACCCTATAACTATATAATACCACCTCTCTAGTTTTTTTTTTCGTTATTATACCTTTAAATGCAAAAGGTGGTGTTTTGGCTAGAAATATTTTTACAACCTACGATAAGTTATAGGGTCTGAGAAGTCTGGTTATGTTTACTAAGTTTAATACATCTATTTATTGTTAGTATTTTCATAATATTTTTATTAATATAATTATCCTTTTAAGGTTTCCCAACAGATAAAAATTCTTTTTCAACTGTTAAATTGTTGTTTTTATGATACAAACTATTTTAGTGTAGCCTGGTTAGTTTAGCTAGTTTTATATTATACAAACTAGTATTTTACGTGGTTGAGGTACATAAAAATTGCACTGCTACAAAATAATTTTCCTCTGTATCCACAGGAGGTCTAAGGGGTTGCGTCCAGAGGGTTGCGTCTAGAGGGTCGTGGTGTATAAGGTTTATCGAGCGTCCACTAACTGCGTTGACAGCTTCATTTCCAGACCATCCGGAAGATACTTTTAGATCGAATATTTTGTATCGCGCTTCATTACTTTATAAATGGTATAAACTTTCTCCTGAGGACTCTTAAAAGGAAATTCTTTCATTTTCAAGCGATGGCATGTACGTTAAATTTTTCATTTTCACTATGTAAACCTATCATTGTGTTCAAGAAGGCAGGAATGGAGGGAAGGGTGGGGATTATAAGGAGCGTGTCCATCATAAAAAAAACCTTTTGAGTATATTAACATCATCCCCTACCCCCCTGAAATATAAAAACAAAGTATAATAATTGTAACCTCGATTCATATACTTGTACTAATAGTATTCTTAAAATTAATGATTGCAAACAAATGTCTTAAAGTAGAAAAGCAAATGTCATGATGTAATGATCATTATCTCTGATGAGACCCTTGCGTGGCGATGAAATTGTGACTTTGGATGCTCAACAAAGCCTCACTCGTTATTTTAATTCGGAACAATCCCTTGCACTTCTTTATTTTTTTAATCCTGTACTTGTGTACTTATTTCTCCTCTATCCACTCATTGCATATCCTTTCGTTTCATTTTACGATCTTTCGTGCTCAGATCAAGTTAAATTTGTTTATTCCAAAAAATTAAGAAATGAAATACTGCGTATACTGCTTACCATATAAATTAATTAATAATTACCATTACTCTTTATAATAATGCTTACTAGACGTATCATAATATATTAATAATTTTGTACAAGCGCTAGTCTTAATTTCTGTAGCAAATTTTAACTAATGTAAAAGACTGAAACATTTAATTTATCAAACATTAAACGAACGAGTCAGTCTGGCATTGATAAAATGCTAACCAAAAGAGGAATTCATTAAGATTTTTCTATTTGAACATTGAAAAAAGCTCTGTAATGTATTTACAAAACAATACTCGAAGACTATACATACCAAACTATACTCTAACTAAAGGCCTTTATACAACATGTGTGCATGTCTTACAAATACCCCCGTCGCAGCAGACCTGCGTACTCATCGAATTTCCAATGGAATTTTGGTATATTTTCTATTTCCCCATAAAAACCATGGGGATGAAAGTATGTAGGTTTGCCACCATATGGGATTTGTTGGTAAAGTTAAACCCTACCTATTGAATGTACATATCAAATTTTATCAGGTTATGATGTTCTTTTTATTTTCCCCATAAACCCCATGGGGGTGAGTACATAGGTTTGCCGCCATATGGGTTTTGTAAGCAAATATAAGTTAACCGCTTCTTAGTGAATGTACATACCAAATTTTATCAAGATATGTCAATAAATAAGTAAGATAGAAGGTTTTGTTGATTTCCCTTAAATAACATGAAAACATAGATTTTGGATTTTATACATAACCATTAGGGTAAAGCTAGGTAAAAAATTCAAAATACTAGATTGTTTGTTTTTTAAGCTCTTTTAAATGGTTTCAGTTAAAATTGTTGAATTTTATGGATAAAAAGTACAAAAAGCCAAAAACCCATTTTTTACCTTTTGAAACCTTATAAACCCCGTTCCCATGGTCCAATCATTCTGGTTCGCGAACTCATTCAAGTAGATGCTGGCTCACACCCCTGTACCAAATTTCATCAAAATCGGAGGTTCCGCTCGAAAGTTATCGCGTTAACGGACATATATATACTAGGTATACAATGCAGTTTTTCTGCTTGCAATATTGAGCGGAGCGACTATTTTTTAAATCAATAATAGCAATTATTTTATAGGTAATTCAAGTGAGCTCGTTTGATACGCCCACTCGCCGTCAGGGTTTAGCTCGTTCACTACGCTCACTCGCCGTCAATTCAGTTTGTTCGCTGCGCTCACTGACCTTTTGGGTCAGCTCATTCGCTGCAAACACTCGTCACCAGATTTAGGTTGTTCGCTGTGCTTACTCGCCACAAGTCTGTAATACTCTAATAACTGAGTACGCAGGTTTGCTGCGACGGGCTATTATATGTTCACAATATATTAAATGGTGGTTCGTCCAAGATTTGCACCTCCTCTCCGTAAACGTGGCATTTCATTCATGTACAAAGGTAAACAAACCACTAAAATAAACAAAACAACAATTTCACATAAATAAAACTACTGTATTCACAAACAGCTGATAGTAACAGTCTGCAGTTAAATTTGATCCTTATAACAGCTGTATAATCAACACAATGTAAACAAACCAAATAAACTATTTTCTCCTATTAAAATAACATCGTAACTTTAAAGGGCCGTAGGGCAGAACCCTCATGTCCGATTTGGATCATTTCAAATTTATACCTTCCCATAGATGGTTACTATGACCGAGCAAAATTTCATGAGGATCACTCCAGCCGGTCAGGAGGAGTACATGTAAATAAAAAACCAGAGTGTAGTATAGGAGCTTCGCTCAATTATATACACATATATCAATTTGAACGAACGGTGTTTTTGGCTTCTGGGAACCTCAGAACGAAAAAGTATCATGGTCCCGGGCTTAGGTCTTACCATGACTACTACCGTAATAGCGTATTCCCTATAGGGAAATTTGCTAAAAGTAAAGTGGTCCCAGACTTAGGTCTTACCATGGCTACGGCGACTACCATAATAGCGTATTCCCCATAGGGATATTCGCTAAAATGAGTAAAAATTCCGAAAAACTGCACCTATCAACATCTTTATTACTAACTGTGAGTAAAAGAAATGGGGAAATTTAAAGGCGGCGCGATGGCCCAAGTATTGGTACTTAGCTGTAAATTTTTTGTCCTGTGTAAGTTGTAAGTTTGTTGTCAATATAACTTTTATTTGCTTAAAATATTAACAGTCTGTCAGCTTTGTAAGAGCTGAACCCTGGTTCTGTTTATGGGTGCTAGCAAAGTAAAACGGCGAAGAAAAAATATTTTACACTTACCATTGTTCTTTGATCATTATGTGATCCAATTAAATGACCATTATTTTCTGCTTAGCCATTCCAGAACTAAGAAACTTTTACTATACGTGTTTTATGAGACTTCCTTCTACACTATCTAAATAGTTCTATCTTGAACTATACCAACTCCTCACACACAATTCCTTGTAGTTAATATGGACGCTTTAAAGGTCGATAGAACTTCTATTTGATTTCAACCTGAGCCTATTTGTAAAAATTATAAGAAATTTTTTTGATTGCCTATTTGCAATATGTTTTATTGTGGTTGTAAATTTTGAGTCCAAAGTGGCGTTATCACAACTTCAAATACTTTGCTTTTTTCAAAATCTAATTTTAGTCCCTAGCTGTTTTTATGTAATTTTGATCACATTAAGATTTGTGTTAAGTTTTCTGAAAGAACGCTCTTCTAGACATTGAATAAAGAAGGGACGCTTCTAAGATTGCACACCCTATCTGGTTAATTTATTGTGCAGTTCTTTCAAATCGGCAAGCGTGTTAAGTTTTGTAACAAAAACTTTGTTTTTAATGTAGCTTCGCAACCAAACATTCCATGCATTATGATGCGAGGAGCATGCAATATCGCTAAGACGTGAAATGTGATGCCTTGGAAACATAGAGCCCTCCAGATTTATTGAATTCTTCTAGAAGCCTTTGATTCAAACGTGTTTTGACCCCCTGGATCGATGCAAGACAGATAATGCAGATTAGTTCTTGATGCGGCACAAAAAGGGTCTTTGTGGGGCCCCTCCATTTTCCTTTGGCCGGCAAAGTGGTGGAGGTGTCAAAAAAACCAACCCTTTCAGTTGCATCCCAGCATCCGGCCGTGCAAGGCATACATGTCTTTTGTGCACACAGCACCATTTACATTCTGCTGGCTTAAAATCACATTTTTACATTCAGTACAGTTAAATACATTTAATTTACTTAATATTTTCATCATTTCGAACAATGAACATTCAGTGTATGCATACCTGCGTGTTTAATTGGTTTCACAAACTTTTTTTATTTGCGTAATCGTTGGACACGCGCCGACAAACATTTCTCAGCTAACAATTTCTTTTCAAGCTGACAAAGAGCAGATTCGAACCCCAAAAGTAAAGGGCGTTGATTTTATAATTTCAACCAAGTTCCTGGGAGTTCATATTGATCACCAATCCTTATGGCCTTTAAATATTGAATATTTTTATTTTCTTAGACAAATTTTCTCTTAATTACACTAATGAATTGTGTAATTGCAACTTTAGGGGTCTTAGGTTTCAAAACATGTCAGTTGTCATTGTTTCAAGTGTACTCTTAGAGTAATATTTTCCCATCTGTTTTGTCCAATAGAAGAAATCTACAAGTTTGTCTTTAAAGTTCGCACATATTAATAACTTTATTCCTCCGACAAAGTTTTACATTGTCGGAGGAATATCGGAATCGGAGCCCTGGAGTCCGATATGAATTATAATGTGATTCTGCTCATCTACAGGACTATACCTTTCTAACGGTATGCCCGGATTTCTTCTATGATGCTCACAAGCTGAGAAAAAAGGAGGAAACGAAACATGCTTGCCTATTAATATATAGATTATATTTACAAGGTGAAAATCTAAAAAAGAAAATTCGCAGAAGCAGTTACTTTATTTGAAAACGCAATGCTAGTGGTCTCCACAGGATCCTCAGCTATCAGCGCTTCTGCACCCAGTTCTGCGTTGGGCTTGCACAGAAGTTGAAGTTGAACACTTTGGACTGGCCATCAGAAGTACTCCGCCAACTCCACGACATGAAACAGAGAAAAACACACGTGTAAAATAACCAGCTGCTTTGAAATTTTGAACATTTCAAAATTTGACAGTTTAGATTACATCAATTACTGATTTATTGGCTTGAGAAATTTATGATAAAACATTCTAAATATAGAGTTTTGTACTTGAATACAGTGTGTTTAAGTAGCAACTGAAGGAGGCAAAGTTCGAATCTTCATAACTCTCATCAAACCTTCAACTCAGAAACCTTCGATGTAAAAGAGTATTTTAATGTAAAGGTACTCAAATGTTTTTGTTATGCCAGCAAGTAGTGTTTTTATTGGTAGATGCCAGTCGGCAGTGCACCCGCGACGTCTGGAGCTGTCAAGTGAAATTACAAGCGGCTCACTCAGACTCAGACAGTACAATGTCTCACAATTCAGATTTAAAGCTAAACAACCAATAATCACGTATTACTTAAAATATGAATCGTAAATAATAAAGTAATTAATCCAATTTGCATTTTAAATCAAAAACATTTTGAATATGTTGCTCTTTTATGTAAGTTTCAAGAAAATTGTCATATTAAAGTTGGATCGCGGTCATTCTTTAATATAAAGATTCTTATTAATGTCCTGTTTATAAAATTTCTGTTTGTTTGGATTGGGGCCCCATAAGGGAATGAATTATCTGCTAGAGCGAACGTTGTTACCCTATTCGGGGACTACTAGTAGCCTAATTAAAGAATAGTATATACAAAGAATTAAGATTGATTTGTAGTAAATCAAAAACCTTTTGAATTTCTTCCGCTTTGTTTGTAAGTTTCAAGAAAATTGTCATATTAAATTTGGGTCGCGGTCATTCTTTAATATAAAGATTCTTATTAATGTCCTCTTTATAAAATTTCTGTTTGTTTGGATTGGGGCCCCATAAGGTAATGAATTATCTGCTAGAGCGAACGTTGTTACCCTATTCGGGAACTACTAGTAGCCTAATCGAAGAATAGTATATACAAAGAATCAAGATTCATTTGTAGGTGAGTGGTTAGTTGAATACCTCCAGAGTAGTATCCTAAAACTTTGATCCTTTAACAGCTACTTTATAAACACTGTAAAAGAATGTTCTTTAAAAATTAACACAGGAAAAATACCATACACATGCAATGCAACCGTATTTCTGTGGTTCACTTATTCTTAAAAATCAACAAATTACCCATGGAATAATGTTCGTATCTCATGGAATAATGTTACCCATGGAATGATGGAGGAAAATAGTAATTAATTAGTACTGTAGGCCTCTGTTCCGTATTATGAATGAAAGAACCGTCTAGAATACCGAAGGCAACTTGACAGTTCAAATAAGCAAAAATACATCACAGAATTAAGATTTTCTGTAAAATTCCCCAGATTGTTCTGGAAACTTATAACTAAAACTTACTTGACCATGTGCCGTTACCATTTTACCTCACCACGCCTGACCTTGACTGCTCCGCGCGTCTCGCCGCCCCCTCGCTCGTGGTAGTCGTTCGCTCCCGGATTCCGTGCCCTCCTCTGGATCCCGTGTCCTCCTCTGGATCCCGTGTCCTCCTCTGGATCCCGTGCCCTCCTCTGGATTCCATGTAAGCTTCGCCATTCGCCCTCCCACCGCCGGCGCCGCGCCGTGACCTTCAAGTCGCCTTCTTTACACGATCATCTTATTTATTCCTAATAGATGACATAGATCACCCAAAGGAAATCAGATTCAATTGACCATTAGTTGTAAGCTTTGAATTAGTTTGGGTGTATTTGAACATTGTAATTCATCAATTTAATTTTTAAATATGATAGCGTAACCTAGGCAACACTATTAAAATTAAAGATTGTTGTTTATATACCTTTCGTCTATTCAGGCTGATACAATGCAGAGATGAATATAAGGACATGGAAAGGGGATTTAATACAGTAATTACATTTTTTAAATATGTAAAACTGGAGATCCAAACTCTTTAATTTTATACCCTGCTGCACCTCCGGACCATGATACAAAGTTGTCATTGGCTACAAATAGTATAATTGCCAGGCAATTTAAAGACTTCAATTATAAGAGAAAAGGAAATCATTAGGGAACTGGCAAAGTCTAATATTATCTCAGAGAGTATTACATTTGAATGAAAAAGAAGTATTAGGCGAGGAAAATTGGAAAATATTTGCCCAGTGAAATGAGATTCCTCAGTCTGTTTGCGATAGTGTTGCTGTCTCTTTTCACAAGTTAAAACCTTTTCGTCAGTATGTTATTTCTATTATTTAGTTATTTATTTTTAAGCATATTATAGCTTTCATAATAAGATTGATTTTGCCTTAATTATATATCCTCCCAAATAGTTAAATGGAAGCCTCGTGTTAGTCTCTTTAGGCAAAGAATATTATAATTTTACTCCTGAATTGGTTAATTGTTTCAATTTACAATGTAATGACTAAACTTAATCCCCTCTTTTCAACAAAATTGGTTCCAAAAATAATTTTGCCAACTAGCTGTAATAAATTCACTTGAATAGTCTATAATGTATACATAAAACTTTATCTCTGAGCGACTAATATTTAAGATAAACAATGATGAATAAAAAATTTTAAACAAATCATTTTAATCAATTTATCTACGCTCTGATATGGTAATTGAAAATGTAGTTGCTCTAATCACCCACATTTGTACTTTTTTTATTTAATTGATTTGATACGGGTTTGGACGAATCTTGTCTTCTGAACGTTACCTTCCTCAGCCTTGGAATGTAACAAACTTGGCCTACATGCACGCTACGAAGACATAACATTACAATTTTTCGTATGAAACGAACAATACCGAATCAAACAATTACACTGGTAGCATCCGCAGCCCCACAAACGAATTATTAGCCGACCCGCTAATGAATCACAGGCTCTGGTGTCGACTGAGTTACAATTAATAACGTCCAATTAAGTCAAAACAATCAGTTTCTATCTACATGCAGAGATGGTTTTATCTAGTAATTGTTGTAGTGATAAATTAACTAACTAGTAAATGATATTTGAAGCGAACATAAAATACCACGTTCTATATAGCATTGTAACCTTGGGTAGTTACTGTCTTAAAATTATTATAAACAATCAACGAGCTATAAAGAAAACCTTTATTTTTATAAAATAATAAGTTTAAACGAAAATTTCGAGAACAAAAATCTAAGAAACTGCGTGAAAAGTTTGTAAGGAATATTCACAATTTATTCTAAAATAAAATTATGGGTATATTGTTGTACTGTTAAATTAATAAACAAGTTATAACCAAAAGTGCGTTTAGTACCTTATTAAATTAAGGACTTAATTATAAAATGAGACTCACTTTTACTTTGGGTGTGGTATTCAGTACCCGCGGCCAAATAAGTAGCCCTTAAAAGAGAGCCCTAAATAAGAATATTCTTGCGTTACTTGCATTACCCAGAAAATGTTAAAATATTACACCTCCTCAATGGAGTTTTGAAATGTATTTTATGTTATGTTTTGTTTTTATTTTTAAAGCCGCGTCCGCACTGGCCGAACATGTTCGCCAAACAAAGTTCTTCCAAACTTTTGTTTGTTCGTTGCTAACCTTTTGGAATCTAAAACATATGGACGGTTGTTCGTTAGGAATGTTTGTTGATTTTTTGTGTTCGCCGAACATGTTCGCCACGAATGTTCGGCCAGTGCGGACGCGGCTTAATACGTACCCACAAAGCAAAATTATTATGAAACGACTTTTTTAACAACAAGGTTTAACAATTTCCTCACTTATAGCCAATTAATATAAAAGTATTTAATGTAAAAAGTTACCAAATTTAGAACCCCTAATACGGTCTTTTTTTCTTTGAAATGAGCCATGAACCATACATGTTTATTATTCTACTATAAATATATTATTTTGTAAAGTATGAATAGTTAGCGTCATGTCTGAAAAGAAACTGTCCACATCCAGTTGTCCATGCACGAGATAAATTTTACCCCTGAGGAAATCTTTCATGATCCATTTGGTTGACCGAACCTTGTTTCCTCTGCTTTGGTCAGTCATGTTGTAGAAGCTCAAGGGCAATGTGAGTATAGACTGTACCGGAATGAGGACAACCACTGTTGCTGACATGACGCTGAGCCCGAGCTCGCGTCCCCGGAGGGTGCTCAATATTGTCACACGCTGTTAAATATTTCAGCCGCGAGTTACAATCCCTGGGGACGCCCCGCCGCCGCCGCTCTGCATCGTCGTCAGTGTCTTACGCTGCTTCTCAACGCTATCAACATATTTAAAATTAAAATCGTTAGTTTTTCTATTTGATTGTTTTGTTGTTGTTCGTTATAGCTTTTTTGTTACTTAATGTATTGTTATAAAATATTACGATGGTGTAATGAGAAAAATTGTGTTCCCATAAGACAGTTATAGTTACCGTAAACACATTTCGGAAAATATTTTCAATCAATTCTTCTTTAGTACAATTGTAAAATCGCATTTTCACTTTTTTCTTTAGGCGTTCTCTTCCTACTTGAAGTTACTTTTTTAGTCCTTGAAAAGTTAGAAGAAGAACCAGCGTCCCAAATAATCGGACCTTTTCAACTTCTCCCTCGCCCGGGCATAAAACTGTGGCCGCCTAGAGTGACACGTGTAAAATATGTTCTACTCAGCTCTATAGTAGAGTTATGTTGGATGGCTCATTTCAAAAGCTAATTAATAGTAGACCTAATAATATGAAGCGTCTTATTTAACTAATTAATTTTTCATACGAAATTGTATTTAATTCTTACAATATTGAAATTGAAATTCAGTCGCAGTCACTTCTTGATCTCCCTAGTTTGAATATTATCCGAAATGGATTAAATTTTGTATCAAATTCATCATTAAAATGAGACTGTTAGTAGTATGACATCCATTCCGAGTTACCACTAAAATAAACCACCTAACGTATTTCTACTGGAGCTGAGTCACGTGTCACTGCAGGCTGCGACAGTTTTTTGGCCGGCAGATCGTTTCTTGCCGATGGTTCTGCCCAGCGTTGAGTTGTCGTGGACTGTAGTAAGTTTCTTTGAACTTTCAGCGAGTGTGGCTTCCAAAGGAGGGGAATGGGGCCCACGCTCCCTGTACGGTAATTGTATGAACACAGAGAACTCGGAGCGTCGATGGCGGGTGTTAATTTCATGAAATTATCCTGTGCTTTCCAAACTTAAGTTTCTCCGAGTAGATATAAATTTAATTTAATCCCTAAATTTGTTCAAGGCTTAATGTCTGTCAATAGTTTTGGAAAATCAGGTATTATATTGGCGTACAATATTGTGGTTTCAATGCAGAAAAATAATAGCATGGCCATGAAAAGATTGCTTCGGTTATACTAAAGAATTTACCTTGGGAAAATTAAAAATAATCATTCATACAAATTATTGTTTTAAACGTATTATAAAATACAATAAACCATTAGCTCCTGAATATTTTGGCCAGTACCATTTATTCACTTAATTAACTTGATTTCAATTATTTAAGGGAAAAAACATCAATATTTTATTGTAACTATTTCGTCTATTTTATTAATAAAAAAGTAAAAACTATTATTCATAAAAAGTAATATTTATAATTAATATTACTTGCATGCACTCTTATTAAGTTTATTTGCAAAACTAAAGAGATATACTTTAGAGTGACCCATTATGTATGTTTCAATGCAGATTCATTCATTCCTGCCTCGTATTTATTTTCAAATAGATTTGCAAATGTGTTTCCTTTAGTTGCATATTTTAAGTTTTTTTTTATCATACACAATTTACGCTAAGTTCTTTTAATGGAAGATTGGTGTTTATTCAATTTCTAGTATAAAGCAAGTCAGTAGAGGCCTCCGCAGCTATCAGCAAAATTGTTAAGGTTTTTGTAACTTTAACTATGTGCAAAATATTTTCTCTTTAATGCTCATGGAGAAAAATATAAATATACACTATTAATAATAACATGTGAGAAACAACAAACAACAATTTTATTAAACCCTGGATAAAATTATTTCTAATACTTGTAACAATTGTCAAAACATCAAAAACTTCACTTTGATTTACATATTATTTCTCTTGCATTATTATCTCCTACAAAAGCATGTTTTTTTTAACACAATTTTTATTTACAATCTGTTTCATCACAAAACAATAAGCAAATGTGAGGTAATTAAAAAAAAAAAGAACATGAGTTAGAATTTGAACAGAAACAAACCTAACATAACATTAAAATGAGTAACATGAATACTATTGTTTAGATCGGGAAGTCAAGTCCAGGAAGTTGTGGCGTTTCAGTCTGTAGATATGAGTGCTGTTGTCCAAGAGGTTGAGGGCCAGGTGATTTGGGTGATTGTCCAGTTTTGAAAGGTATTTCTTACTAAAGCGTTCTATTTCTGTCACAACTAAAGGGATGGATGTATCTGTATGAAGAGTAGCATTGCTGACAAACCAGGGTGCTTGAAGAATAATCCGTAAAATTTTAGATTGAAAACGTTGAATGATTTGAATGTTAGAATTTGCAGAAGTTCCCCACAGTTGAATTCCATAGGTCCAGATAGGTTTTAAAATTACTTTGTACAGGAGAATTTTGTTCTGTGTTGATAATTTAGAATTTTTATTAAGAAGCCAGGAGAGTTTCCTATAATTTAGGTCCAGATTTAACCGTTTGTTCCAGATGTGAGATTTCCATGTTAGTTTACTGTCCAAATACATGCCGAGATATTTCACTTCTGTTAGCTGCGGAAGACGAACATTATTTAAGGAAACAGGAGGGCAGATACCTGTTTTAAGGGTAAATGTAACATGGGCTGACTTTCCTTCATTTACTTTTATGCGCCACTTTTTCAGCCATTCCGACAAATCATTTAAGGTTCTTTGGAGGATTGCAGAGGCAGCCACATTGTCATGGTGGGAAACCAGAACAGCAGTGTCATCTGCAAAGGTGGCCATTTCAGATTCGAGGTTTGTTGGTATGTCTACTGTGTATAGCACATACAGGACAGGTCCTAATACACTACCTTGTGGCACTCCCGATTGTATACTGTGGATGCCCGAGAGAAAGTCTTTAAGCTTTATTTGAAAAAATCTGTCACTCAGGTAAGATCTAAATATACTGTAAAAAGTATGTGGAAGGGTTTTCTTGATTTTATACAGCAGGCCTTTGTGCCAAACCTTATCAAAGGCTTGACTTATGTCCAAGAATGCCGCTGTGCAGTATCGTTTATTTTCAAGGTCTTGTTTGATTACATTGGCTACCCTGTGGACTTGCTCGATCGTAGAGTGTTGCCGCCTAAATCCAAATTGATGACTAGGAACAATTTCTCGATCCTCAATAACAGGAAGTAAACGTTTCAAAAGAATTTTCTCGAAAACCTTTGACAGTAGGGGAAGAAGACTGATAGGTCGATAAGAAGACACTTGGTAAGGGGGTTTTCCAGGTTTCTGAATAACAACAATTTGGGAAAGCTTCCATGGGGTTGGGAAGTATTCTAGCCTTAAAATGGCATTAAAAATTAATGTCAATAACACAAAGGCTTTTCTAGGAAGTTCTTGAAGGACCCTACCAGTTACTAAATCATATCCAGGGGATTTTCTTGGGTTCACTTCTTTAATAATTACAGTTTTGACCTCACTTGGAGTAACTGCTTGAAGGGGTAAGTCCATCTGAGTTGGGGCTTCAAGAAGTTCATCAAGTTCGTCACTGATGTCAATACCAGTATCATTAGGCTTGAAGACATTTCCAAAATATTCACAAAAAGCTTCACTCTTCTCCTTGTTACTCTTTGCCCAGGAGCCGTTAGATTTAGAAATGGGTGGGATTGGTGTTTTAGGTTGTTTAAAATTCTTGGTAGCTTTCCATAATGAGTAATTGGTCGCTTCTGTTGGAGAAAGATTTTCAGTGAATTCCTTAAACCAGTCATTTTTTAGTTCTTTTAACATCGCAGTAAGTTGCCGTGATGCCCTGTTAAAGTTTGTCTTATCTACAGGATTTCTAGTGTTTTGCCAAATTCTCCTCAAACGCCTCTTTTCTGCTACTTTTCTTTTTATAAAAACTGGATAGTTTATTCTTTGGTTGTTTTTGATTGTTTGTCTTGGTGTCGCAAGCCAGGCTGAATGTTGCACCAGTTGAGTGAATGTTTCAACAGAATTATCAACATCATCACGAGTTTTTAGAGGGATTTTCAGATTAACTTTTTCAGAAATGAGATGTCGAAAGTAGTCCCAATCCGTAAATTTATTGCACAAACTAGGAGGCTGCTCTTGTAAAATTATGGAGGTTCCCACGCTTAAAATAACAGGTGAATGATGAGAGGTCGAGATTTGATTCAATTTGCAAATAGTTGTCTGAAATACCTTTAACAACAAAAAAATCTAGCAGGTCAGGGAGTTTATTTGGATCTGTCGGCCAGTATGTTGGTTCGCCGGTAGAAATGTGACTTAAGCTGTTACCAGCCATAGCTCTTGCAAGCTGCCGCCCTCGTGGATTATTTATTCTAGAGCCCCACATTTGATTTTTAGCATTGTAATCCCCACCAGACAAAAATCTATGACCAAGGGTGTTGAAAAAATCAATAAATTGGATACTAGTAATATTATGCCTGGGAGGGCAGTAGACTGAGGATAGTGTTAACGGGCCTTGCCAGTCTTCGACGGTGACAATTGTAGCTTGCAAGTACGCCAATTGGCATTTAGGGTTTTCGAAATGTTTTATAGTAGACTTAATTAGAATTGCAGTGCCGCCATGAGCAGTGTTATCAGGATGGTTAGTGAAATATGTCGTAAAATCAGGAATTTCGAAGTAACTCAAGTTTGTAAAGTGTGTTTCGGATACTAATATTATATCCAATTTGTTTTGAGAGAGAAATAATTTTAAATCTTGGTAATGTTTAGCCAAGCCGTTAGCGTTCCATAGTCCTATTCTATAGAAATGATTCATTTTAGTTTGCTAATGACGGTGGACAAGAGGTTCATTAGAGTACCTATTTGTTGAGCCTGTTGTAACATAATTTTTTCAAATTTTTCAAAAAATGTGTTGATTACCTGAGTTAGACTGCTGTTTTCATCTTGCTTTGCATATTTATCTTTGGACGATGCAATCTGTGCATAGGTCGGCGTTTGACCCTGCATAGGTTCCTGAGCATCATGTTCATGATAAGTGGACGTGCCAGACAATGGATGAGTCTCAGCTCTTAGACGCGACGCCAGACTACCTGATGGGCTTGGAGTTGTACTCTGCTCTTCTGATCCTTGCGCTGCCACAGCCATGTTCCTCTGTCTTAAGGGAGGGAAGGATTTGTTTTTCAGCTCCTTATAAACAGTACAGCCCTTGTAATTAGCTGGGTGATTACCACCGCAAAGGACACATTTAGGAGGATCTTCCTTGGACTTGGTGCAGCTGGCAGTTTCATGGTTATTTCCACACTTGACACAGCGGTGAGGGTGCCAACAATAGCTCTTTGTGTGTCCATAGCTTTGACGCCGTTTACATTGAACTACCTCTTTTTTCTTGTGTGGAGGTTCGAAAGTGATTTTTGCATTTAAAAGGTACTGGATGTTATAAATATCCTTATTGTGCGCATGTGGTTCAAGGTCAATAAAAAACATTGATAAGGGCGATTTAGTCTTGAAATTTCTTGCATTGGTTATGTTTCTTACCTTGAAACCATAACTTTCAATAGCACACTTGATCTCATTGACATCAGTGGAGTAATGCATGTTTTTCAGTACCACCCTGTAGGATCTTTCGTGTTTCATTTGATAAGTATGAAAGTTCACTTTCAAATCAGTGAGTAATTTTACAAGCTTTCGATAAGCATCTATAGTGACTGGACTCAGTTTCACATTGTCTTGGTTTGAACATTTATACGTATACTCATCCTTTGATATGATCGATTCTATTGATTGAACCATTGATTTCACATTAGTGATTTTGGGTACAAAGATCGGTGGGGGTTTTGAGTCTTTTTGTTGAGGTGAATTGGACTCCGTGATCTGGTCACTCATGTCGTCCAGATTTTCCAAAGCTTCAAAACTGTTTTGAAGCGGAACCTCCACTTGCCTCGTTTTCTTCGGTAGTTGATCATCATGAGAACTTAATCCCCGTTTGATTGGGATATGATGCCATGAACCACCAGAATTGTCGTTTCTGTCCGATTCTTCATTACTAGTATTTGCAGGAGAATTTGTCTCAATCATGGCAATTTTCTTGAGCTTGTCACTAGTTTTGTCATCAGCGGAATAATAGTTGTGTTCACTATGAATGAAGACAGGCTTCACGTTTGTCACGTTTGCTTGAAATGATGTATTCATCTTAATGGATAAAATCCTAACCAAAAATGTAAACAAAAGGGTACAATGAGTTTTTCTTAAAAAAAAGATTAACCACAAAACCTATACGTTATTTTTAATCACATTATGAAACAGAATTGAAATAAACACAAAAAACACGATGGGTAGAAAAAAAACACTATAAAAATGCTATTTTAAGCGAGAAAATAAGTTATGCGTGTTTGTTTACAAGAACCTCAGCTGACTCTTACAAAAGCATGTGAATTTCTTTGTATTTTAAACAACAGCTGACAGTTGATTTTATACATTTTATAATTGAATTTTTACTCTATGGAACATAGAGGATAAAATTCTATACGATCGAGTTTAAATTTCACTTCGGCGAATTTTAGACCCCCAAAAGGCTTTTTTATTACTAATTTGATTCCAATGAAATTCTCAGGTTAGATTTTAAGTATTTTAAACTAGGTAATAAACTATAATCGAGCAATTATTTTCAAGTATTAAAAAAGCTTATTTTCCGGAATTTTTGACAGAACTTTAGTTGTTTAGGCTACATTATTTGACTAATGTAGTTGCTATGATCAGTTTATATTCCCCCATCGCAGCTGAGTTGTCGCTGTGTATGCTGAAAACAATATAACCTCTTCAGATTTGCATGTTTACATCTGCTCGCCGTTATGTTACGTTTTTAAATAAAATTTAATTGATATTTTGACAGATCTATTTGTTAAATTAAATAGATCAACACTGATGTTTACTTGTTGAAGTTATAAATTATACCATAAGATAGGCATGTTGATGTGGAATGAATTGCTGTCGTACGGAATTATGCGATTAACTAATTTATGGGATACAACTAATATCTATTTGGGAGAAAGAATTTAACAACTAATTAGAATGTGTTGTGCCATTGTAGCCTATGACTCAGGTAACAAAATATGCATTAAGTGTTAAGTAAGCGTAATTCTACAATACTTACATTACTTGATTTTTATTAATTTGCAATCATGGATTTTAAATTGTATTGTTTTTTCCGCTCTGCAATCTATTTACCTTTAATATTGTAAGCATAATTATTATTAAGTTACTTGCTTGTTTTGAGGTCTTAGCTAAAATCATTCTTTGTATGTATTTATTTGTAGGCTAGGCCTAGGAAGTACGCCGGTTGACTTTGGACGGTTAGATGACGTTCCACTCTTCACATTCGAGGAGATGGAATAAACCTCCGTTCTCTCCCTAAAGAGCAACAAGGCTCCTGACACGGACGGGATTCCCATCAGCGAGGCTTTAAAGAAAGTATTTTCAATTAATGCTGACTTGTTGTTGAGAATGTACAACGCCTGTTTGGTAGAAGGGGTGTTTCCGGCTCCCTATGGAAAACCGCAAGACTTGTACTGATCAGCAAGGGCAAAGGTGATCCCGAGCTGTCGTAGTCCCACAGGCCTTTCTACACGTTGGACGCGGCTGGGAAGCTGTTCGAGAAGCTGATCCGTTCCCGCCTGACCTCTGCCGTGGAAGCTGCCGGGGACTCATGCCCCCGTCAGTATGGCTTCAGAAAGGGAAGGTCAACGATTGACGCTATCACCGATGTCCATGGAGAGCTGTGAAGAGAGCCGAGAGCCACAACCATTTCCCTCGCTGAGTAGTGCTTCTTGTTACGCTTATGTCAAGAATGCCTTTAACTCGGCGAGGTGGGTCGATATGTTGGATGCGCTTCGCAACACCTTTCGCGTTCCTGCATATCTGTTGCGACTCATCGAGGATTATCTCCGCTCTCAAAGCCTTATTTACGACACAAGGGACAGAACGTGGACGATGGAAGTCACTTCTGGTGCCGCGCAAGATTCAATACTCGGCCAGGATCTCTGGAACGTTGCCTATGACAGCCTCCTGAGGTCGGAGATGCCTGAAGAAACCACTTTGGTTGGGTACGCCGATGATGTCGCAGCTCTCATTGTCGCACGCAACGTTGAGCTGGCCCAACTAAAGTTGAACCGAGTCATGCGTGTGGTCAACACATGGATGTCCGATCACGGTCTTTCGCTTGCTCTCAGTAAGACGTAGAATGTGATCCTTGCGAAGAAGAGGATAGACACCGTCGTTCTGTTCCGAGTGGGAAGGGAGGTGGTCCAATCAACTCGTGCTGCTAAGTACTTCGGGATTATGCTGGACACCAAGTTAAGCTGGGGGGATCAGATCTTCCGTACGGCGGACAAGGCCGCTAAGGTAGTCACTTACCTTAGTAGGCTGATGGCCAATGTCGGGGTTCCACGATCCAGCAGAAGACGTCTGTTGATGTCCGCTGTTCAGTTCGTGCTTCTTTATGGAGCAGAGGTGTGGGCAGACGCTCTCGATAAAGAGTACTACAGATTGCGACTCGCCCGAGTTCAACGTCGAGCGGCGCTCGTATTGTGTTCCGCCTACCGGACAGTCTCCGAGCCTGCCGTCCTGGTGGTCGCCGGAGTTATCCCTGTCAAGCTCTTGGCAGGAGAGAGGAAGGCAATTTATCAGAGACAAGGCAAGATTAAAAGGACACGGCAAGAACAGAAGAGCGCTCCAGAACCTTCCAGCAGTGGCAACACAGCTGGGAGCACGACACCCGAGGACGATGGACTGTGCGACTTATCAAGCACGTCCAACCATGGGTGGAACGGCGGCCAATGTCGGAAGGGTCCCGCCTGAAGGCCACACAAATTTTTGGTACATTTTCGGTGGACTCGGTCTGCCAAAAGATCTTGGAGGATGAGGGCAACTGGGATTGTTTATCACAGTTCGTCCGAGGCATCCTCCTTGAAGAGAAACCAGATCTGGACCGCGAAGTGGCCCAGATCCCTTGATCGAGTGGCTGGATAAGGAGTGAGCCCCACCGGCGTTAGCCAAATTTAGGCCTAGCCTGACGTAATGTGATAAACAATTCCAGGTTACTCGGATCACAGGCTTCTTTTTTCAAATTAATTTGACAATTCACGGCTATTTTCGGTCGTACCTGAACCGGATGGGCAAGACCGGTTCACCGGACTGCATTTATTGCCCGGGCGTTCCCGACGATGCGGAACACACATTCTTCCGCTGCCCCCGTTGGGAAGGGTCCCGCCTGAAGGCCACACAAATTTTTGGTGCATTTTCGGTGGACTCGATCTGCCAAAAGATCTTGGAGGATGAGGGCAACTGGGATTGTTTATCACAGTTCGTCCGAGGCATCCTCCTTGAAAAGAAACCCGATCTGGACCGCGAAGAGGCCCAGATCCCTTAATCGAGTGGCTGGATAAGGAGTGAGCCCCACCGGCGTTAGCCAAATTTAGGCCTAGCCTTACGTAATGTGATAAACAATTCCATGTTAGAATCCTAAAGAGTAAAGAAGGTTTTTTAGTGGGTAAACCCCCTTTTTTCAGGGGAGCCCCACACTACAGGCTTGCCACCTGTGTGCGTAATGCATTTTTCTCACCTCTCCCTCGAAAAAAAAGAATCATAAAAAGCGTCACCTAATAACTTAAAAAGTGAGTAAAAATTCTCGTACGGGACGGACATCGGAGCGTATTCCTAGTAGTTTAATCAGTTCAATATTTATTACAAAACAGTGCAAATGAGGAATTCCCTACACTTAATAAATGATAGTATGTAATATTAATGTAAATGTATTTTTTATGGTAGTTTACTCCACAACTGGGTTTATTACATATAAAAATTGGGATGAAATGGAAAACATTTATTATGAACTGTATTAGTGTTTGATTGAAATAAGCTTTCACTTAGTAACTAACTTTAACAGTTATGTCTGAAAACATTAAACTTTAGAAACAGTGAAACACAAACAATCGTTGGTATGTTTTTCTCTACCAATTTACTCGGATCACAGGCTTCTTTTTTCAAATTAATTTGCCGGTGATCATGTTTTAGTAGTTTGTTAGTTAGTTCATTTGCAGCTGTAATGAAGGGTACAGCGAGATGCTCTACATTGTTAACTATGGTCTCCGTCCCCTTCTGTTATACCTTCAGTCTAGAATCCCTCTCCTTTTGTCTTATTGTGAAATTCGCAATCATTGTGAACTTTCTTTCCAATTCCTCTATTTTAACGCGTAATGAGCGTTGTTTTTGCACTGACTGGCAACGAAACAAGATTTTAGTACAGTACCTACTAATATCTTGAAAACCCCTTTAAAGGTATTTAAATATAATTAAAATATACTGAACAGTATACATTAACTTATATTTTTAACTATGTTACTAGTGCTATTAATTGATTCAACGTTGAATCGGAAAAATAATTGTAATTTAAAGAATAAACTGATGGATTAACCAAATTTTTAAGTAACAGTGGCGTTGGGAACCAACGAGAACAATGACAAACAAACTCATCTGCTGATGTTGCACTCAATTAAACCTACAGGCAGGGTAAACAATCAGTGCTGTAATAAAGTTTGGTGTTGACAGATGATTGTTTTAATAAGGGAATATTTAGGGAATATGCTTTTGAGAAAATAAAATCCAGAGTCAGAGCTAGGTGTCAATAGCCTCTTTTTGTCATAGATTTGTTTTCAGGGGCTGCCACATGAACGACATTAACATTTAGTAACGTGTTTAAAATTTATCTTTAAGCCGCGTCCACACAGGCCGAACATTCGTCGCAAACTTGTTTGGCGAACACAAAAAACAACAAACATATCTGACGAACAATTGACCATATGGTTTACATTAGGAATTTACCAACAAACAAACAAAAGTTCGTCAAGACACTGTTCAACGAACCTGTCCGCACAGTGCGGACGCGGCTTTATTCTCAACCAACACTACTTGTGTCACCAGCTGGACTGTGCGTTTTTAGAATACAAAAGCTGGCCGAAGGTAGCAGTAAATATCCAGCAACTCATTAACTTTATGTATTTTTAAAAAACTAGTGACAAAGATGATACCAAGTTTTAAATTTTGAAATCATGTTCATTATAAATATAAATATTATTCTTACTCGTGAAAGACCTGATACGGTACTATTTACTTTCTGCCAAAAATAATGTGTAACCTAAGTTGTAACTTTTAAAAAGCCGATTCTCAAACAGAGTTATTAATCCGTGTAGATTGATTCCTTGACGACCACATTTTTCATAGTACATTTTATGAAGTAATCGTTTGATTTAAATAAGCCATATTCTGCTTACTGTTCATAAATAATGTAATTGCTAAAGTTCTGAGCCATAAATAAGACTTTCTATTCAGTGATTCATTCTGAGTGAATAAACGCACCATCAATATACTGTTTTATTTCCTATAGGATGTCTTTTTCAATTGAATCTAACCTAAAAGGCAGGTTTGTTATGTGATGAGTTATCTGTACTTGATACCGTAGAAGCAACAACGCCTATATTTGAACTGTATTGCTAAATATTTCCTTGGAACATATTTTTTTCTCAGAAGAAACATAGTAGGGCCATGATTCATTCCAAGCATTTACTTAATGGAAGCTCCGTGTTTTCTCAAATGGGCTCCTCATCTTTTGTGTGTTATGACACTGTTCAGACCTCATGAGATCCTTTAACGTAATATTTTTTTCATAAAACATGTCTCTATAGCCCCAATCATTGTCAATATCGTAAAGCAAAAACACTGAAAGAAGAATATTTATATAGTCTGCAATTAATTGAGATGAAACAAAAAAAATATTATTATTCAATAATGTTTTTTTTTTATGTTGTATAAATAAGTTCAGAGGCCAAAAGTCCCTATTTCTTGTATTATATTCCACTACAATGAGAAGATACACTTTTGATTCCACGAATAAAGTATGGATTTTAGAAAAATCATTTAAATAATATAACATGCTTCCTTGTTGTTTTTATACACATAACATTTCCAAGTTTTTCCATTTTCATACGCTAAATTGAAAAATTTGTTTAACTGTGATTTTTTCTTTTTTTCTTAATAAAGGAAGAGTTTTCAGCAGGAAGCACCGTTCTCAAATAATTAGAAAGTTCCATAGTTAACAGGGACATGGCGTCCGTTTCGTCAGTACTAGTGAAAATCATTTTAAACACATTTAATTTATTTAAATTACTTTGTCAGTAGCCAAAGGACTTCTCTTAGAACGTTATGCAGTGCTTCACCCGCTCCCATTTTGCGCCTTGTAAGTTCGATAAAGCTTTGAGATGTTAACTGAAAGATAAAGACTGGGCTTTTAATTTACTTTTGATTTTTTTAGTTTTGAATCCATATAAAGCTGTAATGGTTCAAAGTTGATCAACACAGACCGCCGTGACCGTTGTGAAGCCGCGACGGTGAGTGGGGCAGGCGCGTCGTGGACTAGGCGGCATCAGTTGCAAGGTTTACGATGTCCAC
>CM061534.1:106716524-106926045 GCA_030545055.2 Neoaliturus tenellus | reverse complement strand
ATGTCCACCAACAACGATGACAGCTCCTGAGCTCTGCCGCCAGCCACCAGGACCACTGGGAGTCCGCTGTTTTGGTTTATGGGGCACACGGGCTTGCGCACCATGAACACATTGAAAACACTTTGGATTCAATATCTTTACAAAACTTATAAAGTTATAACTTATCGTGTTTCGTCTGATAATAGGAAAAAGCCTACACAGGTAAGACCCATTTTATATAGAGAAATTTCACTTACAATAAACGTAGGCTGTGCGATTAGATACACGTAATTTCATTGTTTTCCTCATATTAGGAGGTCTCACAAAAGTACCAGGTAAATTTAGATTTAATCCGTATAAAGGTGATTAAGAGTTATGAAGTTGGATTTTTAAAGAACGTTTACGACGAAAAGTAAAATTTTATATATAACTTTTATGTATTAAACTTAAATTGTATCCCAAATTCTACAAAACTAAATAAAGTAATATTTAATTCATTTTAGCCTTTATAAATTAAGGAAAAACTTTAATTTAGGCTCAGTCTCAATTCCTATTTCTATCTTGTTCAAAACAGCCTGTGCACAATTAGAGGTTTCGTGTTGATGGAAAATCCTGACAAGGATTGTAATATGAACTGACATAAAGCGATCATGTACACTCTTAATTCCACTTGTAACATAATCAATTTGCAAATTAAGGCTAATACTTTATATTCTTCTAAACAACTGAACTATAACGAACACCCTCAATCTATGTATTATTTTTCTGCTCTAACACCTAAGGTAATTTCTTTTTATTCGGTTTGACGAGTTACTTTGCACAGATTTGTCCTCTTATAAGGACAGGAATACAGCGGTTGTACATCAAACATGATAGGCTAAAACCAGTCATTAAAGTTACTAAACTAGGTTTTAGTCCAGGGTTTCACCAGGACTAGGGAGGAAATAATAAACAACACTCCAATTCTGGTTTAACGGTGAAAATTAAATCTGATTACCTAACAACAATATTGCTTTAGTGGGTCATTGGATAGATTAAGCGTGGTAGGCCAAGCGTTAGTCTTGTTATTGTTAATTCAGCTGAAAACGATGAAAATCAAAATAGTTTGTTGTTTTGATATTGCTCTAATCAAACCTACAAATTCCATACATTAAATTAGTATGTAAGACATTTCCTCAAGTCCACAAAACAACAATACAGCTTCCCCCTCTTTTTAGAGAGCTCTCTATCCAACAAAGTCTTTAGGACGAAAACGCTATCGATCGTGGAATAATTTTCCTTAAAACCACACTGAAAACATGACACCCTATCATACCTATCTGCCCATTTCTTTAGTCTGTTGCTTATAATTTTTGTATAGCACTTGCCTAACACTGGAAGCAAGGTGATTGCTCTCTATGAGTTTGGGTCCTTCCTGCTACCACTACCTTTATACAAACTATGAATCATTCCTCGACCCCATATGCTTGGCACTTTCTTACCATTAAAAATCTGACAGAACAACAGTTTTACACAGTCTACAAATTTATTACTAACCAATATACTTTTACAAAACTCTGGGCATATTCCATCTACACCTCCCGCCTTTCCGTTTTTTAACTCTTTTAAAACTTTAATCACTTCACCCTGGTTATTTCACAATCTAACTCAGGCACAGTGTTCACTACTGTCGGCCCCAGCCTAATACTAGTTGTCCATGTATCATTTTTCGTAAACAATTCTGTATAATGCTCAAGCAGGGCCCCAGCAGGCACCGTGTCACATCGCACTTCTTTACTTGAGTACCTTTAACCCCTGATCATTCTCCAAGATTCCTTGACTTTGTTTTCATTCAATAATGCTTCTAGTTTCATACCACAATTGTTTCCCCATTCGGATTTCTTTTGTTTACAAATATACTTAAATTTTTCTTAGCCCTTAAATAAGTCATTAGATATTTTTCATTTTTACACTTTCGAAAATGTCTTAAAGTTACAGAGGCCTCCTTTCTAAAAGCTCTACACTCATTATCAAACCAATAATTATTCTTTCTCCTTTCTATCCCCTTATCTGACTTTCTCATTCTAAGCGATCTTCCTGCAATGTAAAATACAGTATTTACTAATAAATTAGCTTGTTCCGTATCGCATCTTCCAAGTGCCTCATTAATACCTATAAAAATCTACCTATAATATTTTTTATGGGTGCAGCGAATGAGCTGACCCAAAAGGTGAGTGAGCACAACGAACGAACTAAATTGACGGCGAGTGAGCGTAGCGAACGAGCTCACTTGAATTACCTATAAAAGATTTGCTATTATTGATTTAAAAAATAGTCGCTCCGCTCAATATTGCAAGCAGACAACTGCATTGTATACCTATTTTTTTTTTTTTTTTTTTTACGGCAGAAAAATTTTGCCACAGACTATGTACGAACACCATATATGTATTTGTTAAGACCTATTAAAATCTTCAACTCGTAACAAAGTATAGCTATGACCTGAGTAGTGATCAGCCTGTATGAATCGGCGGTTTGAAGCTCCGCGCCGCGCCGAGACCCTCATGACTCATTTGCCGCCATTACATTACACCCATTTACACCACCGTGCCCGCAACCCACGGCACCTCTATCCACCTGTAGACGCAACGTTGTGATGCGCCCTTTATCGGCGCAGGCGCAGGAATTATAGTACTGTGGTACATCCATAAGCAAGTTTTACTTTCAATTTTCTGAATGTTGCTGAGTTTGATTGGAATGAGTATGGTTTCTTCAAATTGTTTCATTACAGGTTTCAAATTCAAAATATAAAATTCTTTATTTGTAGTTGTTTGACTATATAAAAAGTGTATTACAAACGTAATTTTTTATATACATTCTATTATACGTTGTTCCTAAAAATAAAAAATAAACACAAAATTAAATATTTTTGAATTGCAGTAACTAAAATGAACATTATTACAGAACTTTTTTTCAAAAGAATCATAAACTGAGTAAACAGCTTTCTCCAGTAGGTATTTTTTAGATAATGTTTTAATGATTTTGCAGTTTGGGGTCCTTTTAACGTCAGAGGCGGACGTTGTATAATACTAAAATTGTATTATACAATTTAGGACCAAGATTTTGGGATAATGATAAATAAATTGCATTTTAAATTTTAAATTTGATTGTAAGCTTACCCAATTCAAAAGACTTAGACCTTAACCTCGTGGTAGCTCTCCAATAAGGACTCTCAGACCCAGCCAAAGTGCAGGTTTGATCAAATATTTTGTAGGCCTATAGACTTACTGTTTACTTAAACATATTTACTATCTACATAAATATTAGTACAGTAAAATTAGGGTTTTAGATCGGCAACTGATGTGCATTCACAAAAATTTGATGAGAACTTCTTTTAAGCACTATAATTAAAGATCCGATGAGTCCCCAAAAAATAAAATTGTTTTTCACCTATAAAACCACTTTTCAAAATGGCGGTTTTTTGTGAATGGGTACATTTTGAAAAAAGGTTTCTATTTTTATTTTTCAACTGCATTTCTCAAAATAATGTTGTGGCACCAACACCGATAATTTTTGGATGGGAAGTAGTTCATTTTGAGCGGTCGTTAATTTTTGGCCGCCATCTTGGATCCGCCATATTGGATGAAAGTTATTTTTTTATAATGTAAAGACAGTGTTGTAACACATCATTTCAAAGTAGATTTTTACGCTGATTACAATGCCGCAATCCGTTTTTGAAAATCTTGTTTCGTTTTAAAGATACGGTCACATAAAAAATCATCCCTTTAAATTTCTTATGGACGTTTCGAACTTTAAATTTATTTTGCATTATTTTTCTTTTATATCTAGTTCTAATTGAGGGATGTTGTTCATGGTGACCTTAAAATACTCAGTAATATTCCGGCATTGATTTTAGGTATTCTTCATTCAATTTGGAGGATACTGAGACGAGTTATATGCTTCTATTTAATAGGAAATTCAATTTTTTTTAATTCGCTTTTAGTTAAAGGTTGATATCTCAAGTTCTAAATAAGTCACAAAGTTAATTCTGGTCTTAAAACAACTAGTACATCAATGTCTTTGATTTGAGTTTCTGACCATTGAAATTCGTTGGATTTTTAAGTGGCTTATAACTGTCTAATCAAAATAAAATTTATTGGTTCCTGAAATTCGTCTTCAGTTAAAGACATACAACTCAAGTTGTTAATGACATTCAAGGTTCGTTTTGGTCTTAAATTACACGGTACATTGTTGGCTTTAATTCCATATATTAATTGTTAAAATTGAATACGTTAAGATGTGATTTTATAAACTTTTCAATAAAAAATATTTCCATTCTGAAATTTGGGTGAAGTTTTAAATTTACAAACCAATTCAAACCAAGCCAATTCAAACGAACAAAAACTCTAAAGAAGCCCAATGATCCGCTGAGTGATCTGATACAAAAATTAACAGCCTATCCTAATTAGAACAGTATATATGAAGATAAATAAAAAATAAATAAATTCAAATTTTGAAACGTCCATAAGAAATGTGTAGAGAATAATTTTAATCTCCGTATATCTTTGAAACGGAAGAATATTTTCAAAAACGGATTGCGGCATTGTAATCAGCGAAAAAATCTATTCTTAAAATGATGTGTCACAACACTATCTTTACATTAGAAAAAAAAAACAACTTGTATCCAATATGGCGGATCCAAGATGGCGGCCAAAAAATAAAGACCATTAAAACTAAAGTATTTAGCACTCAACAATTATTGCCGTTAGTCCCACAACTTAATATTGAGGAGATGCAAGTAAAAATGGATAAGGAAAGTTTTTTCAAAATTTATCCCATTACAAAAGAACCGCCATTTGAAAATGATTTGATGGGTCCAAAACAACTTTATTTTTTGGGGACTCATCAAATCTCTTTTTCTAGAGCTTAAAAGAAGGTCTCCTGAAAATTTCATAAACGCACATCAGTTGCCGATCAAAAGGTCGTTTTTGGCCTTATTTTACTGTACTATATATTTACTATCTATGTATACCTTACAATAATACTAATAAAATATTTATTATTTAAAGAAAAAAAGCAGATTGTGTGCATTAATACAAAATAAATATCCAAAGAAATTAAAATATAAATGTGTATATATATTGTATCTAGTTTGACCACAGATGGCGTACAGGGATTGGCTAAGCATGGGTGGGGGGGAGGGCTCACACCAGGACTATGCCCGGGCCAAAAAAAATTTCTCGGTGGGCTTGCTGAAGAATTAATAAATTTCATTCGGCATTTGAGCTTACCGCCCAGGCGTGTGTAGCCAACTCTGTAGTGTAACCTATCATTATGCGCACAAGCGGCTTCAGCCCCTCGGAAAAACAAATAATTGAAATATTACATCTAAGATTTTTGACTAATCAATTGTTGGTTGTTTTAGACTTCATTTTTGAAGGTTAATTTAAATAACTGTACTCGGGTGACCAAGCTTATGCTCGGTAAAATTATTAAGCACTCTTCTTTCCTAGACAAAACTCGTTCGCTCTGCTCACTCGCAATCCTTTTTTTCCAAACTAGCTCGTTTCGCTTCGCCCACTCGCCAAGCCAATAATAGTGCACTTTCGTATAAATTTGTTAAACCACTGTTTAAGTATGTAACACATATGTTACGTTTATTTCTCAAATTATCAGCTATTTTTTTTCTTTTCAATTAGTAGCTACAAAAAAAAATTCCATAAGGATAACATGGACATTTTTAAGAGCTCTAGGACGAAAACCGGATTTTCCAGCCTTGGGACCAGCCTTGGTAATCGATTCCTGGTGGCCAAAACAGCCATATTCTACCAACAAATCCAAAATCCTTGGGAGAGAAAAAAATTGTTTGGCCATACAAACCAGATTTATGTTAAGAAATGCAATTTTTTCTGTTTTAACCTCTTTAGAAGTTTATAGTCAACAATCTCTGTCCCTAACATATCACAGCTGTTTAACTACTATCCACTGTAAATATGTTGTCTCAAATATTTTTGAACAAGAACCAAATATAAACAGCTGTGATATAGAAGACAAATGTTTTTTTAACGGTACAATTTCACTGGTTTCAGATATCATCGTGAGTGAATCTGCTGTAATGTTACTCAAGTGTTCTGAACGAAGCCACTTGCAGTCACTGTAGGTTAACTTCACTTTTGTATAACCTGCTAACTTAGACACAAAACCAATATACCGTAATATTTTTGCAATATTTTTTCTAGCAATAGAACTTATTTTGTTATTTAGATAGAGAAATTTCACAAACAATTGTCAATATTGTCATTAGTGATAAAAATTCACAACACGCTGAAAGGGAGAATGGAGACTAGCTTTGAGTGAGGTGTTTGGTATTCGCGCAGCTGGAGGAGTTCCATAGTTAACAAGTTTGGGTATCCTATGTACCCTTTACCTTCGTTAGTGATCCAGATGAACTGAGAAGCTGTGACAATTACGGAAAGTGTTTAACATTACGGGGCTTTGACACAGCAATTTTAATGTTTTAATGTTTTTTTAATCAATTATATCTGTTTTAACTCATTGTATTATATTTTTATGCAGATTACTTTATTATTATTTAAATATAAATAAATTAGTTTTTTAATTAACAGTGAGAAAGTGCATCTAGACAAATACCAAGAAAAATTAATGGCCTTTTTATAAATCCTATCCTAAACAGATAGCTTACAGTTGTAGGAAGACATCAAGAAAGCTAATCCAGCTGATTAAGTGCAAACTCTCCACTTCCATCTTTCTCTGTCCTAGGCAATGAGTCTTTGGGGCCAAGGGGCTCGGAGGTTGCAGTTAAGATAACAAAACTATTTGAAAAAATTGTGTCAATGAGTGGGTAGTCTAAAGCTATCATGAAAGACCTAAAGCAGTCCTGTAAATAACACACAATAAATTGTCCTAACGTAAAAAATGCCTCACAGACCTGGGTAGTGGTAGTAATGAAAAGGTTTGGTAAAAGTTCTCAAGTGAATTACGTTGAAGTACAGTAACCCTGTGAAAACAAACATAAAGTCATAACACACTAAAGATGAAGAGCTCATTTGGGAAAACACAAAGTTTCCATTATGTAAATGATTTCTTGAATAATTTTACTTCTTTGTGTTCTGAGAAATAAAGACAATGATAATATTCACAGATATAGAATATATGTATAAATACTATAGGAAAAACCATTTTTAAACATATTTTTGTATCAAATGATATTCGGTTATACAAACAATACAATGTACACCACATCACAGAGGAATGTGTTGACCCATATGCCTGTTTGGACAATGGACATTTGTTGTAAAATTGGAAGTGCAAGTCGTGAAGCACTGTACTTTTTTGTTTCTTCTAAGAAGTAAAGACAAGGGATGTAGAGGTCCTAACTAATGGTTAAAACTATTTTGATACAAGTTTCAACTAATTTCATGCTGCTTCAAGTAAAAGTTTCCTCCCATGATCATGAGCTCTAAGAAAATATGAGTGGAATGTTGTTTTCTTTTTAATTGTTTTTTATTTAACAAAAATAAATTTTGGCAGTTAAAGTTGGACTTGCAATGCTTTCAAAGATAGTTAGCACAACTTTTTTTTAAGTTGAGTATTAGTTTTAAATGTAGTAAATTCTTAATATAATAAAACTGCAGTAATGGTACTCATAAGTTTTCTTGTTTTAAAACTAAGTAAAAGGTATTTAAGTCAAGGATATAAATATCAAAATTCCAACAAAATTTTGATTTAATAGACATCACATCATAAACAACCAGAAATTTTACATAAATATCTTAGGAAAGTATGAACAGTGTTTATTTCAGTCATTAATAGCAGAGTGGGGAAACTAATAACAGTATTATAAACAATTTGAATGTTCAGAAAGAAGGTTATTCAAAACTTAATTTAAAGTTGAAAGGTATAATACATGACCAGCCTTGGGACACACCTTATATTTTCATTATTGATTTTTCTGGAAAGAATATATACTTAATAAGCACACACACTACAAATAATATTACACAAAAATTGAAATAATTCATTGAAAACTTTGTTTCCAAAAGGCAAACCATTCACAAAGATTACAATCCCAATATTTCAATTGATTCATTGGTTCCAAACCTCATGATAGAAACAGCGTACAAATAACTGGGATTGAGACAAAACAGGTTTTTAAAAATCCAATTTTGATCATGCTTGTTAGTTTCACAGAAGAGTACACTTACTTTTATCCAACCCATTCAACTAGCCTTCCCTCTCAGGAATACACCTTCTTTTTAAACCAAGATTTTATACAATTATGAAATTGTTTCACTAAAATCTATGATGTTAAATCCTTCGACCTGTTCCAGTAGATCAAATGCCAAATTTTTTTCAGTAATAAAGTTATAAATGTTAGAATAAATCACTATAAAGAGAAAAAAACTTAACGTATTTAAAGGTATGGCACTTAAAGCGTCAATTCGTTATCCAGCTGCTGCCTTGTCCTGACATGGCTGGTTAAGAGAGAGCCTTAGTGTTAAATTTTCCCGTGGTAAAATAACTATATATATACAGGGTGTCCAGCTTCCACCTTTACAAACTTTTCCAGGTTATTAAGCATGCCAAAACAAACAGAAAAATCATATAAACATATGTCCGGAAATGCTTCGTTAAGCCACTAGCCGCCATTTTGTTTTTTACACTTAAGAATTTTTATTTCCGTAACGGGTTGTTGTATGGAGTTCATATTTGGTATGTACCTTAATCACACCAATGCTCATTTTTAGAAAAAATATTATTTTTTTCCGATCAATATTTTCAAAATGGCGGCCATTTTAAGTTTTTAAACTCAAATATCTAAAAAACCGTAAATTTTATAAAATTTTACTAGACACAAAAAAGTTGACAAATTAAATTATCTAAACAGTGATACCAAGTTTGTAAGGATCCGGCCACAAATAACGGAGTTATGGTGGTTTTCCTGTAGAAAAACACTGATTTTGCACTATGATTAATGCCAATTTAGGTTATTTCAAGAGAAAAATCTCAATAACTCCGTTATTTGTTATCGAATCCTTACAAACTTGGTATCAATGTTTAGATAATTTAATTTGTCTACTTTTTTGTGTCTAATAAAATTTTTATAAAATTTACGGTTTTTAAGATATTTGAGTTAAAAAATTTAAAATGGCCGCCATTTTGAAAATATTGATCGAAAAAAATAATATTTTTTCTAAAAATGAGCATTGGTGTGATTAAGGTATATGCCAAATATGAACTCCATACAACAACCCGTTACGGAAATAAAAATTCTTAAGTGTAAAAAACAAAATGGCGGCTAGCGGCTTAACGAAGCATTTCCGGACATATGTTTATATGATTTTTCTGTTTGTTTTGGCATGCTTAATAACCTGGAAAAGTTTGTAAAGGTGGAAGCTGGACACCCTGTATATGTGATTTTGAGGAATGATCAGCAAAAAATTTCACTGAACAAAAACTGCCGATTATCCCTCATTTATTGTGAATAGTTTGCTTCTGATCTCTACTAGGTAAAAAATATCAATATATTGTCGACCTTCAGTTTAATTTTTTCACCACTGGATTTTAATATTGACAGTACAACCACATTACATGTTGATACATATACAAAATAAACTTAATATTCTTTGCAAGTGACTAGATTGCTTAACTTATTCACAACTAGATCTCCACTTACTAAAACTAGATTATCACCTATTAAAAACTAAACAACTTCGATTAAACAAAGACAAAAAGTATTACTTAGTACATCTTATTTGTACATTTGAGCTTAAACGTTAATTGTAACTTGAAGCAACACCAATAGAATATTTGCCTTTTCCTAAAGTTCAATAAACTCATCATTTTAATAAATAAACATGTTTTCTTCTTGTTTTAAAATGAATAGATCTTCTAACTGAAAAATAAATCAATCAGTATGAAACTGTTAATCTAGGTTTACACGTGACGGTTTTTAACTCTCGGTGAGTTTTACTAATAAGCATCGAGTAAATGGTGCTAATAGTAAGCTCTCTGACTACCCGAGAGTAACTACATCCCTCTGAGAGCTGCGCCTTGCGAGTTGTGAGATAACCAACAGATTAATTACCAAAAACCCTAAAGTGCTTTAATTAGAACAATGGACTATCGTTAAATAATCTAGTCTCAAAGTTGATTAACTTAATTGACAATGCTAAAATAGTGATATGCAGAAATATGTGCATCCACTTGTGGAGTGGTGCACAAGTGAGGTGGGTTGTTGTAAATCGTACTGCTGACCCACCGAGGGTAGCTCGCCACGACTCTCAGAACAAGAAAAACCATACCAAAATTGTTGCTCTCCAACAACCAAGGACTGCCATATAGACTGAAATACACTATTCAAACACCCTAGGGGCCGAAGAAAAGTCCTGTAATGATACTATCGGGTTTAAGAACCTTTTGTTTATTGATTTATTTTTTCTTCTGCCACCCAATCTAAATTAAATATTTCAAATATAAATTTAAAACAAATAGGCCTTATATAATATTAAAATCACACTATTGTTTACAAAATATTAACAAAAATTTTAAAAAACATTGAAAGATGAAATTTGATCACAGGAAATGTTTTATACTATGCATCATAATTTGGATATCCTAAAATTTTATTTGTTTGAGTAATTTTAATTTTCATTCAGTCAAAATAGAAAAATCAAAAGATGAGCATGTTTCTCAATTCCATAATTCAATTTGTAATGTGTTCCATAACCATAATATCCCTGTCATTATGATTTGATAAAAATTAGATCCATGAGAAGAAGTGTTTAATTTAAATCGTCCATGTGAGTATTTATTTCTCGTGTTTACATGACCATATAAAATAAATCTATCAACCAAATAACTTGGTTTACCAATTTTGACAATTTGCGAGTGCGGTTAGTATGATATTTTCTGATTTGGTTCAAATAATTATATTGCTAACAACCATACACCGAAAAACTATCCGTGAGAGAGAGCTGCAAGCTCTCGGGGCCACTCTCATTGCACTATGAGTAAACACGTTTTAGCTACTCTCACAAATTGCACTAAGAATAAACGCGTGTTAGCTACTCTCACAAAACTCACAGCCAGTTCTCGTTAGTACCCGCAGAAAATTGTTTCAGAGTAAATACCTTGGAAAATTCACACATAGTGTAAACACTTTTATGAGTACCTCCTGAGAATACAAAACTCTCCAAGGAGTTAAAAAATCTCACGTGTAAACCTACCTTTAGTTGGTTGACTGCTTATATTTTCAACTCTAAGAGCGATCCAGTTCAAGTTTTTTTTATTCAATTTAGGGCCGCTTTCCACAAAGACGTAGTAAACACAGTTAATTATTTTATTATTACTAAACATATGGTAACCTTTGGTTTAAACATAAGTTCAAGTTTAAACTGAATTAGGGAAAATGCCCCTAACAATTCTAAATCAATACTTATGTCTTGAAGAATCAATACTGCTTTTAAAATGTTGATAAATTTAAGGATGGCAAGGTTCCAGAAGGTAAAACATTATTTAAGACAAAACAATCATACATTTACCATTATTCTCAATGAAATAAGAAGATAAACTATCACAGACAGCTTTCTTACATGAGTAAGACACCACTAAAATAGGTATAGCATTAATACATTAATTTCACCTCATCATTCCGCCATCCTCGTGGGGACATCAACATAGACAGATATGGGAGGTTGTATGTACCCTGGGAAGATCCCTATCTACCCAGGGTATGTACTACCTCCCATCTCTGTTCATTTTTACTTTTTTGAAGGATGCGTAAAGGTTCTAAAGGTTTTTTACATCCATGCACTTAAATATTGCACTTTAAAATGTTTTACTGGCCGCAAAGTGTCACAGTTATATTGGTTTGGGAGTGACATTTTTACTTACTAATAGTGTGGGTATGTAAAATCTACAAACCCTTCATTTTTAACAATTATTTCAATAATAACAGATAGATTTAGATATAAACATATCTCTTATTGCACAACCATATAATCATATAATAAACTATAAAATATTTACATGGTAAACATACATTTTATTCAAATAAAATTCATTGCAATCTTTATAAAACTAAAGTAAAAGAAAGTCTTTCTAAGAAGTCTTTCAAGCATACTTTGAAATTATACTTTTACTTCCCAAACGCAAGTAAACACTTGGCAACAATACAGTCTGATCATTTTAGACCATAAGCGTTTTTATTATAAATGCTACCAAGTTGACAAAAATATGACAGAACAGAATATATATGACAATAAATTCACCGGTTAAATGCCCTTTGACTACTTACCTTCCCATTGCTTATCAAAACCAACCTCTAGCACCAATTTAGATGGAAGATCATGGCATCGGAGTTGCTAATAAATGTCTCCCTATATCTTCACTCAAACCATCTGAGTCTCCTTGTTGTTGCAAATAGGACAGTGAATTCTGTATTTCATTAGAATGAGTTAATAAGTGCCTTTTCAAATGTTCACCCCTCATGAATGATTTATCACAAATAGAACAGTGATGAGGCCGATCATTAATGTGTGTTTGCATGTGTCTCTTTAAATGTCCACTTTCCTTGTAAGATTTATCACACACAGAGCATCGGTGAGGTCGTTCACCTGTATGTGTTAACATATGCCCCTTTAAATGTGCACTTTGTTTAAATTTTTGGTTGCATACAAGACACTCGTGTGGTCTTTCTTTAGAATGAACTAACTTGTGTCTGTTAAGATCTCCCTTTTGTATGAATGATTTTTCACAAACAGTGCATTGATAAGGTCGTCCATCGGTATGAGTTAGTATATGTAACTTCAACTGTCCCATTAATGAAAATGTACGATTGCAGAAGGTACATTGTTTAAGCCGTTCATTGATGTGCGTTGTTAAGTGTCTTTTTAGATTCCCACTCTGTGTGAAAGACTTATCACACTTGATACACTTGTAAGGTCGCTGTGTTGAATGGGTGAGTAAATGTATTTTCAAATGACCATTTTTTGAAAAACACTTGCTACAGAAATGGCATTGGTAGCGTTTGTATTCAATTTCTACAAGTGGATTTAATAAAGGGTTTTTTTCTCTTAGCCTTTCTTCCTCCTTATGAGGTAAAGAATGGTCCGGCGAGTTCTCTATATTGAGAACTGCTGAACCCCACTTTAATGCCTCTAAATTGTGAACTGTTGTAGATTCTTGTAATGAATCATCTTCACTATGATCAGATGAAGTCACACTTAAAATCTCCTGACTGTCTTCAGGAGAATGATCTATAAATGGTTCTTCGTCTTTGTTAACTGGTGAATACCCGGCCAAAGCAGTCTCTTCCCTAGGTACAGACGAACACACTCCTGATTCACTCTCTTTACTGCATTCACCAAGGGTTGATAGTTCTTTTTTTTCTAAGTAGCTTCTTTTTATGATCTCTTCAGCATGATCCATAAAATGATTTCTTAATGCATTCTCCTCGCTGAATTCTTCATTACATACTACACATTTTAAGTTCATCTTACAGTCTTATGTTACTCCTTAATCAAATATAATTTTACCTCTGATTTGAAGAAATCATTGTGGCTTTTCCATCTATAGAGTGACCTAAAACAAACAGGTTTTAATACAATAAAATTATTTATATAAGTTTTTATTTCGCTAATTCATTACTTTAGAACATTTTTTTATATTAACTCTTAAATTGTTTTAAAATTGGATTATACATATAGCAAAACATTTTTATTACTCTCTGAGTTGTTGCAACTGATAGGGGAAGGTCGGGTAGTATCGGACACTTAAGCTTTTTTTCGTTTTTCTAATTAGTGATAAAATAAATGATAATTTACTATGCAAAATATCAAAGTTTTAAATGTTATTTATCAACACATTTAATATAATAATTATTGTATGAATGAATGTATAACTTTTCCACACTTTTTCTAACCCTTACTTTTGGGCCCATTTGATTTTTGGAGGGTAGTATCGGACAGGGTTAACTACAACTGCTTGTAGCTAAAATAAAACCACTTGCAGCCTAAAAACACACTTTTATCGTTACAAATTGTTTCAACACTATGAAAAACTTAACTGTAAGTATAAAAAAATTGGTTTTCACTATCAGTTTTTTAGCTGAAACCTTAGGTCTAAATAAAGGAAATTGAGTCTCAAAAACACAAAATTAAGATCACTGGCTTGAAACATTGTTGGTATTTCGATTTAAAGTCTTTTCTTCTTTGCTTCGAGCCCAACACAAATATCATACACTTATAGGCCTAATAGAGATGGCTGTCCTCAAGCTGAAAACAGTTTTCAGCAGGCCAACCCTTTCAATGTGAACATTGTATCCAGTTTTATTGAAATGTCTCATCACAATAATGCAATGTGTTTCAGACCTACTTCTTTTTTCAAACTGTAATTGCTTTTTTGTAATTTGTTTACATTTATGTCTTTTGCCTTTTTCAAAACTTTCTTATTTTCCTCCTTTGAAGGCCTTGGTCCATTATTTATATTTTTAAGTCTATCTTTGCGCTTTTTATTTTGTTAATTTTCTCTCTAATGATGTTCGAAAACCTAAAAATAAATAATGGGAATTAATTATTGATTATGTTAAGTTTTTTACAATTATTTCAACAATTTACAACCTATCCATTCTGTCCGATACTACCCGACGCGAGCTTGTCCGATACTACCCGACTGACATGGTCCGCCATTTTGACTACCACTTTCATAATAACCAAACTAAAATAACCATTCGCCTACAAAACAAAGTAAAGCCTCTTTTCTATCAAATAGTGGTGTTGAATCATAAAAGTATTGACTCAGTTTAGCACATTGATGTCTCAAACATACCTACGAGCACAGAAATTGCCACAAAAACAAAAAGAAATGTCACAGCGCAGAGATTATTGAGGTACGAAAAGCAAAATGGCGCTCACATAGTCTTTCTCCTTGGTGCTTCTGCTGATGTCCTAGTCAGTGCTGTCTCTAGCGGCAAAAGCTGGAAACAGCGTTTGTCCGATACTACCCGCTGTCCGATACTAGCCGACCTTCCCCTACTCCCAGAGTCAATTAGAGTGATTCCAGTACACTGCAATTTCAACAGTTATGTTATCTTCAAGCCAAGAACATATTCTCTTCTCTTTTATGTAATATTAATAATTATTAACCCTTCCCGGGCTACATTAAATCACGGGCTGAGACGGAATTATTTCAAGCAAAAGTTCAGAACATAATGTTGTGATTTTTTGTTATCAATTTGTTCCAAATAATTCATATGTTATAAAAAACCCGTTTTTAGTGGTGAAACAATTTTTTTGCACATGTTATAGAGAAAATAAAATTTGAGATAACGGATATATCCGTCTCTGGCCGGCAAGAAAACTTAAGTAAACGCATATATCCGTCCGCCGCCCGGAGCAACAATCTAGAAATATGAAAAATGCTGATAATTTGGAGTATTTTTGCGGGCGGAGGACGGATATATCCGTTTATGTCATTTTGTTGTTTTATTTACTACCTATCATAACATAACATTAAAAACAGTTCCTCTTAAAAACAGTAAAAAAAACAAAAGTTAAAAATGCAAGAATTACAATACATCGTGCTTCTGGTTCATCGCTTTCTTCACCAGAATCATTTATCATATTATAGTTATTTTCACTGCCAAATATTAAATCCTCTTCAGATGCACTTCTTATTTAGTATTTTATAACATCTTCAGCAAAATTTGGGTCATTTGCAATAATTATTTTGAAATAAAACTCATAGTACGTCATTACAAAAACGTAAACAAACACTCATTGTAAGGTCCCAGCGCAAACTGACAGTTTCGCGCTACATATGTGTTGTTTTAGCATGAAACAGGTGAAAAAGTCACGGGACATAATCTTGCCAACTGCAAAAACTAAATTACCCGTCAAAAAGTCAAAATAATGTTTATAATCGTAATATATACAACATATGTTTTTCGTACTTTCGGACGGATATATCCATCTTTATCCCGGAAAAGAAAATTTCTAAAACGGATATATCCGTTTTCAGCCCGGAATAGAAATGAACTTTAACGGATATATCCGTCAATAGCCCGGGAAGGGTTAAGCTTTGCGGGGGTGCTTGTAGAGCTTAGCTCTGGGCGTATATGTTTTGCCCAACTAAAACTACCTAATGAGTGTCGCAAAGTCCTATCCGGCAACATACCCTAAGAACCTTATTCCTAGAATTTCTTAATACTACTTCTATCCCCATCTTTAACATTGGTTCAGAGTAAAATACAATTTAGTGACGTGGGATTCAATTGTAGAAGTTTTCTCTGTGTGCGCCTGATCTCTGCAAACGCCAAATCTCAATATGCTCCCTCTCCCAAACAACATTCTCTGGAATATATCCACCTCTCTTCTTATATCTGGATTAAATTACTACGACTCCCTACCCACACGTCAAACCACGGGTTGCGGAATAATAAATCATCGTTCAAGAAATTATCTTTGTGTTTTCCTCACAAGTGAGGCAACCTGGCAGTAGAAGTAAACAATAATAAAACTTCCTTTAATATTTGGTTATTTATTTTTGGGATTCACTATTTAACACTAACTAACTACAGAGCGCAAACCCAAACTAACTATAAAGCTTTCAGTTGTATGTTATATAAAAAAATGTTCTTAGTGATTTAATTTATAAAAAGTAAGTTTAATAATTTCTGTTTTGGATTAAGTGAACTTGCAGATTATCAAAGTTCAGATTATCAGAACTCCTTATTCCTAACATTCACAAAATGTGATTTCATTTACAGATATCTTTCAATAAGGTAAAGTAGCTTCTAGTAGTTTTCTCTCCATTCCTGGCAAAAATGAGAGCTATCCCTATCCGGAAAAAAACAAATACCCCCGTCGCAGCAGACCTGCATACTCAGCGAATTTCCAAAGGATCTAGAGATTTTATATTTTCCCCATAGACACCATAGGAATGAGAGTGTAGGTTTGCTGCCATGGTATGTTGTTAGAAAATGTTAGTTTCATTAGAAAATGTAATAGTTAGGTAAGGTAAATACCGTAAAACCGGCTAATCCCGGACACTTTTGACCTATTTTTAGGTTATAGCTCCTTCCCTACGTGAATATCACCCAGAAAGACCTTACCGTCGTAAAAAGTGTGTATTATTTATTATATTCCCGCACCTCTTATTTAATTATGTTTCAAAAGAAAATTAAAGAAAAATACAAGTGTCCGGGATTACTTCCCAGAGTGTTGTAATGACGGACACACATTGAAATAGCATGAAAACTCGAGACGTAGCCTCATCTGTCCTTATATGGACAATGTTTTAAATCTTTAAAAGTCTTTGCAGCACTCAAGAGTAAAAAAAAGTGGTTTCAAAGAAGTGTGATGGAAAGGGGAGGTGGAATGAATACTCATACATCACATGTCATTTATATAACACTGTAATTAATTAATAATTGTAAAAAATGTCCTGTGCGACAAAGACATTTAAATGTTAGGTAATTTAATGTGGGTAATTAAATTTAGGCTCAATTTTCCTTCTTTTACGACCGCTATAGCGGCTTTTAAAGAATTATGTTTCTCTTCCGACATTTCACAAAAGAAAGCACAGTAAAAGATAGCAAAGCTGGCAGTCACAATGACAACTGGTTACTGGCTACTCAGTTTCGGAACGAATCTTCAATTAGCGGGAGCCGGCGCCAGCTGTTTATAGAGATGGGCCGCGGCAGTCTATCCCGGACGGATCAGAGTGTCCGACGTTAAACTGTACTATATAAAATGTTACTTTTTTCTTACGCTGAAGTTATATAATATTAAAAGTTATGTTGTTGTGAGCACGATTAAATTCTGAATAAAAACATACCAGCCCAAAAAAATCGGTATAAATTTACAAAAATTACATGTCTTAATTGGACACATATTTATTTTTTGCAAAAAGTGAAAGGTTGGTCAACCTGTAAAATAAAATTATAAACTCTCTCCTAAGTACGTATAACCAAAACAGGGGTTTTCTTTGACATCTTTTTTGTGTAACAATACAAAGAACATCTGATTAGTCATGCAGGTTAGTTCAGAAAAAAACCCATTTTTTAGGGGAGTCTCACACTACAGGCTGGTAACCTGTGAGCTGTAGTTGCATTTTCCTGCCTCTCCCTCAGAAAAAAATTAATGAAAAATGGTAATAACCACAGTATCCTCTTAAATGGTCAATCTTGTCACGGAAATCTTGGATGGCCTTGAGGGGGTGAGGCAGCAACTAAAAAAGTTTGGTATTTCGCTACACCGAACCTATTCTAAACCTCGGACTTGACCATGACTCCGCACACACTTCTGGCTTGTTCCGCACACAGAAAGCGGCACAATCCAGAATATCCAGAGACCAAATGGACTGAACCTCTACATAAGACATAAGGTAGACTTATGTTCTTATAAGTCTCCTACAGATGATAATTTTTTGTGTGCCAATACTTACATATTTGATACTTGAATCACTGAATCGTGCTTAAAAGTCTTGCTATGTATGCCTCTTAGACAAATCATTCTTGCAAACTTCAAGCTCAGGTTCCCAGCATCTGACACATACGATTTTAAGTAGTACAAAATTTACTAAAATATGTGTTGCTTGAAATTGAGCAATTTACTTTGATACATTACAAATCAAAAGTTACTTTTAGTTCTAAATCAATGACATCCGACCAATCCATTGTTGTGAATATCTGTAATCCCCAAAAAGACCCTCTAGGACCACAACAGATGGACACAACCAACATGACGTCCTCTGCTTCGCAGTCCCTCTGCCTCCCCTCAAGAGCCACATAAAGATTGGCCTTTCCAGACATGACTGCTATTTCAACTCTAGATCCTGAAGCACTTTAAAAGGTTGGTCACCAAAGTAATATATAAACTTAGTTATAAGTCTCCCACAGAACAAAAGTTTAAGTAGCCAACTGTATGTAAAATTGTTAATCTTCGATACCAAAGTATGAATGTGTTATACTATTTATTAAATGTGTCACAAGATTGTATAACCGCCAGTCAGATTCGCAAATACATTGACCTTCTTTTTTTGATTCGATAAGCATACTCTGTGATAAGACTCATAGTGATAGGTCTAATGATAGTTAAATATTAAATCTTTGTGCATAAAATGGATAAAACTGTAAAACCAAGAAAATTTTATAGATAGTTATTAAAATATTCAAAATAACAGTAAAATTAATACTAATCCCAACACTAAAACTAGATATTCTTCACATTTATATTCAATTTTTGTCATATTTTAAAGTCTTTTAACATATTATAAAGTTATTTTTTTATCAATACGGTACCGGTACTAAAATCATCAACGGTAGGCCTTACAGAGTAAATCTAAAAATATGTTTCTCAGGTTATTCTTATATAAACAAAATCTTCTATTTGCTTATTTATGTATATTCATTAGAAAGGGTTTACCTCATATTTGCTTACAAGACCCATATGGCAGCAAACCTACATACTCACCCCTATGGGGTTCATGGAAAAAATAAACTACACTTATTTACAGCTGAAATTTAAAAGATGTTTAAAATGCTTTATTCAATCCCAATGTTATTTTAATGGGAAATTTTAAGATTTAAATGCTGGATAGCGCCTTTTTTTTCAGTCCGATTCTCATCAGTTTTTGGCTGAAACAACTAAGTTTAAGCCCTATCCAACGACACCAAAAACTTGACAATCTGTTGAAAATTGTAGGTGGAGTTCTCTACAAAAAAAAAAAAAAAAAACCCCTTAGCGTATTAAATAAGAATAGATTCAACTTCATCAGTTTAACTTACTTTTGACTGAACATTTTCATATGATAGAACTGTTTAAAATTATAAAATTATAAACTGTTATAAATTAAAGCTAAGAAATTATAAATTATCGCCCTTTAAAATTATAATTGTTTAACTAGTATACAACCATTGATGTATATTACTAGATTGAACCCTAAATGAGCTCCAAACAGTCCGGCATGGATAGCGCTGTGGGTCTACTACGGAATCGACGTTATTTCACCGACAGAGCGCGCCGCCGTTTACATGCTCCTGGACCACAGCAGAGTAGTTTAATTGCAATGAAATTTATATATTCAGTTTCTGTATTAAATACCAAATCCGACACTATGAAATCTTTTACTTTGTAAAATATGGTAACTGGAAATATGTAAGATATAATTTAGTCAGACATAAAAGTCATTAAGAGAGGAAATTTTTTTTTGGTCGGATACAAACTTTTAGAAAGTTGTAGCCAATAAGATGAATATTTGATCCATATTTGTTTTGAATTTAGGCAATAAAATTAATAGTGGCGTGTAGAAACTCACATTGAGTCTCGCCCTCTCACTGACGCTGCAGATCACGTTTTCCTAGGAACAAAACTGAGTATAACAACGTTTAAATTCATAATTCCTATTTAAAATTGTAAGAAAATGAATTGATACACAGACTATTTGGGTGAATTGACCCCAACTGCCTTACTAACTTACTAATTTTAAAACTCAAAAATTCAAAATAGCCTAAAGTTTTTATTTAACTTACTTTTTTAAATCTGTAACGTCAACTAGGCCTAACTAAAAAGATCTCTCTTTAAGTTTTTTGTCAATTGTTGGTCCTAAACTTAAATATAGAAAATCTTTTACTGAGACTTTTCTTTACAAGTCATTGAACCCTCCAAGTGGTTTTTTTATCGATTTTTCAGCCCAGCTTTTCGGCCTTCGAGCGTTTGCATCGATTTTTCGACGGTTAGAAAGCGTGAAGTAACTTTAAAGTCAACGACAGTAACAGAGCCATGAATGTTACAGTACCGATGTTACTGGTAGATCCAAGCTTTCTGAACACACCCATTTCAAATGGCGCAATGTGATTGGTTATTTGTAACATGCAATGAAACATCTGGGAAAAACCTGTTGCCATCTGCTAACTTGGTAAACAATGAAATATGTATTTTACCTATGGTTTTAAGATTATGAGTGATTAAAAGTGTTACTAATATTCCAAAGTAAATTACAGTGGATTAAATTACAGATTACATCTGAGTAGGGGTAATTTATAATGGAAGCTCTTCTAACCGACCTCCGATCAACGGCCCACCGTTTTAACCGACCGTTTTTTTTCAGAACCAAATGGAACTTACCCCATGCGAGCCAATGTTGTGATAATGATCTAAAAATAACTTTCTTGTCACAAGAAGTCAATCATTCTTTACCGTAGCAAGTAAAATTCAGTCAGTTGCTCATCTGAGTAACAAAATTTTGGATGGGTGGCCATCATAGTTGGGAAAGTTAGTCAATAATTTTAACTAGTTAGAAGTTATTAGTTAGACCCGTAAAAAGTAACTGATAGAAGTTATTAGTTAGTTAGTTAAAAAAGAAACCAATAAAAGTTATTAGTTATTTAAAAACTAGCTGATAGAAGTTATTAGTTAGTTAAAAACTAATAACTGATAGAAAACGAAGTTAGTTTTCGGGGAAGTTCGCTTTTTTGGGCAGTTGTATTAAAGGATTTCGTATGAAATGAACTAATGACACATCTTGGTAACTAATTGTGTTTTAGGTAAACACAATTTAAATTTTAAATAGATTCCACCATTTTCATTTTTTTCCAGCTGTTGAAATATCTCACATATGATATGGCCACTGAATATCGCACTCGTCCGCCATCGCAAACAAGTATTTTTATGTATTTAATTAAAACTATTCACCTTAATAACTAATTATAACTATTACTTTACTATCACTAAAATATAACAACAAAATATAAACATCAAGTTGTTATCACAGAAATAATGGCTTCACAGTTGTCAGTGAATGAACATCAACTGAATACAAATAATTTAAGATGACAAATTACTAAACATTCCCCCTTCCCCTTCCTTTTCCACCCCTCGATGCTTGCGGTGTTGTTATTGGCTGCGACCGCATACTGGCATACCAAAGCAACTGGAGTTTCCTGGACTCCTTTGCATTGTTTGTCATCAAGGGCGCTGACACCAAGCGTCCCAAGCACACGGCCACATGCAACTCTCACCGGTTTCGTATTTGAGATGTTTTTGCCCGTCCAAACATCTAACAATTAAATCTCCAAATACTAACAAATATATTATTTATTCGTTAGCTAGAAGCTGAGTTGAAGTTTTGTCTAGGCCTAGTACTTTTTAAAACCTAACGAATAAAGTAGAGTTAGCACAAAAAAACTAACGAATATCGCTAATCGTTAGAATTTCTATTCGTTATTCCCAAGTATGGTGGCCATCCATAAACTATTAGTAATTGTCAACATGTTTATTACAGTAATTTACTAAATTTAAGTTAGTCGTATAATGTTTTATTCGTTACATTTTTTTTATGTTTCTTGCCCAAACTTATATTATTTAACTATTTTCTTGTTCTCCATTATATTCTACACAAAATGTATATCTTCGAATTTTGATTTTGTGAGTCTTAAATTATTTTAGGGGAGAGCAAAGTTCCATCAAATATCTTTTTGTATAGGCCTAACCTATAGCCTAATTTTGGTAAGTTAGGCCTACCAAAAAGTAGGCTAAGGGTAATTTCATACAACATATACATTTATAGTCATCCAGGTCATAAAATATTTCTTTACAAATTTTTATTTAAAGTGTGCAAAACCTTAAAAAATGTGTACGGTAACGCTCTAGGGGTGCAACATTGAACGCTCGAAGGGTTACCATCAAAGAATTCTTGGAGTGGAGAAACATTTAATTTATTTTAATTTAATGTAAACAATCCTATGACAATCTTAAAGATTGGTAGTAAAGATCTCTTTCTCTCTCTCAAATTACTAAGAACCTTGAGGTACCACCCTAGTTCATGACAACAGAAAAAAATTTATAGCAACTTTATTTATTCTAGGCTTAAGTTTACCCCGGACAGTTCCGGTTTTCTGAGGTCTATCTGGCGTCCGGTCAGGGGTTCTGATTCGTCCGGGGTTTTAAGACTTCTGCAAAATTATAAATTTGGTCATAAAATGTACATGAAGCAACGCATGAATCAGGTCGTGTTAGCAGGAATCACGACTAATCTGGATTCGGTTTCTATCTAACTTACAAAGTGAATTTAAAGTTTATCACAGTTTTCAAGCACTTGAAAGGAAATGGCATTTTACGTTGGCACTTCGTTGTTTGCAAAATATAAGATATTTTAGTCCGGTACTTTCTGGAGTTCTTTGGATTAACTTAGGCCTAGCCTACATTTAATCAAAAAGAGACGCAACACATAAAAATAAAAGGATGTTATCGGTACTGATAACATCTATCTCTTTCTTGGAAATATAGGTGTTATTGAAAATTAACTTATGGCTCGAATCATTTTAAGACATAGCCCTAGCTAAGGCCTGTGAATTTCTAGCTCATCCACAAAATACTTATTCTAGATCTTCCAGTTTATCATGTTCTATAAATCACCAGGTACTACAGTGGTTCTGTTTCATTTTGTAATGAAAATTCATTGGGGGGGGGGGGGGCTGTATTTACCGTCAGTACCACCAAAAATGTCCAGGGTTGTATTTAAAAAATATATGGTAACCCTAATAAAACATAAAAATAACAACAACGAAAATCATAATTCCAAACATTTTAGACCTAACTTAGTAACAAAAACTGTCATTTTTTAGGCCCTAGGCCTGGCCTTTCGCTGTTGAGGTGAAAACACACTTTTCTCAATAGGAGAAATGCTTGGCACTACAAATTCACTGGCCTATTATAAATGCAATGTCTTGAGTTCCAGGCTCCTAGATACTTTGGATGGGTTTAACCAAAAAACAGTTTACTTACCATTAAAACCTCTGCAAGCCTAGGCTTAGGTTGGAGTCCCAACAAAATAGGGCCTAACTTGAATCATTCTCAATAGCGTTCACCTCATCACTTTTAAATGTTGGTAGTTTGTCATTCAATACACATATTATGGCTTTGAAATCTATTTCAAAATAATTATTACTTAGATAAAATTAGTTATTTGGCTTAGGCTTTCTTTAAGTTAACCTTAAATTAAATGCAATAGGAATACGAATACAGGGATAGGATGATAGGATATCCTTGGATAGGAGTTAAGATTTTTTTACTAAGCAGGCTTTGATTATTAAACCATGCAACTTCGACGTTCAATCAACTATTTTCAATCATTGACTATGAATACTTAGTATCAATATTCAATGGTAGAGCCTTCTCAAATTTTGAAATGGCTACCATTTTGGTTAGGGGTGAGATATCGACCTCCGGTTTGCGTCATTTAATTTATTTTAATAAACCGTTTAAAATGAGGGGTCACTCAATATGGGTTTACATTTGAAAATTTGGGGCTGCCCCCAAAATACCCCATTTTGGGGGCAGAGGCAAAGTTGTGTAGTTCATGAAAAAGTTCCGTTTTTTATGTTGTAAACATGTGCCGAGTTTGGTTTCCCTACTGCAAAGCGTTAAAAAGTTAACTGGGGGTGTCCAGACTTTTGCCTAACACCCTATATAGACCTAGTTATATCCAAAAAGTCTTCAAGCATTCTGATGACATCCAATGGCCTACTCGGCGAATCTTCAAGTACCCAAGACAGTACCTAAAATCCATATATATGTATGACAAAAAACTAATTTTATAGGCTGTGCGTGCTGTTCAGAAAATAAATATATATAAAACCCTACTTCAAAACTATGGAATGAAGCAATTTTTTATATTTCAAACGTATCTCTCCTCCTATTCCTCAAGAGAGAGGAGTTGAGTTAACAAGAAAAGGCTTCGGTATTATATAAGAATTTTCAGCTGGATAATTTGATTTGCCGTTTTTTGTCATGGCCATGCCATATGACCAAAAACTTCTTGTTATGAGCTTTAAACTGTTAGAACACATTAAACCTTTTTAGTAAGCCGTCCAACCTTATTTTTTGTGGCAATGTCCTTATAGTGGAACTATTTTCCCTTCTTCAACTCCAGTCCAAGACGCATACCCCTGCTGTTAGGCTAGCCATCTATATTAAATATAAGCTGTTTTAGGGAGTTTTATTACAAAATAGCCAGACTGCTTTTAGGCGGACAGCCAGTGTGTGGATATACTGACTATTGATCCTTGAACAGTGGGTCCTACTGTGAGGGAGGGGGGTTCCACTGACAATGAATACGGGATAGTATATAATAGAAATCAATGATAATACTTTTTTGTCGTATCAACGACTATAAATATTTATAGTCGTGTATTTAAAACTCCCTATATATTATTAAAGTTGTAACATCCATATGTTATGGAACTTCTAACAGGTTGCAATAATTCAACCCCCGAAAAATCCCATGAAAAAGTGTATAGGTAGTCATTGAGGGGAGAGCTTGACGTGGCACATGGGTTGAAAAACTACCAAAACTTTTATATAAATAAATGGGGGGGGGGGGGGTAATTATGAATCTTATGTGATTGCCCTAAAATTAACATTATGGCAAATCACACATCAGCCAAAACACTATCCCCATATTTCTTAAGAAATGAATTAAATTGAATTTCCCCATCTGAATTAAGAAATAATTCAGCTTCTGGAATTTTTAAGTGCTACTGTATTGTTTTACAAGGATTGATGTTTCTTCCCATACCAACTTCTTGTCCGACTTTCCTGCAGCATTTTGGCTAAACTGTAGGTAGAGTAGAACCTCGATGGTTCGACACTTAGTGGATTGGACTTAAAGAACTATAGAGAGCATATGGGAAATTTTAACATAGAGAGTTTTAACAACAGCAGTTTTGTTTTTTAACAAAGCATGAGTTGAATTTAGGAAAAACTTAATTTTAATGAAACAATAACTTGATTGATAGCCATCATTCAAAACATTTGCTACTTTGTTTACACTTAATTTACACCTTTGTCAGTCTCCAACATGGCCACTATCGGTTGTTACTGACATGTTAGGTTGTCACGGACTATGTCGAACTATAAGGGGTGTCAAACTATAGAGTCCACCAGGGGTGGACTGACACTATGAAAAGGGCGGTGGAATGGGTACCGGAGGGGCGCTATATATATTTATATTGTATATGGCGTTCATATTATTATGTATATGATAAAGAAAAAGAACATTTCTTATACACGTTTCGACTATCTTGTCATTTTCTAGCAATTAAATTTGTATAACTTTACAATATTAAAAAGTTTATAGTTTAATTGCTTGAAAATGACATAACTTAGTTGAAAAATGTGAAAAAAATATATAAGCGTCCTTTGGTGTTTATTTCAAATACAGCCTTGTTATTTATTACATCCTTGAATACATATTGTACTCAATTAAGACGTCGAATGCACACTTGAAGCAAGTATTGCATTTTTACCACTTTTACACTGAATACACTGCAAATCGTTTGGGTCTCTTTATTCGTCATCATTCAAGTTGGAAACCAATTCTTCCTTCGAGAGCTCACCTTCAAAATCATCGGTTGGTTCTGTTATGTTTACAACTGGTAGGAGCTAGTGATGCCACGGTTATGAAAAATATACTAATTCCTCCTTTAGTTTCCCCTTGTTACAATGGGTAACTAATTCAATTATCCTTTGGAAGCAAGAAGAGTTACGCTCCTTTCACACATCACGGTTTTGCCCGTACGATTAAAAATCGCATGGCGTACATTCCGATAGAATCTTATGAGACCTTTCACACAGACACGTTTACGGTTTTTAACCAGATGACAATTACTTGTACGGTGTTTTGGACGGTTTTTAAATTGTGCGATTTTTTCCCGCACGGTTAAAAACGTGATGTGTGAAAGGAGCGTTAATGTCAATGATGTTAAATTCATTAAAATTAATTAAATTAAAATTCAGAGGAATGCCACAGTGTCTAAGTAGCACATGTGGTGTAAAGAGTCAGCTGTGTTTATATGCAGATGATTCCAACATGATCATGGCTGCTGGGACAGAACTATAGTCAGGGGCAATAGAACAGGCGTGTCAAGGTCAAATCTTCCAATAAGCCAGCTGATTTTTTCTCATTTAACTACATGTTAATTAGCTTGACCTTCACCCGCCTGTTCTATTGCCCCCGACTATAGAACTGGAAATAATGGCTCATGTTGAAATTTCAAAATTAATTGGTTATTTCATTAGAAATAGGCTAATATTAAATAAGGAAAAAACTAACTTTGTGGCTTTTTATACAAAACAAAATAGAACCGGTCTAGATCCTCTCATTCTGGGAGGCATTGAGGAAATAAATAAAATCATTGACACAATTCCTTGGATTGGTTATTGATAAACACTTGAGCTGGGATTTACATGTTGAATTTGGGATTAAAAAAATTAGTACCGGTATTTTTGTGCTTCAAAGGCTTTTCAAAATTTGCAGTTTTTCAGTTTTAAAAATGCTTTTTTATGCCCATATTCAGTCGCACATAACTTATGGAATAGGAGTGTATGGAGGGACTTCAGGAAAAAATTTGAAAAAAATTCTAGTTTTACGAAAAATGGCCCTAAGAATTATTTTGAAATTAAAAAGTGATGAGTCTGTAAAACAACACTTTATCGACTTAAAAATTTTAACAGTTCATGGTTTATATATTTTTGAATGTATAATGTATATTTTAAAAAATAATGAAAATTGTATTAAGAAAGAGAGGGAGCACCCCTATAACACAAGAAATAAAAAAGAATTTACTGTTCCCAAACACAATCTAGAATTATACTCCAAGAGAACTAGTTATACTGGCATGAAATTTTTAAGGATGATTCCTAAAGATATAAAAAATGTAGAAAATATATCAAAGTTCAAAACCTTGAAAAAATATCTGGTAGGGAAAGCGTGTTATTCTGTTGATGAATTGTAGCTAAATTAAAATAGTCCTGAAATAAATTGTATTTTGTAGATCTTAAGATATACTTTATTTTCTTGTATAAAGAGTTGACGCTATTTATTGTACATTTGTGCAAATCTCGATAAAGATATTTTGATTGATTGATTGATCGCTTGGGATCAAAATATTCTAAACCTAAGAATAGTTTGTTTTGCTGAAAACCTTTCCTTCATACTATTGACAGCTTTATCTACAACACAGTCAAAAACGGTTACTTCAAATCGGCGATCGCAGTCCTCAATTGCGTCACCTGATGAAGTTTCCCCGGCATTTTCTTCTTCTTCCTACTCCTCACCTCAGGCAGTTTTGTTTCTATAATGATTTCTTCCAGATTTGGAACTGTACCCGACAACGAGGTTAAATAGATGTAGAGTGCTTACATAGATAGGGTAAATTGTCCAGTGTTGATTTGCGCCATTTTACCCACGATTCCCGCCTGTTCCTTGGTAACCAGACCGTTGTCTGCACTTTCCCTCCAGTTATTTACCATTTTACTACCCACACCTATCCTACGTTTCTATCGTAACCAACTTCAATAGCCTGCTCACAGACCATAAAATTAAATTAATTTAAAAACAAACAACCAATAAACATGTTTTAAAAGTATCATCTGTAATTTTTTAAGCTTGTAGTGACCATTCAGAATGGCTAAAACTAGAAACCAAGGAAAGGCGGGAATCATGGGTAAAATGGCGCAAATCAACAGGGGACAAAAAATTAACATGTGTTGAGCAGTCTGTATCTATTTAACCTTGTTGGTACCCGACAAGTGTTCGATTTTGTTCGTCATTTCAGGGACGAAGACTTCTGCAGCCTTGAAGACATCGGCAAACTTGGACCTAGCACCTTTTAACTCCTTAATGCGCCTTTTTTCACCCTGAGTACAGTTTACTAGCCTACATGCTTGAACATAGTCAAGATAATCCCTGCTGGTTTGCAGGTAATCTGAAAGTGGAGTGGTGTGCTGAAAAATCATCAGGAAAGTCATTGCAACGAGGATTGCCTGGAAACTGCATAGTTTCTGCAAAAGGAAAATATCATTCCTAACTTGTTAAAAATCGTCAATTAATTAAAATGATTGATTAAAATAGTCGTTTTAATACGCGTATTTATATTTAAAATTGTACATATTCAAGAATAAATTCAAATATACACTTTGTGTAACAAAATCAACCCCTTGGGATCGATCCCCTTTACTTGTACTATGCAATGGTCGTGCCCAGGCTGACAGCTGTTACGCCGCACAGTTTAGCTAACTATGTCGAGTCATTGCTACCATGAAATAGTTCCCAGTTGGAGCAATTTATCAAATTTAAACATTGAATTTAGGCTTGAAGATAAACGTAGGATATTCAAGTCATGAAGTACAAACACATTAATCGTTTTAGGAAAAATAAAAATTCCCAAATTTTGTACTTTCAAAAAATATTTTAAAATTCCTTACAATGAAAAAAATTTCGTCCAGGGGCGCCGGGCGCCTTAATGGGATGGGCGCACCGGGAAATTTCCCGGTGTCCCGGCGGCTCAGTCCACCCCTGGAGTCCACCTATCGAGGTCTATTGTATACTAGAGTAAAATGTGCAGCACTATGTGCCACATTTATCACAGTACCAAGAGGTCAAACCTAGCTCGGTGGAAATGTTCTTAATTATTTTGCCTAAAAATCGAAATTAAGCCACAGTGCCAACTAACACACACCTTGTTTGGGTTTGACCAATCAATCTTTATCACTAAATTTCCTATTATGGTAAAAGTGTTGAACTATAGTGTGGTGTGTTTCTTTTAGGTACAAATTATGATTCTATGATGGTCCATATGTCGATCTGTCTCAGGGACACTGATTAAAAACCTTAATCAATCACAGATGTTTAATCTAGATAAATCACATCTAAAACGTAGAGAAAGACAGAGAAAAAATAACTTTCCAACCCTGTACAACGTAAAATCTTGTGAAATCTGAGTAAAGAGTAAACATTGAGGCACCAAATGGTCTAAAAAGTCCCCTTTGAGGAAAATTACACAATCATGCACATATAACCATTTATAAAATATATATTTCACCAATTTAATTGGAATGTTATAACAGTAACAATAATATTTATTTAACATAACATACTTATAACACTTAAAACCATAACACTTCTTCAAAACTAAAAAATTAAATGCTTAAATAATGGCAGTAAAAAAATCAATCAAAGATCATTTCTATTATATTAAGGATGGACCCTGAAAACACAACTACTTATAAGTATAACAATCTCTATAATGTAATAATAATTATTTACTTTACAAAATTGAACACTAGAATCATAAAAAGATTTAATGTTGCAACCACATCATTTTATTATACGTATCAGAAGTCCCAAAAGTCCCTTACTCCCTAAATATTAGGTTTAGAACAAAATTCTATAGAATAAAAAGGTTTTAAAATTAAATATATAATCAAAAATTGGCATAAATATTGGGAGTTATTATTTAAAAGTTTTGACTTAACCCCCAAAACTTTTATTTTAGGGGATGGGGTTGAAAGTTTTGACACATCAAAAGTTTCCTCTTTTGGTCATTAAGACTTCCCCTGAGAAGGTAATCTTGTTACCTGCAACTGTAAAAAAGTAGCAGGGGGACAGACTTTTAGGACATCAGGAATGTTACTTATCATGACCGTGGCATATAAATGGTGGAATGGGACAAAATTAAATTTACAGTATGAACAAGTGTTGCTGCTTACTTATTCATTTATGTTCAGTTTGTTTAGTAATCTTATAAGTTTGAATTAACTAAACTTATCAGCCAAAAATAGTTTTTACTAAAAATGGTGAACTCCAGCTCATGATAATAGCAGCACAAAGTTTAGTATTGTGTGGCGAGATCTCATCACTCAATCAATACCAGAAGTCATTTATGTTAGGATTGATAATTGCACATATTGAGATGTATTAACAAATTAAAATTAGTATTAAAAAAAAACTCGAAAATTACTGTCTTATCAATATTATCTAGTATCTCAAAAAAATTTGAAATAGTAGTAAACAAACAATTAAAATGTTATTTACACTAAAATGGTTTTTTTCTGATAATCATCATGGTTTTTGGAAATATTTTCAACCAACACAGCCCTATCATCAAAGAAACTTCATTGGCCTTTGGATGGATCAAAAAGTGTAGTGTCAGTTAGCTGTGATTTATACAAAATATTTGATTGCAAGAATCGCCATATCTTGATTCAAAAATTACAAAAATATGTCATAATAAATACTAAGTTGGAATGGATCAGATGTTACCTAATTAATAGAAAACAAAAATTATACATTAGAGAGGAATATAAATGTACAAGAGACAAAAAAGTTGACAAATTAAATTATCTCTTCAATGATAGCCTACTAAGTTTGTAAAGGTTTGGCAACAAATAACAGAGTTTTGCGATTTTTCTCCACAAAAACATTGATTTTGCATTGTAATTCATGCAATTTTAGGTTATTTTAATAGAAAAATCACAATAATTCTGTTATTTGTTGTCAGATCTTTACAAACTTGATATCCAGAGTTGTACGAGGATGCCAATCCCGAGTTGTAAAACTTCTTTGTGTGACGGTCGTCCTATTGCAGTTCACTCGCATCAGCATTTGCGTCACTTGGTTTCACTACGCTTATATGACTACTTTTCAGGGATCTACAACAGACACTGTCCTTGTGATGATGTGAACATATATTTGAAGTAACTGGACTGGGACTATGGCGTCTTCCTGTAATCCAGCTACTTGGAGGTCACGAAGTGAAGATAATTATAAGCGATGGGTTGTGGATGCGATATTCTGTAGTGGGAATTAACATCCGCACTGAGGAATACTAGTTCATCCATAAAGACCATCTTCATATTTAGACCAATTCGTATATATGAGGTCAAAATTGTGGTTCGAATCCCAGGTTAAACCATAAGTCCCTAGATACCACTGGCTGTTGGGCTATTACTTAACAGTCCTGTCTAAAAGGAGAATGTCGGCCTAAGTCAGTAACAAGACTACAAGATCGCGCTACAATCTTCCTACACTCATTCATATCAATGTGTACAGAACCTTCTGTATACATTGTTAATATTCAGGTTCAAATACCCACTATGTGAGGTCCCTGTCTCAAAATCGTGATATAGTGATCATTGTTTAGATTAGATAGTTTGATTTGTCAACTATTTTGTCTCTTGTAAAATGTTGATAAAATTTACTGTTTTTTTATATTTAAATTTAAAACTTTATAATGGTCGTCATTATCATTTTTTCCCTGAAAATAAGCATTGATATGGTAAAGATATATGCTAAATATGAACTCAATACAACTACTCATTACAAAAATAAAAATTATTAAGCGTAAAAATCAAAATGGCGGCTATTTCCGTATTTACAATATATCTACTGAGATAAAATATGGCAAAATTAGACTTAAAAAAATTAATGCCTAAAATACTATTGTATCGTAACGCAGATTTTTTTTAACATTAGTTTTATGTAAATAAATCGAACACCTCATTTACTGATAGTAAACAATAATGAGGCTAAATTTTAAAAAAATTTTCACATATTTGAAAATTTAACAGATTTTTTTAACGTTACAACTTCATCTCGATCATCATAATAGTTATTTTAACGGTTAAATTGCAGATCATAGGACTTCAATATGACATCAACCTCGATCTTACATGCATTTACAATACTAAGGCCACTTACTTTTTATTTATATGTTACCCTAGAGTTTTACACAACAATGTACAAATATTTATTTCTAAAAAATCTGTTTTTTTTTTTATAGATTTGTTTTGGTGCAATTGTTGCTAAAAAATTTTTTTACCAATAACTATAAATGTGTAATAAAACATGTAAATACTTTATTATTCTACTTATTATCAATCAAGCGAGTCTAAAACAAGCCACATTTGGACTTGGTAGTTTTGATCTAGATTTTAATTTATTTGGATCTTTCTTCTTCTAGGCAAATTTTTCAGTCAATGTTTTGGTTTTAGTTAAAAAAAAAAGACCATTTCCACTAACCATCTACAACGAGTTTATATCTTTTTTAATCTCCTGTGCCAACAAGTCGGCCATTTCTTCTGGATTGTCCAAGACAAAAGCATGACAGAACTGTTCTCCCAAAACATTGACATCAATCTCTGGTTTTGCTTGCTTCAGTGTATCCATGAAGGGTAAAGGCGCCCAGCCATCTCTTCTTGCAAAGTACACCTTCAGTTTCGGCCAGTGGGCATTAAGAACCTGTAAACAAATGCCCATTGATAAAATAAAAATAAACTGAATTTCAAAGTTATTAAACCCAAAACTTATTCTTCACAAAATTTATGAGACACAAAATCTGAGATTATTACACTTGGGGTCATTTGCACAATTAAATGATAAATAGGATTAAATATAATGTATATTCATTCAGTCCAAATCAGCTGGAAATATATGTTTAAACTATGCATGTGCAACTGGCTTTTAGGTTAAACTTAGGTTTAAACTGAAGATCAGGTTTAAACTAAAATGGTGCAAACGGCCCTTGATATACAGAGTGCAATTTAAGTATAGACACATAACTATTTTTTTATTAAAGTATACAAAAAAATCTGTTTGAGGCATTTTAACTGTAAACAAAAGTTCACGGTTTTGTAACATCAAAACATTTTTATAGAAAAGTCTCGACTCCTTGTAGAATAGTATGGGGATAACTATATATTTTACAGTAGAAACCATGTTAAAAATGGCTTTACATTTAAGTTGAATGGACAAAAGTTTAAAATGCGAGGCAGAAAGCACTAAGGGACTTCATGTCGGCAAGGTGAATTTTTCAGTACGACGGATTTATATCAATTGGACCAAAAATATCGATTTACGGCTTCATTTAAATTAAATAATCAAAATAATTTGTAAACAAGGCAAGAAAAAGAGACCTCCAAGCTGCTTATGGAGTAATAACATGGGGCCGACAGGAGGGCCCTTTTCCGAAAAAAGCGAGGTTATTGACTTATTCACTGAAGCACACAAATCCACCTTGCATTACATCTCAAACTTGTTTTCCCTGAAATCTTATGGCAACTAAAGGAAGAACAATAAGTTTCTATTAAGCAAATAATGTTTTCTATTGGCTGATCCGCAATCACGTTTTTATCAGTCAGCCATTAGCACCCGGTTTCTCCCACACTTAGCAATCTCAGCAGATCTTTTCCATTTTTCCTCTGGAACCAGTTGAACCCAAACTTTGCCATCAGCCTCAACCATCCATAGTTATTACACTATGGATGTTGCCGACCTGTTTATAAAATAGTTAAATACACTATTAACTATTTAAAAAAATAGTATTAATATCTATTTAACCTCGTTGGTACCCGACAAGCTCCTTCATTTGTTCAGCTCCTTTATTTGTGAGTAAATAATATCCACCTGATTATTTAGAATCTGGTAATGAATAATGTCAACAATTATTTGATAATGGGGGATTGAGGTTTTGTAAATACCTGTTACTTCTAAAGTCTATCCAGTGAACTATTGCAGCATTGGACCCATTTTAAAAATAACTATTTATCAATCTTATAACACGGGACCGACAAGAGGTACCTTTTTATAAAATACACTTATGAACGACTTGTATCAGTTAAAGAAGTTTTGTATGAATTCTAGTGGGAATCAGTGGCGGCTGGTGGGTGGGGACGGAATATAATGTTATAGGGGAATTTACTATATGAATTTCAAACTATGGCCTACCTTTACATCATCAGGGACTGTTTCATAATACAGGACTTTAATACAAGCCCTGTACAACTACAGAGCTTGGACAACTCCTTTCCCAGGACAACTTCAAAACTGGTATATACTAGTTGCGAAGTTGACATTGGGTACAAGCAAACGATGTTGTAAGTCTTTTGGCTTTCCAGTATGACAATTTCCCTTCCCTCATGACATTCCCTTGTGTCATAATCATTTCACATTCATGTTCATATTCACTCTGGTATGGTAATCACAGACGTTTTAGATATTTGAAATGCCACACACTTTCAAATTAAGGAAAATTCTGTACTTCCGGTTATAGGCACTACCCATTTTAAATGTGATAGTAAGGTTTAGGTTGGTTCAGGTTAGTAAAGATTTGACAAACTTGGTTCTGTTATCTTCGTTATAACTTGTTGGACAGCAATACGTCTGACATACGGGTAAAAAGTCGTTCAAAGTCAATCGCACCTAGTTGGTCTTGCTCTGACTATGATTTAATTTAATTGATCTGATTTAAAATGAGTAAACGAAGATATCGCACCCATATTATTGACTTATTTGTGCTAACCTAATCATACCACACTGGCAAAACACTCTCCACTCTCTTTGCTGACAATGCCACTTTCTCTAAGTCTGTTGTAAAAATTAGTAAACCAAAATACCCAAAATTTGTGCACAACAAACACTGATAACTCGGAAAAAAATTCTTCGATTATTTGGGATAAGATAAATAGCGATCTGAAAATATTAAGAGCTTGGTGCATTGAAATTAAATGTTCGTTAATGTTAGTAAAACCAAATATATCAATTTCGATCTCCGGGGTTTCACATTTGACAGACCTATTGTGTATCATTCCGGGATTTGTAACTTAAAAAATTGTAGTTGTGAAGAGATAGAAAAAGTACCGCATTTTAAGTACTTGGGCGTTACATTTGACGAGAAATTAAATTGGGAATGTCACATTAATAATATCTATTCTAAAGCTAGACTTTCAATTCGGAAATTTTACTTTTTGAGAAATATTTGAAATGAAGATTTACTGTCTTTCTTGTACTTTGCTTTAATACAATCTAGATTCCAGTACGGCATTTTTTGTTGGGGCAATACGCATAAATATTTAATTAACAGATTAAGAGTAACACAGAATCATTTTTTGAGAATAATTTTAAAGAAATGTTTAAGAGATAGTTCTTTTCCTTTGTTTGTGCATCTGAAAGTTCTTCCCATACAGCATCTCTATGTGTACAAAGTTTTACGTTCGTTTTATCTCATAAGTGGGAATAGGGGAGCTGAAAATACTAATTATATCACTAGAGGTTCAACTTGTCATTCTTTTAGATTACCTAAAGTCAAAAAAGATATATTTAGACAATGTTTTTATACTCAGGAACTAAATTATTTAATAGTTTACCTTTAGATACTAAGCAAGCCACAAACATTAAACTCTTTTGTAAAAAACTTGTACCTTGGATTTTTAGTTTTAACGATATTTCCATTTTACATAATGTGATACAGTAAATTCACTAATCTATAGTATATTTTTGTTATTCCGATTTTATATATATTATCTAGCGTATTAGGTTTTTAGTTGTGTTGTTTAGTTAGCAAGAAAAGCAGACGCGGTAAGGAGCTTTTTATTTGTACAGTACTTGGACTGGACTCAAAATGTTTGTTTTATTTGTTTTTTTTATTTGTAAATTCACTAGTCACACTACATGTAAAAGTGACTAGTTATTCCTAGGACATGAATTGTAAACATTTTTTGTAACATTTAATGGAGGAATAAATCATTATTTCATAACGAGCGTGCACTGCGTGCGAGCTCTCACTTGTGGACTCTGTCACTGTACGCTGACTTTCAGCACTGTTGTGTGCGCTGTGTTTAGTGTGGAGATTACAATGGAGTGTTCAATATAGATTATTTAGACATTCTATTACTTGGAAAAAAAGTTTGATTATACTGTCATTTTTACTGGCAGAAATTTTCAGTACGAAACCGATAATACTGTTAGATAATACTATACTAGTTCGTTAGATAATACTGTGTCAGCTTGTATAAGTCCGTAAAGTAGCTTAAGCAATATTAGAAAAGTACGAATTTATTTAACACGTTCATTGCTAAAAATTTTGAGTATTACGACCCTAAAATGCTAAAAAATTATAATGTGATTACTTATTCAAAAATTATGTCAGGATGTCCAAAATGTTGAATCTAGATGTCTAAGTGTCGATTTTGGCTGAAATTGGTGACGTCACGTCCGGGGCGAGAATTCACGTCCTTAGGTCCTGGTGCTGGTCCTTGTCCAATCCCTAACTACTTTTCAGCCCTACACGCCCACAGTCACACAATAATACTAAAAAATGATGTCAGGATGTCCAAAATGTTAAATCTAGATGTCTCAGTGTCGATTTTGGCTGAAATTGGTGACGTCACGTCCGGGGCGGGAATTCACGTCCTTAGGTCCTGGTGCCGGTCCTTGTCCAATCCCTAACTACTTTTCAACCCCACACGCCCACAGTCATACTCCCAGAGCTGGATTCTGAATCCTCATTCTCCGAAAACACGTTTTCAATCAATTCACTCTTATTGAGTAGCTCCATATTCCACACAAACTACGTCAACTCACCGCACAACACAGTGGTTACGTAAACAACGCACTGTGAAATAACGGAATGGCCGAACCGGAAGCGAAGCGCGCCAAAGTTAGAGTAAACCAAGCACAAAACGCGGGAATCGGTCACAAAGTTCTCCGAACGACGCTGGGCTCATCCTGAAGCAAGGTTGTTGGCATGGGAGAGGGGCGACAATTCCCGCCCCGCGCACGTGGGGCCAGCCGCACGGGGCGTAAATTCTCGCCCCGCGCAAGAAACGTGTTAACATAATCTGCGCTCTACACACTTAATCAAAAACAGATCAATAAAGATAATATTTTTTATTTCCTATTTGGGGGGGAACGGCCCTAACCATATTGCACTTTTTAATACATAAATAGCTCTACCCCAATAAAATAATTCATGATGATATAGTCCCATGAGGACTAGGCCTATTGCATTTATCAAACAATCTCATCCCAGTACTACTATATTTATCCAGAATGATCATATCCAATACTTCCCTTACAAGTACTATTGCAATTATTATACATCTCATCCCGGGACTCTATGCACATTTATTACATTTACATATTACATATCTAATACATTTATTAGGAATATTAATATCATATTGTCTCATCACTAGGGCTATTGCGTTTATTATTACAGTATTGGTCGAGAACATTATATTTTTTCATTTTTTCATTTTTCTGGAGGGTTGTGGAGGACTACACGGGTAGCGACCACCAATACATCGTTTTTGACCTGCATCAACAGGCAAATCGTCGAGTTTCCGCATTTCGGGAAGGGCCACGCCGGTGGAACACCAACAAACTGGACGTGGTCAAGTTCACCGAAGTCATCTCTCGGGGAGCGCAGGGGAATCCTGGTGAGGCTGGGGCCGAGGCATTAGTAACATCCACGATGGAACTGATCGTCTCGGCCTGCGACCAGTCTATGCCGCGAAGGAAACCCCGACGCGACAAACAACCCGTTTACTGTTGGACTGAAGAGATTGCGGAACTCAGAAGAACATGTTTAAGAACTAGACGAGCCGCCACAAGAGCGAGAATTCCCGCAGACAGAGTTCGTAAGTCGGAGGCCTATAAAGCTGCGAGAAAATCTCTCCGCCAGGCGATCAACAGGAGCAAGGCGAATAGCTGGAGGAGACTTCGTGACGACGTTGACTCCGACCCGTGGGGCCTGGGTTACAAACTTGTAACACAGAAACTCGGCGCCCGCTCTCCACCTTCCATCATGGAGGGCGCCACCATGGGGAGGATCGTCGCTGCGTTGTTTCCTGAACATCCACAGCGACCGCCGGTTGACTTCGGACGGGTAGAGGATGTTCCACTTTTCACTTTCGAGGAGCTGGAAACCTCCGTTCTCTCCCTGAAGAGCAACAAGGCTCCTGGCCCGGATGGGATTCCCAGTGAGGCTTTAAAGAAAGTATTTTCAATCAACGCTGACTTGTTGTTGAGAATGTACAACGCCTGTTTGGTAGAAGGGGTGTTTCCGGCTCCCTGGAAAACATCCAGGCTTGTACTGATCAGCAAGGGCAAAGGTGATCCCGAGCTGCCGTCGTCCCACAGGCCTCTCTGCATGTTGGACACGGCTGGGAAGCTGTTTGAGAAGCTGATCCGTTCCCGCCTGACTTCTGCCATGGAAGCTGCCGTGGACTTATGCCCCCATCAGTACGGCTTCAGAAAGGGACGGTCAACGATCGACGCTGTCACTGAAGTTCAGAGAGCTGTGGAGAGAGCCGAGAGCCACAACCATTTCTCCCGCCGAGTAGTGCTTCTTGTTACGCTTGATGTCAAGAATGTCTTCAACTCGGCGAGGTGAATCGATATGTTGGATGCGCTTCGCAACACCTTTCGTATTCCTGCATATCTGTTGCGGCTCATCGAGGATTATCTACGCTCTCGAAGCCTGATTTATGACACGAGGAACGGAATGCGGACGATGGAAGTCACTTCTGGTGCCGCACAAGTTCAATACTCGGCCCGGATCTCTGGAACGTTGCCTATGACAGCCTCCTGAGGTCCGAGATGCCTGAGGAAACCACTTTGGTTGGGTACGCCGATGACGTCGCAGCTCTCATTGCTGCTCGCAACGTTGAGCTGGCCCAACTAAAGTTGAACCGAGTCATGCGTGTGGTCAACACCTGGATGTCAGATCACGGTCTCTCGCTTGCTCTCAGTAAGACGGAGATTGTGATCCTCACGAAAAAGAGGATCGACACCGTCGTCCCACTCCGAGTAAGAAGGGAGGTGGTCACATCAACTCGTGCCGCCAAATACCTTGGGGTTATGGTGGACACCAAGTTAAGCTGGAGGGATCAGATCTTCTGTACGGCGGACAAGGCCGCTAAGGTAGTCACTTACCTTAGTAGGCTGATGGCCAATGTCGGGGGTCCCCGATCCAGCAGAAGACGTCTGTTGATGTCCGCGGTCCAGTCCGTGCTCCTTTACGGGGCAGAGGTGTGGGCAGGCGCTCTAGATAAGGAGTGCTACAGGTTGCGACTCGCCCGGGTTCAGCGTCAAGCTGCGCTCAGGGTGTGTTCCGCCTACCGGACAGTGTCCGAGCCTGCCGTCCTGGTGGTCGCCGGAGTCATCCCTATCAAGCTCTTGGCAGGGGAGAGGAAAGCGATTTATCAGAGACAAGGCGAGATCGGCAAGGACACGGCAAGAACAGAAGAGCGCTCCCGAACCTTCCAGCAGTGGCAACACAGCTGGGAGCACGACACCCGAGGACGATGGACTGCGCGACTTATCAAGCAGGTCCAACCATGGGTGGAACGGCGGCATGGGGAGGTGGACTACTACCTGACCCAATTTTTGACAGGTCACGGCTATTTTCGGTCGTACCTGAACCGGATGGGAAAGACCGGTTCACCGGACTGCATTTATTGCCCGGGTGTTCCCGACGATGCGGAACACACATTCTTCCGCTGTCCCCGTTGGGAAGGGCCCCGCCTGGAGGCCACACAAATCTTTGGTGCATTTTCGGTGGACTCGGTCTGCCAAAAGATTTTGGAGGATGAGGGCAACTGGGATTGTTTGTCACAGTTCGTCCGGGGCATCCTCCTGGAAAAGAAAACCGATCTGGACCACGAAGTGGCCCAGATCCCTTGATCGAGCGTCTGGATAAGGAGCGAGGCCCACGGGCGTAAGCCATATTTAGGCCTAGCCTGACGTAATGTGATAAACAATTCCAGGTTAGATTCCTAAAGAGTAGAGGAGGTTTTTTAGTGGGTAAACCCGTTTTTTAGGGGAGCCCCACACTACAGGCTGGCCACCTGTGTGCGTAATGCATTTTTCCGCCTCTCCCTCAAAAAAAAAAAAAAAATTATATTTTTTCATTAAGTAAAACAAAACAAAAATGATTAATGCAATTGATATTAATAGTAACAAGCTTGTTTTTTTAAGACAATGAAATATTAATCATATTTCATAATGATAAATATTCTGGTTTTGAGGAAATGATGTTGCAAAAATACTAGGCTATGCAAGGCCGAGAAAATCGATTTACGTCAGGGTCAGTAAAAAGATATTACTACAGTAAGTACAGGGTCAGCGCTAGCACTTTTGCCGCCCCTTTCTATCATCCCAAACCTACCCATACCCTCTATGCAACATCCACAAAAATTTACATTCCATGGCAGATCGTTTTGTGTGAGATAATATTATTTCTCTATTCTATTTTCCACATTCACAGTTACAGTGGAGCCTCAATATATCACACCTGAAGGGGAATGTAAAAACTTCATAATATCAAAGTTTTAGATATATTGCGGTTCTTTATATCAAGGTTATTTTTGACCAATTTTGATATACAGAGGTTCACAACGAACTCATAATACCATTACTTATTATTTCCAATAGGCTTAGCCATTGAGGAATAAAATACGGTTTTACTGTGATTACATTACCAACATTTTGGTATTGCACAAAAGAATAACAGTCCACATTAACATCACTATCTATGACAGTAATAATATATCTGACATCAAAATATGTTTATGTAGTTATAAACATGTTTAAAAAAAATTCCATATGGGATAAAGTAACCGGCAAAAATTAGAAATTTGGCGAGGTGGTTTGTAAGTTTTGTTTATAAATCCTTTTGCAAAATTTTCATCACGAGCAGGACAAAGATTACAAATGGTGACACAAAAAAACGAAATAGTACTGCAGATACACAACTATGCATCGATAGGTCCTAAACAGCATTTGTACTCTTATACATACAGTAAACATGGGGTTGTAAAATTAGTACTCATGAGAATAATGTAAAATACGTATGTAAACAAAATGCTAACGGCTGCATAACCAACACTTTGGGTGATGAATGGAACAACACTAACATAATAAGCTAACTGCAAACGCAGGAAACAAGAATAGCGCTGCAAAACACAAACAGAATGCAAAACACAATGCACAGCAACCTCTGTAGAATGACAGGTTGCAACCAGAAAGAAAATAGATGAGTTCAATAATTCAATTTGTTGTTCTTTTTTAATTTAGATATGTTGAGGTTTTGCATTCACAACTTTGATATGTAGAGGTGGTTAGGTCTTGAATCGGCGCAACAAAATTTTGTTATATTGAGGTTATCCTGGCTAATCTGTCAATATATTGAGGTAGAAATAACATTAGATTGATAGGCAGGTTCAAGGGGAATGAGAAAACTTCGTTACATCGAGGATTTTGAAATATTGAGGTTCGATATATCAAGGTTCCACTGTAAATCAGTGAGTCAACAATGAAATAAAAAAGACTAAGCGACGAGAAAGGGACTTGATAGACTGAATTAGCGCAGCGTGTTTGCCGCTGCAAATATAGCATGCCCTGCCGCCCGGGAACCAACCCGAGGGATTGGTCAGTTCTCGTGGGGAAATGCCACTTGCAGTTACAGCTACTAGCAGGAAGCGAAACTCTAGTGGGTCAAGGGAATTGGAGTCAATCCCAATTCTGTCCACTCCACATAAGGCTAGGCGCACACGAACGACTTTTCAGTCGGCCGACTGTCGGTCAAGACTGTCTGGCAGTCGGAGAGGACGATACAAAAGTCGTCCCGACTTTTCAGTCGTTGACTGTGATGCGCACACACACGACAGTTTAGTCGTCTTCCCACGATGGATCAGACACAAACCGCTGTCATATGTGCTAAATGATAAGGTTTAAAAAACGAAAGCGTAATAGAAAATACTGGGTTCATCCTATTTATAGTGCGAGACATATTAACGAGACATATGAAGGCCCAGTTTTACTTGTTATACACTGATCTACGATAATATCCCGAAAAGTTTTTCAGCTACTCACGAATGAGTGTTTCCAGCTTCGATGAGATTTCAAAATTACTACAGCCCAAAATAACCCTTCAAAACACTGTGATGAGGATGGCTGTACCAGCTGAAGAGCGAATTTTGGCCACCCTAAAGTAACACACTAATAATTTTTTTTCTTATTCGAATTTTTAAGGCTCCCCTCTACCTGAGCCCGAACGATGTTACCGAATGCCGCCTCTCGGACGTAGCGCTAGGCGAGTTTAATGGCTGCAGAGGTTTACAGGAATAACTAATTAAGATAGAGATTGACTCTTAACTTATTCTAAAAGTAGAAAGCTAAATCGAGTCTTCTCTGGTTTTAGAATTCTTTAATAACATTTTTAGTTTCAGTTATAACTGTCTAAGATCATCTGTTTTTCTCCATTGGCGAGTTTTATAGATGCAGAGGTTTACGGGAATCGTGTTTTAAAACTAACCAATTAAGATCGAGATTGGGTCTTAACTTTTTCTAAAAGTAAAGAGACTGATCTCGTCTTCTCTGGTTTTAGAATTTTTAAATAAAATTTCTAATTTCTGCTTTAACTCTCTAAAATGATCTGTTTTTCTCGACTTTTAACTGAAGTTTTCTATTATTTTGATGAAATAATTACCAAAGTATAACAAAGATTTATCACCGATGTTCTTCTTTAATATGACACCTTAGTTATAGCTCTAGGCTGCATTTAGCAGAAGATAACACAATCTAAAAAAAACCTTGTATTTGCATCGAGAAAAGCAGATGAATTTAGTCAGTTTTAGCTGAAATTAGAAATTATATTAGAAATTTCTAAAACCAGAGAATACGAGACCTGTCTCTTAACTTTATAAAAAGTTCAAAGCCCATCTCTGCCTTAATTGATTAATTTTAAAACACGATTCCAGTAAACCTCTGCATCCATAAAACTCGCCACTAGAGAAAAACAGATGACTTTAGACAAAAACTGAAAAAAGAAATTTTATTTAAAAATACCAAAACCAGAGAAGAAGAGATTCTTCTTTATACTTTTAGATAAAGTTATAAGAGTCAATATCTATTTTAATGAGTTCATTTTAAAACACGATTCCCGTAAACATCTGCAACCATAAAACTCGACTAGCGCTACGGCCGCGGCCGCGAGGCGGCATTCGGGCTCAGGTAGACCGGAGCCTTAATCTTAATTTTTGATCTTCATTAATAAAATTAAGATTAAAAGGATAATTTTATTCTTAATTTTTGAACGCCTAAGAATAATTATTATATATCCTTAGGTAAATGTTACTAGCATAACCCAAAGTCCTTTTTGAGATGGTTAGGGGTTTCAAACCTCTCTCTTAATTATGGGTTCTTAGGGGTATTTTTTATTATTTTTTTTTTTTTTAATAGCATTCCCTATAAAATTGCATATCTTTTGATAGAGAATAAAAAAAATGATTGACACACACCATACTCTTTACGATTTAAACTAAAATTATGCGAAAACGTGTAAATGAAATTGTGAATAAACACCCAAACAACAGTATTTCCCAAGTAAAAACTGCAGACATGCCCGACTATCGTGGCAGACAGTCGGCGGTGTGCGCATCTCAACTTGTTTCCGTGCATTTACCCATACTCCACGACAGTTGAGTCGTTGAGCAGTCGGCGGGAAAATCGGGCATGACCCATCTCGTCCCGACTGCTCCACGACAGTCGGACGACTGTCGTGGTGCAGTCGGCTGGTGTGCGCGGTCGTATTTACCAACATGGGTCCGATTTTTTTCTCTACGCCGACTTTTTAGTCGGCCGACTGAAAAGTCGTTCGTGTGCGCCTAGCCTAAGAGCAATGTTAAACAGGAAATGCAATAACTCCTTTATTTGTGAATAAAAGGGTTGGCTCTAAATAAAAGGCTCATCAAGCCTAATATAGTTTGAGAGATATATTTTTTATATCTATTAATGTTTTTTTAAGAAATGGAAAGAACAAATCAATTTTTTTTAGATTCTCAAAACATTGTTCAAACAAAAGATCAAATGAAATGATTCAGATTTATATACAATGTATTCTAAACCATCAATTGGACAAAAAATAGAGAAGTTATATGACAAAAGGCGGGGAAAGATTTAACATTGCTCTTATAGAAAATAAATCCAACATGATAGATTCACCGTTTCATTGGTGCAGTAAAACGCTGCTATCGTTGCCACAATATGAAAAGGACGTATAGGTCCCAATTCTGACTATACTTACTCAGCTTCAATTTTTTACATAACCCAATTTCAATACATAACCAAACTAAAAAAAAGTTCACAAGCAATCAGATTGATAGTATTTAACATTTTATTATAATCAAGATATTGATTATGTTGACAGGTTAACAGGTTACAGCATGTTAAAATCTTCTACACAATAAATCATGAACCATAGGCCTAAACCGATTACATTAAACATAAAATTAAATATAGAATCCTGATGAAATTAACAAATACCCCCGTCGCAGCAGACCTGCGTACTCAGCGAATTTCCAATGGAATTTTAGATTATTTACTTTCCCCATAAAAACACCATAGGATCGAGTATGTAGGTTTGCTGCCATGGGGCGTTGTTAGAAAATATAAGTTAATCAATAAATTGGTGAATGTAAACACAAAATTGTATCAAGCTCTGACAATTTTTATTTTCCCCATAAACCCCATGGGGGTGAGTATGTAGGTTTGCCGCCATATGGGTTTTGTAAGCAAGTATAAATTAAACCCTATCTAGATAATGTACATACCAAATTTGACTAAGTTATGTCAACAAATAAGTAAGATATAGGGTTTTCTTGATTTCCCATAAGAATAACATGGAAAACACATTTTTGGATTTTCTCCGTAACCATTTAAGCTAAGTTAAAAATTCAAAATACTAAATTGTTTGTTTTTTTAAGCTCTTTCGAATGGTTTTAGTTAAAATTCATGAATTTTTAAAATTGAGGTCCAAAAATGCCAAAAACCCAATTTTGACCCCTTTGAAACCCCATAAAACCCCGTTCCCATAACCCGACAATGCTGGTTTGCGAACTCATGAAAATAGACCTGGTCTTACACCTTCATACCAAATTTGATCAAAATCGGAGGTCCGCTTCAAAAGTTATCGGTACCACGGACACATATATATATATAGATATATATATATATATATATATATATATATATATATATATATATATATATATATATATACATATATATGAAAATGAACGAACGGTGTTTTTGGCTTCTGGGGACCTCAAAATGAAAAAGTAAAGTGGTCCCGGGCTTAGGTCTTACCATGGCTACTACCGTAATAGCGTATTCCCTATAGGGAAATTCGCTAAAATGAAAAATGAAAAACATTAAGTATTTGATTTACTAATTTAATAAAAACAAAACGTGATAATTGGATGTTATCAATGTCGCATCACCAAATAGGTTGTGCACAGGTGTGGCCAGCGAAGGGGAAGGGGAAGGTATATAGGCGTGACACTGGCAATGTTGCACGTGGCCCTGACAAAACTGAAAAGCATTAGATCTCGCTTGAATCAGATTCATAGTGCTGCGCAATCGGTGCCAGGGGCGGCAGTGCCTTACTTACGATACATGCAGTGCCTTACTAAATGCAATGAAATGGAAATAAATTAACTAAAAATGTAGATGTCAACAATTAAATATTGTGCTACACAATTTTTTCACTTGTGTTTCGTTAGATTTTAGAAATGTTTATTTTGGTATAAATTTTTTCAAATTTTTGCTGCCCCCAGGGAAAGTGCCGCCATAGGCAGTCGCCAAGTGCCTAATGGATGCGTCGGCCCTGCTACAGTACACATTTCGAGTTGAAATAATATGATGTGGGAGATAACTCGAAAAATGTACATACTTCATACATTAATGTACATACAAAAATGTACATACATACAGACGAATAAAACTTAGTATTAAAGACAGTGAGTCAACTAATTATCAGTCACTATCACTGATAATCAAAAATCCACCGTATGTTTGTGAAAAACAAAGCATGTCAAGTTAAAACTCCACCTTACCTCAGTATCCAGTTGTAAAATTGTCTCCATTTCGTTGAGGGCCAAGTTGAAGATGCGTCGCAGGACAGTCGGCAGTGTCAAGTGACATGTGGCCTCCATGCAATGCCGGTCGACGTTGTGTTGCCGACTCAGGTAGAACCACCCGCTGATGCAGAACACTCTACAGCGGTGGGGGAATAGAGAGAATACCTGTCAAACAGTTACAACAACGTTAACTTCAAAACTGCAATACTGTTCATGCAAAAAACAACAAAAAAACTATGTTCTTCTTGTTCTTTCATAATAATATTTCCAGCTAAATGATGTTTATATGATACAGATATAGGCACACAGTAAATTCCCACTAATCTCAACCCTACTAATTTGAAAACCCACTTATTGTGAACTCTGTAAAATACAGTTTTTTTGTCTCAATGAAATAGTGATAAGTTGTCAATATAAAAAAATTCAAAAATATTTTTTAGAAAAAAGTAAATTTATCATTAAAGAATTTAATTGGTTTATGGACCTAATATAAAATGCCTGACAGAGTTCCTAAGTCAGAGGTCTATAAAGCTGCGAAAAAATCTCTCCCCAGGGCATCTAAAGGAGCAAGGCAAATAGCTGGAGGAGACTTTGTGGCAACTTTGACTCCGACCCATGGGGCCTGGGTTACAAACTTGTTACACAGAAACTCGGTGTCTGCTCCACCTTCCATATTGGAGGGCGCCACCATGGGGAAAATCGTCACTGTGTTGTTTCCTGAACATACACAGCGACCGCCGGTTGGCTTCGGACAGGTAGAAGAGGTTCCACTCTTCACAATCGAGGAGGCTCCGGCCCAGACGGGATTCCCAGCGAGGCTTTAAAGAAAGTCTTTACATTTAACCCTGAGTTGTTGTTGAGGATGTACAACACCTGTTTGGTAGAAAGGGTGTTTCCACCTCCCTGTAAAACTGCCAGGCTTGTACTGATCAGCAAGGGCAAAAGGTGATCCCGAGCTACCGTCGTCAAACAGGCCTCTTTGCATGTTGGATGGCTGGGAATCTGTTCAAGAAGCTGATTCGTTCCTGCCTGACTTCTGCCGGGTACTTATGCCACCGTCAGCACGGCTTCAGAAAGAGACTGTCAACGATCGACGCTATCATTGATGTCCAGAGAGATGTGGAGAGAGCCGAGAGCCACAACCGTTTCTCAAGAATGCACTCCCCCAGTACCTTGGAGTTATGGTGGACACCAAGTTAAGCTGGAGGGATCAGATCTTCCGTACGGCAGACAAGGCCGCTAAGATAAATGTAGTCGTCACCTTAGTAGGTTGATGGCCAATGTTGGGGGTGCCCGATCCAGCAGAAGACGTGTGTTGATGTCCGCAGTCCAGTCCATGCTTCTTTATGGAGCAGAGGTGTAGGCAGACGCTCTAGATAAAGAGTTCTACAGGTTGCGACTCGCCCAGAGTAGGTGTCAAGCGGCGCTCTGGGTGTGTTCCGCCTACCGGACAGTGTCCGAACCTGTCGTACTAGTGGTCGCCGGAGTCATCCCTGTCAAGCTCTTGGCATGAGAGATGAAGGCAATTTATCAGAGACAAGGCGAGATCGGCAAGGACACGGCAAAAACAGAAGAGCGTTACCAAACCTTCCTACTGTTAATTTTAATTAACACGGCTGGTAGCACAACACCCGAGGACGATGGACTGAGCGACTCATCAAGCAGGTCCAGACATGGGTGGAACAGCGGCATGGGGAGGTGGACTAACCTGACCCAATTCCTATCAGGTCACGGCTATTTTCGGTCATACCTGTAACTGATGGGCAAGACCGGTTCAAGGGACTGCATTTATTGCTTGGGCGTTCCCGATGATGCGGAGGATGAGGACTGCAGTGATTGTCTGTCACAGTGCGTCCGGGGTATCCACCTTAGAAAAAAGACTGATCTGGACCGCTAAGCAACTCAGTTCCCCTGACCGTGCGGCTCGTCAAGGAATGAGCCCAATGGGCGTAGGCAATTTTAGGCCTAGCCTGATGTAATGTGAAAAAGAATTCCAGGCTAGATTACTAAAGAGTAGAGGAGGTTTTTTAGTGAGTATACCTGTTTTTTAGGGGAGTCCTACACTACAGGCTGCCCCTCTGTGTACGTAATGCATTTTTCTTGCCTCTCCTTCAAAAAAATTAGAAATTAAATGAAAAAAAAATATATATATATATACAAAGTAAATTGTAAAAAACTTAAAAAGAATCACACAAACTTTAAATGAAATGAAATCGGCCTAATCGAAAATCAAATTGCAATGATCCAATGATATTTGGACTGTGGGAAAGGAAGAGTTTCAATTATTAATTTAATTTCTTCTATTTTGCAGTATAATGAAAAAACTAAAAGGTTGTTCACACTTGGGCGGAAAGTGTTTTTCGGTGTTCAATCTCATTTCCGTGCTCGGCTTCATCTCGCTCGTGAGACGTGATTGGGCACATAAAAAAGGCACTTTCCGTCCAAGTGATGAAAATTACTATCATTACACCTTTTACTTACAAGTAAATAAAACCAAGTTCATTGATATTTAGACAGCTCCTAAAATTCAATATATACGGTATTGTGTATACACATTTTACTTACAATATTGAAGAATAAGTTTGCACTTACCCAAGCTAAAATCAATATCACAGACATGAAGTAGGACAAAATGCCGCTTAGGAATTTTCCATTGGGCGTTTGAGCAATTCGTTCCAGTGTAGGCATGAGCAAGTAGCACTTCTTTGTTTGGTTGGCGATTTGTTCGTCTTTAAGCAATTCAGAGATGACTTTTGCTCCCATAGAATGTCCAATCAGAATGAGTTTTCTGTTAGCTGGGACATAACTTTTTATGAAAGCCAACTTGTGAGCAACTTGACCCGAAAGATTGTAAAACTTTGAATCACGAGGGCACTTCAGCTTGGAGGATTTGGGTGGGATTTCATGACCTGGAAATAAATATTAAATGAAGACATGTAAGACCTTAAGAAGTTATAAAAAGTACTTATAAAACAGCAAATTAATAAAGTAGACTAAGAACTATTGATATGGTTGAGGGATCAGCCAAAAATATACTTCAATCCCCTTCGGAATAATATGTGGAATATCACTTGAATTGAAAACTTTTGTTTTATTAAAATTGTCCTTTTGATTTAGAGGATATCTTGGACTGCTTGTTACTTTGATGAAGAGTGTTAGAAAAGTAATATCGCCAAACAATGGCCCAGTTATTTGAATGAAACAGTTACTTCTATTTTCATAAATAATATACTATTATAAGGAGTATATAAAAATAATCATATGACTCTGGAAAGCAATGCCAATTTCCTATGAACAAATGTTAATATTTATAAGGGGGAAGGTTAGTTTTTTGTCATAGTCACTTTGAAAGAAGGCCGCGGCGAGCGAAATGTAGCAATGCTGCTTGAGGGGTGACAGCCCAACAGTAGGCCTGTAAGGTAGCATGTGATACTCACGTTGTACACGGTTTTTGTACTGTTTATTGTTGTTAGTGTCATGGAGTGATGTCCACATCCACAAGTCATGTGTAGTGCCTGATTTCAAATCAAATTATAAATCTACAATCAAACATGATGGTCGTTTTAAGTTTTTTTTTTTTTTTTTTTTTTTTTTTTTTTTTGCTAAGATACAAAAATCAAAAGAAGTAACTTTGTTCAAATCACGTCACATATGTACTGTTACATATTTTTATACAATTTCATAATTGATAAAATTTTAAGGAATGAATTTCATTTCATACTTAAATCATGATTTTCAGCTGCAGACTTTGGACTCAGCCATCGCATATCGTTCTCAAACTTAGAGAGAATTTTAGAATTAGTCAGTGTAGATCAAATCCACAAATTTGATAAATTGTGCTTCAAAAAAGAGGAAAATAGTGATATTTTAGCTGAAAAAGTGATGAAGAATCTATCAGATGTTGAATTACAAGAATCTCAAATTTCTATCTTGAAAAAAGGACTAGGCCTATAACACCGAGTAGGATACCTTTTGAACGAATAATTAGTGGAGTGGAAACTTCTATTAGACATCTTCAGGAAGATGAAAAAGAAGAAATCAGACAGGACGTCTCAGCGATAATGCGGAAAACTCGGCCACCAATACCTAACATCACTAAGATTGCGACAAAAAAAATGACTCTGAGAAATAATTCTTTAATTGTTGTTTTACTGGCAGAATAAGGAAACATCACAGTCATTATGAACACTTGTGAATACATGGATAAGGGGTACAATCTGATTGACAACGAAACGTTTCCTCGTTGTGTAAATTGTGTTTTACGATCTGATTGACACGTACAGGACAATGAGGAACCCCACCAGCGGATTGCTGATACAGTTGAACAACTCATTAACATCCGATTCAATAAACAAAGAAACACGTTCTGTACTCATCACATCAGACCCGACGCCCCCTGTACTCTATGGACTTCCGAAGGTTCACAAACAAGATGTTCCAATGAGACCCAAGTGCAATTGGTATGACAACGCACAAAATTGCACGTTTCACTGCCTCCACATTGAGTCAGTGTTCCGGCAATACAGATACATTTATTAGAGACTTCCACTACTACATCAACAATAACTTAAAACTGAATGATTTAGATATTCTTCTAAGTTTTGACATTACCTCCTTGTTTACGAACATTCCTATCAACGATGCCATCGAAATAGTAAAACCCCTTCTTCCGCCTGATCTATTCAAGTTGGCTGACTTATGTTTACGTTCGACATACTTCTACTTTGAAGGTTACTACTACGAGCAGACCGATGGTACAGCAATGTCCCCTCTTTCTCCAATCGTAGCCAATCTGTTAATGGGAAAATTTGAAAAGAATGCACTTTCATCAGCACCCTTAAAACCAAAAATCTTGTTTTATAACTTGAAATAAATGGTTCACAAAGATTATACTGTTTGCAAAGAATATTTTTCTGGTAGGCCTACAAACAAAATTTTTGGAAAATGGTCATTAAATCAGATTTTTCATTAGAATATGCTTTATTGTCTTTAGGTACATAGTTAGTACAATGGACAAGGTCAAAAATTGTTCCATGTGATTCTTCCATTGTTACAGCCGCTTCTTTGCAATTTGATTGTCATTGATAGACCATATTACAATATTCAATTAGGTCTACTTGAGACTGCTTTTCCATGGTCCACATCACTGGGAGCCGATATGATACTGTCTGGTGGAGTGATCGGCGGGAGAAAATCGGCTATGGGGAACACAACAGTTCCCATGCCAACCGCATTGTGTTGAGTTTTGTAGTGTTTTACTGCAGTTATTATTGCTTTCTTCCACTAGCCTGACATCTTATTAATCTGGCATCACCCTTCAAATTAATATCAGCCAGATTAGTGAGAGTCTAGAGGGTCTGCTGTAGTTTCTGGTGTAGTTAAAGTAAAGTATTCTCTACACTTGGTCTTGATAACCTAACAAATGATACCGTTTGAAGATTACCCGAACTTCTCCACTCTGCGTTATATTTCTTGAAAATAATATAATCCTAAAAAACTTAAACTTGTATAAAATATTTTGTGTTTTGTGCTCTCAAATAAAATTCAAGTAAGCTAATCTTGAGTGGAAGAAGCACAGCCCACCTACATGGAGTCATTATTGTAATAATGGTGCTTAATTTTACCTTACTTTTATAGATTTCCCTAGTAATATTCTTGATATATTCTGCATCCCTTCATTGTGGAATCGTTGTTAAAAAAATTTTAAAAGAAAAAAGGTCAGTAGACATCATTGAAAGCAATCGGAGTCGATGGAAAAGTACCATACTAGGGATAATTTTACATCCCCAGCACTCATTAGTCAAGTTAAGTTACCAACCTGCATGAGAAGGAATCCAAACAGGAGTCCCCAACAGTTGATGTAAAGAACTGAGAAAGTTGTGGTAAAATGGTGTCACTCCTGGATTGCCTGAGATACAAATAATAAGAGAATTGCCGTCCTCTAGTGGCTCCTCCACCCATCCACCCCAGGTCTGCACTCTGGTAGGCACTCGATTCACTTCTACCCATCCCTCACGGAAAGTCATTCTGCAACATAACAGTGGATAAGCTCAGTTTTTGTTTCCTTGTTTTTTTTTTTTTTTTTTTTTTTTTTTTTTTTTTACAATCTTCAACATTGCATGAACACACTAGGCTATAAGCAAATATTGTATATTTACGTTCAATGCCTGCCAACAGTTTTATTTTAAATGTAGATTTATTTTAATAGCCCATTAACTAAACCTAAAGCTAACCCTAGATAGATATTGTATTTTACGGCGTTATGATGTCAACCTTAGCTGACTTAAGATAAAAAATAAATGGTATGGGATAGTAGTTACAAAATTAAAAAATGACACACTAATCAAACAAAAAACTTAATTAATTATGTGCTTTTGTGTAATTTATGTTTCATATGTTTGTTCCAAAATACAGTAGAACCTCTCATGTACGAACATGACAATACTGTGCATGTTCGGAACAGCAAAAAATCGGATATCTGGGTTGAGCAATACATAATGAGAAAACCCAAACAGTATTTATGTAAAAAAATTTGACAACTGTACAGTGAAAGATTGCAGTCAGAGCACACATACCTTTTGTGTGAATAACTATCGTTGGACTCTAGGTCGGATTTTTGGGGAAACCAGTTATGGTGAGATCTGACATGAGAGGCTCTACTGTACTAAAATCTGTGCAAATCCATTTTACACACTTAAATATTATATATGGGCCTAGACCTAAATTCTATTAAATTCATAAAGAGACTAAAAAAAAAAAATAAGTTAAAACAGCTACGAGTTGAAACTGACAAAAAAAACTTTTCTAAGAGTATAAGTTCAGTAGTATATGCAAACAATGTAGGGTGCAGGGATCATATTGGAGTGTATTGTAAAATTGGGTAAAATATTATCGGTTAAGTTACAACCTGTGTTTTCAGAAAACTTATATCCAATAGGCCTACCAATCCTGTATAAAGACCTAAGAAAAAGTTTGTTATCCAACTAGGCCTAATTGCTATTACGGTACAGTAGACGCCATCCATTACGGCCTCAGATGGTTTGGCTGCTGGATAATACGGTCCAGTCCGAAGGTGGCCGGATTAGAGGGTGTCTACTAACTTATATCAAAGTTTCCGGAAGGTGATATTGGTTACGATCTTATCAGCAATAAATAATTTTAAATGGCATTCTTAAAAATAGCTACTTGTATGAAAAAACATAAATGAGAAACTAATAGCAAAACCAAACTGAGTGTAGGGCTACCGTTATTCCTCCAGTCCTCGACTTCTTGCAGTTTATGACTGAATTATTAAATAGAGATATCAGAATAACAGATAAAAACACAAAATTGGAATCAGATATGTTAATAATAGTGATGGTTTCGGATAACAATCTTTATTCTAATTACTAACTTAAATTTGACTCTGACTGCTATTGGTTAAAACAAACTGAGGCTTAATTTTACACTAGCTACTTACAAGTCTTTGTAAAAAGCTTATAGGAATTCCCTAACACTGTAACAATAGTATTTTAACTTACTGATTTCTTACAAGCATAATTTAAGTTATAAGTTACCGTATCTCAAAATAAGTAGCCTAAATAAAATACCGTAAGTTAAGCTATGAGCAATGGGACAACTTTGAACTTGCCTTTTTGACTTTGGGACTCCAGGCTTAGTTTCATTAAACTGAATATCCAAGACGTCAGTAGTTATTGTAAATAAAGGAAGTGATTAGCTAACTTATTTCACAATGCAACCTCTTACTAAAGTTGTCAAGGTTACCGGTACAAAACAACACTCTTATCGATCTGTAACACAATTAGATTGACAAGAGAGTAAAGGTAAAACATAAATAGCACGCCTAATTTATGAAAGCTACTACGTTCAAGTTTCTCCGTACAAACAGAATGCAAAAAAACTCCAACATTTTGTTTTAAATCTAATTTTGTTTCCCTAACCTTAAAAAATGGGCAAATACAAACAACTAAATAACTGACGTATGACATACGCTTAGGCCTAGTATGTATTTAGAATTAAAATCAGTGAGTTCTTAATTTAGCACCACAATTTAGCTTTGATCGATGAAAAATATTTTAGAATAGGAATGGAATAAGTGTATTAATACTGCAATAAAAATTACCTAGTAAGACGAGGATGAAAGTAGTGGTGGGAATAACCGACTAACAATAACCGATTAGTTCGGTTATCGCAAAATAACTGCTTAGTCGGTTATTTCCTCTCCGACTGGATGACTTAGTCGCTCACTCCCGAGTCAGTTATTTCTTCTCCGACTGGATGACTTAGTCGCTCAAGCGGCAGACTAATTTCTCCATTTTCGACTGGTTAAATAAACCAGTCGAACGGTTTCAGTTTCGATGAAATAAGTCTTATACTGAGTAATATCTGTCGGTTATTTATAAACTAAAATAACTTGTTTAGTTGAACAACTGAATTTAGTTTAGAGAACCCACGTATCCCGTAATGCTTTGCTTACAGTAGTACCTGTAGTGACCTGTCAGTGTCAGTGACCTATATAACTTAGTGCCGTTCAACTCGTTCAAGTGCCGTGAAATTAGCTTAGTTTTTTATGTTATTATTAGGAATATAATGTTAATAATGTAATAATTAATGCGCTAATTTTTAATAAATATTTTGCAATAATGCGTTCATTAATAATTTTTCTTGCATAATTTCTACTTTATAATAAATACTAAGTTGTAAATAAATGTTTTTATTTCCGTGTTATTTTTCTCAATACAACAATACAATAGTACTTTATTTTTCTGATATTAAAGTTAACGTGGCTTAGACAAAACTATGCAATTCACAAATTTAATTTCAACTTATTTTTATTTAAAATATTAGAGTTACAAATTTAATATTTTAATTTGCAAAAATAAGGAAATGATCGATAATTTGTTGTAGTTATGTAGTTAAATTAAACTAGTCTAAGTTTATCGCTTCTCAAATTAGTTGAGCAGTTATTCATTTTAAATTACTAATTGTGGTTTTAGTCGACGGAAACTCAATACAAAGCATTCAGAAGGAATAAGTTGTTTTCCAGTCGGTTATTTTAGCAGTCAAAAAGATTAGTTGTGTTTTTAGTCGCCAGAAATTCAATGCAACATCCAAACGGAATTAGTTGTTTTCCAGTCGGTTATTTAGTCGACTAAAATAACCGACTAAATCTGGAAATAACTGACCGATTAGTCGGTTATTTTCAGCTGTCGGTTATCCCATCACTAGATGAAAGTCTTCAAACACAAAACAACAACAACGCCGCGGCTGCCGGTAGGTAAACTGGTAAAACTAACTCAGCTGATCGTACTTTCCCAATTCCCAGCCCAGCTTTCAGCTGATGTCGTCATACAGCTGATTAAAATTCGTATCGTACACATGGTTGCCACCATGCCACTTTAGTTAAAAAGAACTTATATATCTTTATTCAATATAGAACAACACTTCCCTACATTTAGGGTTGCCATTAAAACAAAGAATACTATACAATTTTCTTAAAGTTTACAAAGCTTGAAAAATTTAGATATTTTAGAACTTAATGTATCCTAAACACTAAACATTTGAATATAGATGGTGTCTCACAATTTTGATTGAATCTTTTAAAACACTACTTGAAATTTGGGAAATAATTTTGGTTGAGAGTCCGAATTGTTTGCAAAAGGTCACAAATGATTTTGGTATAGTTCCTCTTGCTCCAATTAGTATTCCAATAATGTTTATATTTTCTAAATCGTATTTTTCTTTATAATATGGTATTGTTGGGGTATAGATAATTTGTTTTTCATTTTGTACGTCTTGTGGTTGGTTATGGTTTTTCTCGAATCGAATAGTTGGATCTATAATAGTGCCTAGTTTTGATCCCTCTTTTATTGCTATAATGTCAATTCTTCTTGTGCCCCCGTTTTCTGAAAGGCCATGAACCTCTTCAAAGACATTAAATTTAAGTCGTCGGAGGGATTCGGCGATCATTGATCTAACTCTGTGGTGTCTGGCATTTATTAAGTTTTCGTTGAACGGGCAAGATCCCAGGACATGTGCAAGGGTTTCATACTCACTCCGACAATGTCGGCAGTGGTTTCCGTCCTGGGACCTACCCGGAATAGTTCTGACTGGTATGACGTTTGCAGTCATTTTAATAGCTTCTCGCCATTCACCACAGGTTAGATCTCCTTTATTTTTAATCCAACTGTTTGCTGGTGGGTACTCCATGAATAAATCGACCCCTTTTCCTTTATGGTTAAGTGAGCACCAAGATTCATATTCTCTTGTACGAAGGCTTTTCCTCGTCTTTTTCACATCAATTTCATCCACATTCTTCTTCAATAAGGCTGGTTCCCTTGTAATACCTAAGCTTGCCAGGCAGTATTCTATTTCTGACTTAAGGTCTCTTGTATTTGAAATGTAAATATTTTCATTTTTGTCTAAACACTGGCAAGCATTTATGTATTGAAGAAATATTTCCCATTTGACCCTAAATAAACCTAAACCCTTGTATTCACTATTAGAGTACAACATACTATCGGGTACATCTGTGGGCAGTTGAAGTATGGCCTTAAGTGAACTTTTTATTATTCTGTCTGCATCTGATACAAAAGATTTAGGTATCTTAGTTGGTGATATGGATTGGAATGGATATATGAGGCTTGGACAAATGGATGAAGATAATATGATGTTGAATTTTTGATCTGGTTTGAGCAATGGTGTCGAGACAAGTAAATCAAACTTAATTTTTAACTCTTTCATTATGCCTTGAGGGTTAAATATACATTCATCATTGTATGACAACCCAAGATATTTAATTAATTCATCTCTTTTAATTGTTTCTATTTTTCCGTTTTCTTGCAGATGAATTGGTTCTTCATGAAGTAAGCCATTTGTAATGCAAATACTTTTACATTTATCATGATTTATCTCTAGTCCAATTTCTCTAAATCTTTTGATAGACAGTTCGGCAAGTGTAGTTGCAGCTTCTCTGGATTTTCCAATAATCACTGTATCATCTGCAAAACCGAGTACTGTAATATTTGGGAGGCCAGGGACTAAAGAATATCCAAACTTTTCAGAATTATTATGGTTGCTAATTTCTTGCAATATATGGTTTGTCGCTAAATTATATAGTGCCGGAGACAGCGGAGAACCTTGCATAACTCCACGATTGATTTCAATTCGTTTTGTTTTCCTATAATTTATTTCAACTTGAGTGGAATTTTTCTTCTGAAGTTTCATAATAAGATCTGCTAATTTTGGATGTAAAAATTTTGATTTCAATACTTTCTCTAAGTGGTTATGGCCAATGTTGTCAAATGCTTTCCGAATGTCTAAAAATATTACTGTAACATCACTTTTTCTTTCTTTAGAACATTTTAAAATTGAGTTTAAAATTGATGTATTAATTAGAGTTCCTGGCATGTTGGTGAAACCTCTTTGATGTTCATTAAATTCGACTGTCTCTCTTAGTTTTTTGTCAAGAACGCGTTCAATAATACGTCTTAAAACAGAACAAATAGTAATAGGTCGCCAATTACTTAAATTATTCTTATCGCCTCCCTTATATATTAAAACAGTTCTCGCTTTCGTAAAACAAGGTGGGACCTCAGAGCATTGTAGCATTCTATTGGCTATTAAAGAAAGTATTTCAAAGCAAGTTTCATGTTTAACAGCTCGCACCAAAACACCGTCAGGTCCTGGAGCTGTGTCTACGGATATTTTTCTAATGGCATTTTGTATTTCTTCTTTTGAAACAATCAATGTATTTTCAAACAAAATTTCATTACCAATCGTACATGGATTTTCATTATTGTATGAGGCACATTCACAGTTATTAGGATTAGAAAATTGTGTTGAAAAATAATTAAATACTTTTTCAGGATCTACAGTACAAAACTCCTTGTTGTTTTTTAAAACAGAACGAATAGCCTTCTTCCTTTGATTGTAATATAAGAATTGAGTTAGTTCAAACTCATATTTTTCTCGCCTCTTCTCTCGGTTCCGTTTGCTGGATCTTTCAGGATTACTTGATCTTTTGTGAGATAGTTGGATATTAAATGCCTTGTTTCGTTTTCTTAGGAGAAAATATTTCTTTGCCGGATGTTTTGGACCAGGTAAAGAATGAATTGCATTGTTTAAAAACATTACAAACTTTCCAACCTTTTGATAAAAGTCCTCTGTGTTTAAAATTTGCTCAAACTCTTGTTTCCAAACAGACAACTTTTCTTTATATTCTTCAAATTCTTTATGTTTGTTTTTTGAGTCCGTAGTCGATTTTTCGTTTGCTCCATAGTCTAATGATGTAGAGTTATTCAATTCATGTTTGTTCTTATCTTTTACAATGTCTGTTTTCATTGCTTCTCTACGATTATTATTCCAAGAAACTTGTCGCTCCGTTATTCTGGTCCTGTGCTCATCCGGGTGAGACCTGCTGATGTGTATATTGATCCCCGATATTCCTTTATAAAGTTTTCCACATATTGGACATGGTTTATTTTCCTCTTTTCTAGTAATATTTCCTTTTTTCTGTTTATTGTATTGGGTTTTCTTTGGGGAAGGTATAAATTTGGTTTTAGATTCAACAGAGGCACAGTAGCTTTCTAATGAAACATTTAAGCACTTTTTCTTATGAATAATTATTGCCCTTTTAGTAAATCTTTTGTTGCACATAACACATTTTTCATATTTATCATCTAGTTGCCTTTCATGTTGAGATTCATTGAATGTATCATTTAAGGCACATTCCTTAAGAGAGATACCATCATATAGGCTTATGTTGTCTTGTGTTGATTGAGTTAAAGTCATCTCCAGTTGTGGGGAATCCACGTATTTATAGGTTGGTCTAATATACCTTTCATCACGGTTGTATTGTGGCTGTTTGTATATACCTGTAGACGTACAAGGTAAGTCAATCGCATTAAATTGGTTACTAGTTGCAATATCTATATGTTTTGGGCCGGGATTAGTCTCAATATCACCACTCAACAATAAATTTAGCAAAACAAGAAATTCATGCTTTTTAAATTTAATTATGAGCTCCCATTGTCTTCTCCACTTAATTTTGTTTTTTCTATAAGGTATCTTCTCTAAATAATAATGTTCTCGTTTACATTGAATCACGAAAAGGGAAAAAGTATTATATTTTTTGGATGATGATTCATTTGAATAAATTTCTTGAATAAAACTTGGTAATTAGAAGAATGGATGACCAAGAGTATTGATATTGTCTGCAGAGCTACTATTATTTTGAGAAAAGAGCAATTTTGGCTTTTGTTCATGGTAAAGTTTTAGCAATGTAAAAACAATAAAAAATTATTGGTGTTAATAGGTGAGCCAGGTCAAAAAAGAGATTGTCTATAGTCGATGTTTACATAACCAAACAAAAGACTGTCACTTAGTATAAATGGAAAACTTACTTGATTTTAAAATTCAATTTCCAAACCAATTGTTCCAAATCAAAGAAAATCCTTTCTTGTGGCATTTTATATCATTTATGAAATTACAAATTTGCTAATCACTAAAAAAAATCATAAAATTTAAGAGTATTTTTTGATTGAAGTTTTGTGTTTTTTCAACTAACTTATTATAACTTTTAACTTTTTAACTTTTTTTTTTATTATGTTATTATAACTTTTAACAGAACTATCCACTACCCAATGCTATTAAATCCAAAATCGATATCACGAATCACGATATCAAAATAACTGACCATGAAGCTTAAGAAATAGTTATGCCTGCGTTAGCAAAAATTGGCTAGTTATTTGAGTGCTTTGCTATTTTTTAGTGATACAAAATATTCTAGATACTGTGATTGGTTCCATCATACATCAAAGATATATTTCAATGTTTAACTATTTATCTAAGTATGAGGGTTCTGTCCAGTAAAACACACATTTAAAAAAAACATTCGGGATTTATATCACATTTGTTATTGTAGCATCTTACTGAAGAAAATATTTAATATTATAAAATCTGTGAGATGTCAGCATTGATATAGGCCTAAACAAAACATCTGGATCCCTAACACCTTGCTGTGATTCGAGCCGTTACCCCCACCACTATAGTTAGGGTCAATTCGGTAAGTAATGAAGGTAAACAAACTAGAATGCAGTATTGCAGCAAGGTCTGTAGAGGAAGAAGCATAACTTCTGGCTAAGTTCAGCTGAATATCTTTTTTAGGGTTCCGGATATGAAGCGTCTTTACTGAAATGGAAGTCAAGTTACGTTATAATCTATATATTAATAGGCAAGATGTTTCATTTATAAAACATTTAAAAATTGATTGGCTCAAGATCAACTGAATTTTGGTCGAATTTCGAGCGGTGGGCGATCTCTAATATTTACCATTTACCATTACACAACTGATTGAAAAAGAGAATGAAGCAAACTTGCCACGGGTACGATATTTATCGTAACGACACCATATTACTCTATTTTACATTTTACATTTGGATTATTAGTTAATAACAAACCATTTGGTAATGACCAAATTAACAATTATCAATCTAAGTAAATTTAAACCCATAAATTCTTTCTTAGTTTGCTTTGAAATTCCTTATTTTAGTAATAGTTGAGACAAAAAATCTTCAACGCAAAGGAGCAAGATTATTGTTTCCCTGCAGCGTTGGCAACACTTGCAGGTAGCAAAGAGTAAAATATTGAGTTTTTAACACTTTTCTAACCAACAAAATCTCTGTGGCGACATCCACGGATGTCGCAGCAAGTGACCCCATTGCTCTTATGGGATGTAGCTCACCTGGCTCTGGCCTACAGTCTTCTTGGTATTACAGTGGATCCACCAACAATAACGATTTCAGATTAAATAAAAGAATATAAACAAACCAGAAACCAGACGCATTAACAATAACGATGCCAGCTGACATAACGTGGGGTCTCATAATAGCTACGCTCATAGCAACTACAATTTGAATGTTGACATAGGTACTAAAATGGCAGTGTGAATTAGCGCCTACACTTGTAGGCGCTGGTAGAACATTTCAAATTTGTGTAGGCGTTAACGAGAATATGACCTATACTTTTTAGAACATTGATTTTGACTGTTAGAATTTCTAAAATATATTTAAATTGTAGCAACTAAAAGTGAAAAAAGCTTTTAGGTCCGATAAATTTCTATACATCTCAATTAGCAACTACTCTACATAGCCACTAAAATTGAATTTGTAACTTAGCGCCTACAGAGTCGTTCGGAGTGAACAGCTCTTTTACAGAGCAGCTCTTTTGAACGACTTCCCTGCCATGACATCTGCAACCAGCAGGGTTGCCAAGAGATGGTATTTTCCCTTAATAATCCCATTTCTAATTAGTAAAATCTCCAACACCCAGAAACATTCCATATTATTTGGTAGAAATCCTCCACAGCTGGCAACACTGAGTGAGCTGTTGCTCTCTAGAAGGAATGTAAAGATAATGAACGAACCATTAAAGATTCGTTCTTTTACCTACCGCTCATTATTGTAGGCGCTATCGAGAAACTGAGATGTTCGGTGCTATCGAGAAATCAAGAAATCTAACAACGACTACGTAAAAACGAAGTAGTCTACTAGCAACTACACTTTAGCGGCTGCGATATCGTAGGCACTAACGAGAAATTTTAATAATTGTGTAGGCGCTAATCGAATATTTAAATTTTAATTTTTCCCGCCTTTTCGTAGTTGCTATGAGAACATTCAGTTTTAGTTGCTACGTCTATTTTCACTTTGTAGTTGCTATGTGCGTAGCTACTATGATACCCCGTCCTGACATAAGGCCTGGGGGCGTGGCGAGGCCATAGATATAACTAATACACCTGGATCGGTAACTCCATGTTGCGAAAACGAGCCGTTACCCCCACCACTAGCCAGTATTCGTGGGTAATTGTAATAATTATACATCGCTCAGCAACACGGTGGTCAGTGTTGCCAACTCTGTGTGAGTAACTAGGAATACGCTCCGATGTCCGTCCCGTACAAGAATTTTTTACTCATTTTTTGAGTTATTAGGTGACACTTTTTTTAGAGAGAGGTGAGAAAATGCATTACGCACACAGGTGGCAAGCCTGTAGTGTGGGGTTCCCCTAAAAACGGGTTTACCCACTAAAAAACCTCGCCTCTACTCTTTAGGATTCTGGAGTTGTTTATCACATTACGTCAGGCTAGGCCTAAATTTGGCTTATGCCCGTGGGGCTCACTCCTTATCCAGCCACTCGATCAAGGGATCTGGGCCACTTTGCGGTCCAGATCATGTTTCTTTTCCAGGAGGACGAACTGTGATGAACAATCCCAGTTGCCCTCATCCTCCAAGATCTTTTGGCAGACCGAGTCCACCGAAAATGCCAAAAAAAAATTTGTGTGGCCTTCACCCGGGGTACTGTGTAAAGGCGAAATAACAAGAAAACTGCAAGCGACCGACACTTTATACGGGAGCTAATAGCTGTGTCACCAATCTAATTGTACTCGTATGCAAACAAATCTAATCATTATAACTTACTCAAGCTAATCTAGTTCCTTCCAAAGGGCCATGACAATTTGTTATATGAGCTTTCGCTGGGATATACTATACAACAGACAACCACGCTGGTTAAAATTGTTTTGCATTAGTGGACGTGGTTCCTCAAGTAAACCTCAGGCATTTTGCCTTTAAAAATAGTTATTTAAATAGTTAGCTGACAGGAAAGTCTCCCTTTTATGAAGACTGTCGTTTTTACAATACTCGCAACTGTCTAACTGTGGTTCCAAAACATTTTTTTTTAAATCTTGACTGACAATTATTATTAATTCAGTCTTATTGATTTTTTCGGTTATACATTAAGTATTAGTCTTATATACCCTCATTATCCTTTCCTAATATATAGATCCAGGGCACTAAACCATTGCAACCTAGCTCCAGGGCCGTATTTCTAAATAGGCTGAAAAGGCTGGAGCCTATAGCGGCAAAATTTCAGGGGCGGCACTTTGTCAGTTAAAAAAAAAATTGAAAATACTTTTAGGCCTACTCCTACTACTTTAATAACGGGAACTTCTTTAGGTCTATCTTTCTGGTTTAAAGTGTATTAATTTGAGGAAATGGAAATATGTTTATTCCTTTTACACGAATTTACTCCACATAATCTTGCAACACCTTTTTCATGTAGGGTGAAATCGTTGTAACGACACTCACAGTTAGTATAAGGCCCAGAAAGAGGGAACTACACTAGCGCTCCCAGTGTTTAGATTCGTAACTAGTTATTTCCTTTTTGATTTTACGAATAGATTGACCACAAAATAATGACAACAAACGTGTGGTTTTGATTTTATAATGACCTCCCCCTTACAAATGTGATTTTTAATGAAGGGACGAAAATTTTACCGCACTACTTGGCAGGCGGAGCTGTTCTGCCAAAAAATCTAATCACCACCAACATCAGAATCCAGATTAAAGTGGCTTTAAAAGTTTTCAATTAATGAATATACAGTTCATAAAAGCAATTTACTTTTGATACTTTGATATTGAGACGTCAAATTAATCTGGTGCTCATTTAAGATGTATACTCCCCTACATAAGTGACAATAAAAACTATGTATGTGTTTGTCGCTTTTTGGGATTTGGAGGGGGGGCGGCAGAAAATATATAGCTTGCAGGCGGCATATTCCTAAATCCGGCCCTGCCTAGCTCAAATTGCACAATGCAGACCAATCAACCCTTCGAGAAAAGCACCCAATGGGCACTCAGTGAATATGTGAATCATAGTCTGGAACTCCGCTCCACAGCTGCATGACTGGTCTTCTGTCATTCCCCATTTTTCCCACTCCAGTGCGGAATCAAGTGAGAACTGTCCACTGCTTCCCAGGAAGATCCATACCACTTACTGCCAAGGTCGAGTCAGCAATTAAAAAGTGATTCCGACCTTGGAAAGAGTCCCAGAAGGAAGTCCAATCGCTATGGATGGAAAAGTCCATCTCCGTCAACTGGGATGCTGTCTGCAGTGGTGGTTTTCGGGACCTCAATCGGCCCCGGGTAGGTAATCATGGATGGGTAATTGTAAAGCAGATACAATATTATCAAGTTGTACTCCCTAGTAAGTGCCTCCCTTCGTCTTATTTCAGGTATGGTTTGCCATGAGTATAGCTCTAATGGCTCTCATAGTCCTTTTAGCTAGACGTCTATCTCTCTGACATGTACGCTGTTCAACCAAACGCGAGCACAGTACTCAGCAGTAAACCAGGGACAAAGCACTGGTTCCCAGAACTTGTGCGTATTAGCTCTCCATATGAAGCCAGCAAGGTAAATCCAAATGACAAGTTAGTCCTAGCTCTAACCTTGGATGCTGTCTTTTGTAGGCTTTTGAATGTGAGAGACCAATCTAAAGTAACTCCCAGGTACTGTGTATGGCAATTGTGCTTTAGCTTAATACCGTCAAATACGATTTTAAGCTTTTGTTGGGCTAGTCTATTGTTCAAGTGAAAGCAAGATACCTCAGTTTTAGTCGGGTTTGGATTTAGCATCCAGGCCTTAAAGTAGGCCTATTCACCGGAGGGTCTTGAGGTCGTTTTGTTAGTACTTCCTCAGCATGTCGGAATTCTTGGTGCTGATAAGCCATCAGTGCAGTATCATCCGCATAGGCAAACTTTAAGGAGCGAGTGTCAGGCATGTCGCGGCAGTATACACATTAAACAACAGTGGAGCAAGCACTGACCACTGTGGAAGGCCATTAGTTGCCTAAAAGTACTTTCCTTTCCTTCCTTGTTAACAAACAACAATTTTTGGCAGCTGAGTTATCACGCGAGTGATCTCCCCAGCTATGCCAGCTGCCAGACCAAATTCTTTCTCAATGCCAAAAAAGTTATCCTTTTAAATAAACTTAAATCTCGGCGTGATTGGCCAAAAGTTCTTCTTTATCCATTCCTTATAGCAAGATATCATAAATTTGTAAGGAACAAATTAGTTGTATGTAAATCTCAATTAAATGTTAGTAATATTTAATTTTTTTATAGGAGATAGAAGACATATCTGTGGTTGATCGTATATGGTCATTATGTCGTGTATCCATAACTCTCGAACGGCACCTCCGACTTTGATTAGGCCTGGTACAGAGGTGTTTGTATATGGCAGCACTCGCCTTCGCCTCAATGGAGGCTACGCCCCATGCTCTCTAGCTGGTTCTCCCAATTCATTATACCTACATATCAAAGTTCAAAATTGGTCTTACGGCTTGAGATACGCTAAGGTGTTTCATGTAAAAAATTGTTTTTAGTTTCAAAATATGTTTCCTAAAAGACGCAGTTTCTTCCATATATTTTACCACTTGTTTGAAAATTAAGAGGGCGTTGGAGTCCAGATACCGTCTTTCCCCCATAAGAGCAATGTTAAACGGGATGTCAAATAATTATTTTATTTGTAATAAAAAAATAATGGTTTGTATCTCTAATTCAAGGGTTCATCAAGGCGGATTTGGTTTGCGAGAGGAATTTTTAATAAAAAATTGTGTTTTTTACTAACTTGAAACAACAAAGCAAGTTTTTTACTAATTTTAAAACATTTTCTACAGAATTTTAAAAACTATTTACAAAGAATCGATCTCGCAAAAGGAACGGTGAATTTAATTGAGATTCAAATGCTATTTATTCTGAACCAATCGGACAAAAATAAAGAAATTATAATTATGATAAATGCCGGGGACAAGTTTAGCATTGCTCTTATGGGAAATAAATCCAACGTGGCGGCACTCCAACGCCCCCTTAAAGCTCAGAGTAGGAAAACAATAATATAAAATAATTAAGTAATTCAAAAACTAAAGAAATTACAAATTCCATTAAATACGAAATAAATAAAACTTTAAAATATGACAGGCCCTCCCCTCTCAAATATCCCTAGTGTATATCTAGAAACATTTGTTTTTCACTGCAATATACATTAGAAATTATCACCAAAAATTATTTTCAATTTTTTTTATGTATTAGTAAGATATGCTCCGTGGGTGGAGGGGGAGTTAAAAATTTCGTAAATAATACCCTACTCCGTTTATTGTTTATAAATTCTCAAAAGCGTTTACTAACATATAGTACTAATAAAAGTTAAAATCATAAAAATTTTTGGTTACAAAATTTACATAACTAGATAAAATATACAGTACCACCATCGCAGCAGACCTGCGTACTCAACGAATTTCCAAAGGAGTCTAGTTTCAGATTTATAAAAATCTTAAGGGGATTCGCCACCTCTAACACTTTTTTTTAAATTTTGGGTTGATTTTGCTGGAATTGATTTTTTTTGTTTATTGATGTTAGTAATGAGGATTTCAGGTGTTATTATTTTTTTCATCCCTCATATTTTTTTATGGCAAATATTAACGTTTTTTTTTAACGTTTTTTCAGACCATTTTAAAATTTTGAATAACTTTTTTGTTTTTTAACCAATTGTCATGCTTTTTTTTATAATTTGTTCCTTATAGCCTAAATAAACATTTGTCTTATGGAAACCTAGGTAACCCAACTAGAAAAAAAGTTACAATAAAACAAACTTTTTAAAATTTAAATTTTTTTCAATAAAACTTTGAAAAAATAAATAAATACTTACAGTATATTTACAGTTAGAGTGATTTCCATAAGACAAAATGTTGATATTATAATAAAGAAAAAGTGGTAAAAATTTCATAGCAATATGTTTATTACTTTAGATTTTATTCAAACTTATATGCACTAAAACATAGAAAATCCAACTTTCGGGAAACGGGCCGAGCAGCGTGCAGCGCAGTCTTCAGGCCAGGCGACACTCCGGCTGGCCTGAGTATATATGTAGTTTGGTATATATGGTATATATAGTAGTATGGTGACTGTAGTGTGGTATATATATATATATCATATATATATATCATATATACATATATCATATATACCATATATATATATATATATCACATATATTCCGTTTATGTAAGTGCATCCGCACATATTTTTTAACTTTTTTTATATGAAAAAATGGTCAAATCTTCATGAAATTTTGCACACATACTCAGTAAAGTATATAGAACACAAAAATAACATTTTTCAAAAATGTCAAAAAATGCCAAAAAATGCCCGTCCAAAAATGTGATGATCCATTTCAAGGTATGTTTACTAAAAAACGGAGTTTATTCCCAACTAATTGTCTGAATGTTCAAGATCAAGGGAGAAAATCAGGATCAATCAATTTGAACAACAACAAAACAACGCAATCAAATTTAAAAATATCATAACGAACTACATAAATAGTTATTACAATCCCCCAAGCAACTCCCTAAAAGATCTCTACTATTTGCATGAAGAATCGTTGATAGAGTGGGGGAGAGGGTTAAAAATTCTTGGTTTAGTATCACCAGCCACGGCAGTAACAAAACTACTCACGGTCATTGAAAATACTAAAATAAAAAAATGTTTTGACGAAATTTAAAGTAATTAAAATATCTGTAGATTTCACTATGTAACATCTTTTGATAGACTCAACAGTTTTATCGCTATAGTGTGTTCATTTATTTTTCTTTAAGGTGCTCTTAACATTTTGAGTGCCCTAAAAATGCTAAAACGAATTGAAAGATAGCTTTCATGGTGGCTCGAAATGCAAAGGTTAATAGTTCTGACAAAAATACTGTGCAGCAACTCCTTGATAATTTTAAGTTTTTCACTTAAATTAACAGAGTAAGAATTAAAAAATGTCAGAACAAATTTAAAAAGAGTTTTCAATGTGACAGGAAATTTTGAAGGTTAATAAGGGAATTACAGCGACTATTTGATAGTTGAAGGTTAAGAATATACATTTGAATTATTAAGCTGTTATCGTAGGCAAAATTATGGTTGTGTGTAAAATATAAATTGTCATTGTAACAGATTTAAAGTGTTAGCTGATAATCCCATAAAGATCAAACTGATAAATATAGTTTTAGAGTAGGGGTTCAAAGTTTGAAAGTAACATTTATGAGCGATTTCATAATCATCAACGTATAAAATTTTAATTACTGTAACTTATTGTTTTAAAAATTGTTAATAGTTTTGTCAACACAATTAAAATACATCATGAAATATAGTATAGCCTACTAGGGGTACCTGAGCAGCGCAATGCGCTGCATTTATCAGAGTGCCCTTTTTCATAAAAATTCAAAGTTCTATTTAGCTTTTAACATGTGTTTTTATTATTTAACTATGAACAGCGGTTTTATTTTGCAATTCAATATAAATTGTTTCCCATGTTAATCTTATGGAAAAAACTAACTTTAAGGGCATCTCGTGCCCTTCAGACTACAAATGTCTAAAATCTAAAATCGTATTGCAAAACTACGAACTAATACGAATCTAAAGACACCTCAAAAATTGAATTTCGTCCATAAATAAGGGAGGAGTAGTGTTCACAAATACGGCATCACGTATAGATTCAAATTTTAAATGTGTACATCAATATTATTAGGAGGAAATATAAAAACTTAACTGATACATTACACAACTAGATCAAATATACCCACGTCGCAGCAGACCTGCGTACTCAGCGAATTTCCAAAGGAGGTTAAGATTTTGGATTTTCTCCATAAACACCATAGGAATGAGTAAGTAGGTTTGCTGCCATTAAATGTTATAAAATTTTAGTTTTTAGGAAATTTAATGGTTAGGTATAAGGTAAATACCAAATTATATCAATATTATGCACTTTTTAATTTTCCCCATAAACTTCCCAATAAACTCCATGGGGGTAAGGATGTATTTTTGCCGCCATATGGGTGTTGTATATATATCGTATGGCTAATTCAGCCAGCCACCCGGCTTGAAGAATAGGAAAATAAATTCCGCGGTGCAGAGCACCCGAGTCAGTACATGTAAATAGATAGACACCAAAATAAAAAATTAGATCTCTCTTTATAGAGCTAACACATCCTAAATTTTTTATTGGCCCTGGAAAGGACTATTTGCATTTTGTCTGGCAGCTGGCATTGCTGAGAGATCACGTGCGAGATACAGTAGTTCAGCTGCCAAAGTTGTTGCTGCGGACGCGAACAACATCACCCCCCATGGGTGTTGTAAGCAAATATCAATTAAACCCTACCTAGTGAACATTGAACTTTTGACAGTTAATCTCAGATTTCCAATGGACCGTTTTGCATACAGTTTGTACTAAACAGTTAGGGGCCTATTCTAGTTTATGTGTAGGCCTATAGTTAATAAGTTTTAGTAATTCTAGTGAGTATTTGCCATAATTATTTGAGAAAATTGCCACGTTGCTTAAAACCTACAATGGGCGGATGTGACATTAAATTTCACTAGTTTAATTCAGCTTCCCCATATAACCCCATACTAATTCTAAATTCATTTACAGCTAATATTTTGTGTTAATTATATGTCTTTTGGCCATTTTGTATGGATCATATCATGATCCAAACTTCACAATGAAGTCAGAATATTTGGACAAAAAAGACAAAGAAAGGTTTTAATTCCTTATGGCAACGTGTCGGAGGGGGGAGATATTGGGATAAGTATTTTTTATTCGATGTTTACCAAGTTGTAATGTTTTTCTATTATGTGATTAAAAAAATTTCTATATACGATTTTGAAAAAAGTTGAGCATTATTTCAATAACTTCTGTTCAAAAACAGCCTTCTAGTTATTTTATACTTTACCAAAATTGTAAATATGGTACATTAAATCCACAAAAACCTACTGTTGCTTTGAAACAACAAGGGATTTTTCTTAGGTTTTGCCCGTTGTAACCACAAGTGCCCGTTGTTGTTTTTAAACATTTTTTTTTTTAACTGTGAGGGAAAATTAAAAAAATAACAGTGTTTGTGCGTTATTTATTTGGACCCTAAATAAAAGAAAAATGAGAGAAAAACATTTTTTTCCTCGGTGCATCATAATTCAGGTTTCAAGGGGTTAATCACGTAAAGCAGTTTGTCAATTGAAAGGAAATACCAATTTGATAAGTATATTAATATACATTTTATACGTGACCTTGGTACCGATAACTTTTTATGAGTCTATTTTCATGAGTTATCGCGGACCAGCATGATCGGGTTATGGGAACGGGATTGTATGGGGTTTCAAAGGGATCGAAAATGTTTTTTTTTTTTTGCATTTTGACCTCAATTTTCAAAATTAAACTATTTTAACTAAAACCATTTAAAAGAACTTAAAAAACAAACAATTTAGTATTTTGAATTTTTAACTTAGCTTAACATATTCCGGAGAAAAGCTAAAAATATATTTCCCATGTTAATCTTATGGGAAATCAATAAAACCCTATCGCTTATTTATTGACATAAATTGGTAAATTTTGGTAACATTCTCTAGGTAGGGTTTATTTGCTTACAACCCATATGGCGGAAAAACTACACACTCACACAAATGGTTTTACGGAGGAAATTAAAATGTGACAAATATTGATACAACTTTATATTCACCTTACCTAACCATTGTACATTTCCTATCAAATAACATTTTCTTACAACATCCCATGGCAGCAAACCTACATACTCATTCCCATGGTGTTTATGGGGAAAAACAAAATTTCAAATTTCTTTGAAAATTCGCTAAGTGCGCAGGTCTGCTGCGATGGGGGTATTTACCTTTATTTACTTGATTTTCTAAGCCTTTATTTAGGCCTACTTTTTGATTTATTTTTAATTAATTATTTTGTTTTAAAATTATGGATTACGTTTTGGAGGATTTAAAAAAGGAGGGGATGGGAAGGGTTAAAATTATTTTGGGAGCCCCGCACTGGAGGTTTGCAATAGTTCCTTTTGAACTGGCGCCTATGGGCCTTAAAGCCATCCCTATTTTAGCTTTGAGATAGTGAGGTTTTAGGTTCAAATATTTGCTTCCCTATAAGTTGTCCTTAAGTATAGCACAGCGCAGTATCGACGGAATCGGCCTAAATTTCCATTAAATTTTAATGGCATAGACTATTGTTTTAGTAAGAGATGGTGTCTAACAACAGCAATTAACACAAATTACAAATACTGTAAATATTTACAAAACGATTTGCATCGGAAATTACACGGCTAGAGGTTAGAATGAAATTCACAATTTTCCACTTTAACGGGAAACCCGAGGCAGCAAATTGTTTACCCTGCACTTCGGGGGCATTTGAGTTCACTGAACAATGCGGCGCGAAGTTAAAGCTCCGCAAAAGAGTAAGCGATCATTTTATTATGCTCCGTAAAAAACGTCTTAACACATAGGCGGATAGACACCTTCAATATGTGAGGATAATAATATACTTGTTAAGAGCACGAGATGGACCAATCGCAGGAGAGATAGGCCTCGCCCTTCTGTCAACTATAGCGCCCAATGGGGCGGCGGCATCTCTCCCCACCACGGAGGGGGCGGAGCCTAGCACGCCTTCCCCTCCGATACCGGTCCTCAGTGTCGACAAGATAGCTGAACTGAGCACAACATGTTGGCGTGATTGTGAGTGGGATAACTGTGTGATATGGTGCGTGGACTTCACTTACGATGTGTCGTTACTCGTGGACTACCAATAAAATTCTAGGCGTTAGTTCAGAATTTGACTGTAAATCGGTGTAGGTATTAAAATTAAAGTGTTTGAGTTGAAGCCTTATTGTGGTTTTCGGACATAATGTGTTGTGCCGGTAAGTTTCGAAGTTTATATTCGCTAAGTTTACCAAAAAATAAACTGTAGAAATTAGATTTGCGCATCGTTTGTAAGACTGTTCGCCAATAGGGGATGATTTAGATCACGTTTATCAGAATTAAAGTGTCCAGAATATCGCTTCAAAATTCCGTGGTTTCATCAAATCATGATGCCGTTGGCACCGACTCCAATAGCAGCGGTCCCTTCGAAGCCCAAGATAGGGTTTTCCATAGACTCAATAGTTGGGGGCGGCACGAGGACTCAGTCGGCGTCTCCCCGGAGTGACGGCGAGAACAGCAGCCAGTCCGTGTTGTCCGAGAGTCCCGTGGGGTCGCCGCATCAGGAGGATGGTCACCACCGGACGACGGTCCACTCGCCACCCCATCACCCCGGGTCCTCGCCCTCGCCCAGCATATCGCCCGCCGCCTCGCCCACCCTCGACCCCGGCCGGACCTCCCCTGGGCCCCCGACGATAGTGCGGCCCTCGGCGCTGCCACCCGGAGCCCTGCCGCCCTTTTCCAAGTCCTCCCTGTACCACCTCCCGGACCACTTGGTACACGGGCACCATCACCAGCTCGCCCTCGCCGCCGCCGCCGCCCAGCACTTCCAGGCCGCGGGTCTGGCCGCCGCCCTCGGCAACGGCTCCTTCCTGCCTCCTGGAGGCCCCCAGGTGCCGCCCCCCAACGGCGCTCCCCAGTCCGGCCCCCAGCTGCTGCCCCCGAGCCATCACCACCCCCAGCCGCCGAGAGACACCTACCCCCTCTACCCCTGGCTGCTCTCCAGGCACGGCGGCCGGATATTCCCTCACAGGTTCCCTGGAGGTAAGTCATTATAAAGTTCTTCCTTGTAAGTTAAGTGCAAACGACAATCCAATAGCTTATGAAAAATCGTGTGAGAGCACACGATTTTTCCTATTTATTATTAATATAGAATAATAAATAGGCGTATTATTTATCTTATACTTAGCTTATATTATCGTTGTTATCTGTTAAGTTGTTATCTGTAGGCCTATAGCCTATCATACCATAAATTCTTATAAGGCCTATTAAACGCAAGGAGGTTCAAAACAATGAACAAAATAAATTATAATATCCTCATAAATAAATGAAACATGTTTTATAACAGTTATTTAAAACTACCTATCCGTTATCGGTTTCATTCTGATAAATTAAGCCTGTATAGAACATACAAAAACTCGGCAAATTAAAGACCGCCGAATATACTGTAGCCAGCACGTGTTAAAAAGTAGTAGAATACGGTAGGCCTACACTAAATTAGGCTTAGGCCTTGGCCTATTATCATCCAAACAAGTAGCAAATTGTGTATACATTATACATTTTACGTATGCGCATGTGTTGCACCTACAATATAGAATAATATGTTTACGGTATAGAGACAGACAGTTCGAAATAACGCACGGTACTGATTTTTTAACAAGGTGATTCACACTTATTTATCTAGATTATCTAGAAATTATTTATCTAGGTAAATGTAACGAAACTAATTTTTAGTTTAGATTGTTAATGACTATATGAAACTACTCAAAGCTACGGTAAGTTTAAGTGTAACAGTTGTTTTATAATTGTTAATCTTTAATTAAACGTAGCCTACAAGTATTAAAACGTTAGGCACAAAAAATATTTGTCAGAATTATATGCTAGCGCTAATAAGTTAATAGGCCTAATATAAAAGTAAATAATTAGTTTTAATTGTTTTATATCAGTGTACAAACTATCTACAAATTCTTAAATTATAGCCCGTACAACATTTGTTGGCGACAAAGTATATTTCATCTATGGTAGAAGGGATTTTACCCTTTGACTGCGATTTTAATATATTAGTGGTTTATATTGATAAATCTTTTTGTTAGTTTCATATAGGCAATTACAATTTTTATATGTATATTAAAATAGTTTTATTAAGTTCTTCGTACTTTTAATAATTTATATTTCGGAAGTACTTAATATATGCTAACTAATTTTAATATGAATTACAGTAGGTACCGTAAGGCATGTAGTCTGTACCGGTACCGGTACATTAAATTTTAATTTTAAAAATATATTTTTCGATGTTTGAAATTAAAAAAACCTTCTGTTTATTTGGATTTTTTGTAATAAATTATTCAGCTCATAAAAGGATTATTAATAAATTTTTTAAGTGATTAATTTGCTTTCTCTTACTCTCGAGATAATTATAATAGCCTGTTATATTTTTAATCAATTTTTAATCTGTCAAAATCCGTGTGTGTTGGAAAAATGTTAGGTCTACTACAACTCTTTATTAATTCCATCACCCATTTAACATTTATCATCATTAATTTAATATACGATACGCCTAAAATAATTCAATAGTATTTATATTTCACATATAATATATTTTCATTTCAAAACCGGATAAAAAATCAACAGAGCGATTATTGTGATAAAAACTATATCATTATCTGGTATATGAAGACACTGTTAATCGGTAAAAATATAAACTTTATTTAGTTAATGTAGTATTCCGGATTAGTTGTTTGTTCAGGTTAAATATATACCATTAATATTTCAACGATGCTTATTTCTTTTAGTTTTCATATGTTTTAAAACTGATTTCATGTTTATATCAAGTGACTAATCGTGCTTATCTAAAAATGAATTTTTTGTAACAGCGCCTTCAAGTTTTTAGTGATTTATATAATTTTATTAAAATACTTTTCATAATTTATGAATTTATTAAACTAATGTTATAAACAAATACACACTGTGAGTAGGCTACCAAAATGCATGTTGTTATAGGCAAATGTATTGGCCTTACTCCTAATATTTTAAAATTCTATTCAACTATTATTAGTTATTCATTGTTTAATGTGTCTACCACTGTTTTATAAATAAATCGGAGAGTAATACAAGGGGAAATCCAGTAGCTGCTCAAGTGACAAAGAAATATTTTTTTATATTTTAAAATTAAATATTTTTTTTTAGTACCTATTAGGTCTCTAGGCTAAGTCTAAAATGTCATTCACGAAGTGTGCTTTCTTATGTGTGTTTTAATTTGGTTTTCACTCAATTGTATATGTTGTTGTTGTTGTATATTGCCTATTAAATTTTAATATCTACTTAGAGGTTTATTCTGATGATCTTTATTTGTTGTGGAATTTTAATAATTGTAAATGGAATATTTATTGATAAATGAGGTTGTATTTTTAATAAGGGGATTTAAGATTTCTGATTAAAGCGACCAAGCTCGTTAATTTAAGTATATATTAAAGTAGTACTTTTCATTAAGAGTCTGCAATAGCTACGCCATTTCGGTATTTTGTCCCATAAGAACAATGTTAAATTTAAATCATTAATGTGAGTTTGTTTTTCGTCTGAAAACTACAAACTTGATGTCATTTTAAATGTTACCATGTGTCCTTCATTTGACGTTAGATAAAATTAATTAATAAAATTAATTATACACTCGAATAACTAATAAAAAACAATGTAGCCTACATTAACACCATTTTTAAACCATATTAAAACATTTTTAGGAGGTTTATTAAAAAAATTATCCACGTCATATGAACCGCCACACCATTATGATGAACATATTCAAGTTTCATGCTAATCCGATGCAAGATTATCGAGATATAGTGTTTTAAAGACACCTATAATTAACATTGTTCTTATGGGACTAAAATCGAGATGGCGGAGGCACTGTAGACTCTTAATTTATTCTTGGCGAAGCAAGAGTGTTATATTTACCTTATCCGCCTGGAATAAAATTATCTCATAATGTACAATGCATAGTATAAGTAAGTGTTGGTAGCCTTAACGTCAATGCGCTATACCGTATTATTTGATTCGATTAAGCATTTTCAAAAGGCTTAAATATCAAATCTTGTACGCTAACTCATCAACATGGTAAAAGAGATGCGTTGATGCGTAGGCCTACGGTTTTACACACACAGCGGTTTAGGAATATCTTGGTTGCAGGCCTATAGCCTAATACTGTATCTTTGCTTAAAAGGCTTATAATGTAATTCGTTTAACGGGTGTGGTGTGAAAACCAATTATGTGGCAGGGTCTGAAACCCATCTTATCAACCTCAAAATCACTAATGCTTAATATTTTGTTTTTATAGAGTTAAGTTTGCGCAAACATTTTGAAGACTTTTTGGACCTTAGACTTTTTTAACAATTTTGCCGTGCTTTTGTTCATGGACGGGTTTAAGGGGTTTCAGAGGAGGGTGCACCGCACAATCAGATTTAGGTACGGGATAGTATTTAAAGCGTTGTTATAGTGATCTGTATAACAGTTAAAGCTCTATGACATGACTATAACAAAAAATAAAGTACTAGGCTAAAGGGTTGTTGTAAGATAAAAGACATAGAACTGCGTATTTTTTATGTAATTTAAAAAGCAAACAATTTAAATTGGCTCAATATTTGAACTTAGTACCATATTCGACAATTCAACTACTTTATACCTTCCGAATAGCTCGCAGACCCAAATATTAAGACCTAAAACACAGCACACACATAATTAGATTACGCTCCATACTTTAAGTGAATTGAATGAATATTAAAGGACAACACTAATAATATGTGATTTTTAATTGCAATTCTTTTCCGGATTAATTATAAATCTTCTGCATAGAAACGCTGTATAGCTAGGATTACCAGTTGAAATAAATATTTTAAAAGTCAAGCATTTGCAATAGGAAATCGACAGACAAATTTAAAGTGTGAGTTATATGATTCAGTAACTGTAATCTCAATAATAAAAAATTCAGTAATGAGATAATATGGCATTCTTACAACTGTTCACCGTTTTGTTTTAACACTGAGCGCTAAGAGAGTTCAGGCAGCATAAAACACAGAAAGACTACACGAGAGTCATAACGGGACGGTGGAGGGGGAAGTTGCCTGCCTCTCCGATTCCCGATTACTGCCATCATGCGGAGTTCGTGTTTGTATGTGGAATTTATTCAACTTTATTATTTTTAACCATCGACAGTTTTAGTTTTGATGCTGGTTTATAGTTTCCCGATAGACAAAATCAACAAAGAAATACATCAAAATATCTTAGCGAAAGTTTTCTTCTGTTTTTTTTTTTTTTTTTTTTTTTTTTTTTTTTTTTTTTTAATAATCTCTGAAAATTTTGAAACTGTATTAATACGTTCGATTATACAAATCGTACGTAACAATTCAGAAATGATTATTTTTTACGGTGTTTTAATGAACTATATAGCCTAATGGCCTGCTGTAGGAGATGCCGTGATTGTATGTATATTTAACTAGGTAATTAAAGTTTTCCAATATAGTAGCCCATAGTCGCAAGGAAGTGTCAATTACTACTTCAGATTTTTTTACAGAATCATTGTAAAAAAAATGGGTAATTTAATAATACATTAGGCCTAGGACCTGCATACTAATTTCAAGGAACCGAATGATACAGAGATTGGCCGGGATTTCAATAGAGACAAGACATACAGAGAGATTATGAGGTTAAAAAATTAAAATACCCCGTCGCAGCAGACCTGCTTACTCAGCTAATTTTTAATGTAATTTGGTAATTTTTATTTTCCCCATAAACACCATGGAAATGAGGATGACTGCTACAAGGGGGGTGTTGTAAGAAAATATAGACGATAGGCCTAATTCCTTATTCCCAGTGTATAAATGCATGCTAAATTGCATCAAATTCTGGTATTTATAATTTTCTCCATAAACCCCATGGGGGTGAGTATGTAGGTTGAAGCCATAGTGGTGTTGTGGGCAAATATAAGTTTCAATCTACCTAGTGAATGTGCATCCCAAATGTTATCAAGTTATGTCAATAAATAAGTGAGGTACCGGTTAGAAGGACATTTTTATTTCCCATTAGAATTACGTGGAAACATATTTTTGTATTTTTTCCATAATTTGTTCAGACATAGGTTAAAAGTTCAAAATACTAAATTGTTTATTTTTATTAATTAATTAATAATTATTATTTGTTAATTTGGTACTTATTAGAAAAATAAACAATTACGACACATAATTAAAAAACCTAACCTTTTACTTGACGCATGTAATTTTGATAGTTACTGTCAATCTTGACATAATAAGCCGAGCAGAATAGTTCCTCGAATACACTGTATACTCGGTCGTCACTCCCAGAGGTGCTATATAGAACTTACAAAGAACTAATATAGAGTGCCTAGAAAGATATAGGGGGGATTGTCCCCTGTTGGTTGGCGCCATTTTACCCACGATTCCCGCCGTTTCCTTGGTAACCAGTCCTTTGTTTGCACTTTTCTTTATGTTATTTGCCATTTTACCCACACCTATACTACGTTTCTATGGTAACCAATGTCAATATCCTTATTACATATACCATCAAATCAAAGTGGCTTTAAAAACAAACAATACCGTAATCATGTGTTTCAAAAGTAATCTGTGATTTTTTAAGCTTGTTGCAACCAATCAGAATATCTAAATGGGATAACCAAAGAAATGAGGGTAAAGTGTGGGGTTTTACCAAGGAAACGGCTGGAATTGTGGTTAAAATAGCGCAAATAAACAGGGGATAAAAAACTTAGGCCTACATGTGTTTATCACTCTATACGATACCGGTATCTACTTTAACCTCGTTGGTCGCTCCTAAGTCATCGGCGCGGCTATACAGCCGAACATCCCTCGGACTGCCACCCCACAATCATCGCGGGTGTGGGGGTGTGAGGTAGGTGTGGGTGTTGGTAGGTGTGGGCACGTCAACTGCGGGCAAGTGTAAGTGTAAGGCGCGGGCACGCGAGGTCTCACCCGCCACGACGCGACGTGTAATAATTTCCGGCTGCTCCTAATCACCACACTTACACCCAAGATCAGGCAGTTAGGCAGTTTTGGAACTTTTGAAACTGTAACGATTAGGTGCTATAGACTAAACTCGATCCCGTTGAGCTGGTATGGATTGGAAAATCTATGTGAAGTGAATGTATGCATACAGTACAATTATAGGGTTGGCTTGCCATATTTAAGTCTTATACATAGTGTAGAGTATTTTGGAAACATTTTTTTTTATTTAACGTATTTAAAATGTTTGTAAAAGGCGATTTTTTTTGTTATTTTGTCTCTTTGTACATATAGGCTAACTGTAAATAATATACGAGAAAGTTGATGTTTGGCCAAGTAACTTTTACAGTTTTCGACCGATTTTAGTGATTTATTTTGATAATGGATAAAGCTCAGCCTGATTTTTTTGTTTTGTGAATTGGTGAATATTCATATACAAGCCCTTAATATTCGTAATCTCCCAATTTGATTAAAACATTTCGTATGATAGGAACTATGGACCAAGATATTGCGCAGCAAAAACAAATACGTATATAGAAATTGTAGAATGAACAGTTTTTTACCAGCAGGTTAACTCTTATATTTTCATATACCTATACAGGCTTCAACTGATGTCACTGTATTCGTATACCAATTTCAAGGTACAGCTTAAAATTTGTTTTTCTGTTGTAATGTGTTTTAAAAATTATTTCTTATTCAAATGTACACACGTGTCCTCCGTGATTTGTTAAAGAACTTTATACAATATCACTTTAAACTACGGTATAAGAGCCATAAATTGCAAAGATCGCCATAAATATAAGCCAGTGTTTTACTTGGACTTAATTTATTTTATTCGACGCGTCATTTCAATTTAACATTTTAAAATAATACAAAAAAAATAATTTTGAAAAATAATACAGTACTCGTTATCTCTAGGACGTAACATGTCAAATTTATGTGTTTTCTATCTAAACCGCACTTGCGTGCTGTTTCAACACTGTATTATTTTAAAGTAGTAAAATAATTGAAATAATACTATTGTATTCGCTTAGTTGTACTTGAAACATCAATAAAAAATTTGTGATCATAAATAGGCTACTTTTCCTATCACAATGTTTTGTATGGTCAAAACTTTTTGCCGAATGTCCACAAAGAGCATCCCAAGTAGTTATTTGTTCAATTCGCAATGTTCTATGTGCGGTTCAGGTTCGGGTGTCGCGCGTCGTGGTCGTGCATTGCGAGCATGTCGCCGCGCCATCGCCTCCACGATCTCGTCGTCTAGGCGCGAGGGGTTTCGCAGCTTTTTACAGCGGTTGGCGCTGTTTTTGCCGCCCTACATGGAGGCCATTTGCCATCGCAGTCACCGCGCAAAAACCGGCGTATAGAAAAACGGCAAAACCTCTTGTTATTTAAAGTTTATCCAGGTGGTAGAGCAGACTGTGGCGGAATATAATACCTACTTAAAAAGTGCTCCGCGCACTCAATTGATAGGTTGATGGATACAGTTATTGACAGTGTATGGATATGAAAGGCATTGGGCCAGATGGAAAGTCCATAGTGAATCGATCGCACACGTTAAAAAAGGGCAGGTTTTTATTACACCGATTTATTTGTTAGGTGTGAAGCACTAATATCAAATTAATTAATTAATTAATTAATAGCGGTAATATGGCGTTACCAAAGGTCATAAATCACTTTAAAATATTTTTAGTGATAAATTATTTATATATTCGTTTAAATCGAATAAAGTATAGAGTCTATGGAATTTCATGTTTTTTTGTAAGGGTTGAAAGTGTTTTATTCAACAAATTAAAACGATTTTTTACAGGAGTTTTGTTTATATACTTTCTTTTTTGTTTCAATTGTTTAGTTTTAATTAGACCTACCAGTGTTAAATTAATGAAAGATTTTATTGCAAAATTTAAAAGAAACAGTCTGTTTTCAGTGCGTAATATTTTGTACCATATAGTTTATAATTTCACCGTTGTGAGTAGTAACTTTTTGCTCCACTTTTTAACATTAAATTTTTTTACTAAAACCATATTATGACATATTAAATACGAATACGAATACTTTATCGTATTAGGATAAAATTATTTGAAATTAAATTAGCTAACAATAAAAAATAACAATGAAGCATTTTAACCTAATAACTGTTCACAATTCAGATCTTAACACGCATATAAAAATAATAAAAAGAAATTACTGTAGCCTAATATTATATTAAAATGTGATTAAAACAAAATTATACTAATAACCAATAAAACTTTGAATACTTGAATTTCAAATGATTTTTTTCTTGATTAATCCAGTATTTATAAGCTTTATAGTAGGAATATATACCCATAAAAAGAGTTGCAGGTTATTGTGTTTACCTCTCTTATGAGTTATACCACTATACGTTCTGATTAAAATTAAAATTTGTTTTATTCATTACTATTTGCCAGACAGCCCTTTATCCACTGTTGCGGCTGCGCGCGGCGGCGCTAGAGCAAGCAAGCCAGAGCCAGTGACGTGTCGTGCTTGGTGTTCGCTGTGTACCTAGCGTTTACGCTGGGCTCGCCACTCAAGTTATTGCTTGGTTTAACATTAACCGTTAATTTATTTATTGCCTTATGAATAATCATTATATATCTTTATTACAGTAAGTAAATACAACATTTGGCGCAGCAACTTTTCCCCCGCCATTTGCATCTAAAGCACGCCACATTGACGGGTTCTAACCGGAGTTAGGTTTTATATGCGGTTGCAAACGGTCTTTGGTGTAAAATGCTAATGTAAATGCGTGTTCCCGTCTGAAAGCGGTCTGGTTGTAAACAATGTAAACAATAATTATATTTATTGACTTGTTAATGTAAACGCAATGTGGGCATAAGAGGAAAGGCTAAGTAGGCTATGGCGCTTGTCAAGTTTGTGCTAATAAAAATGGTATCAATAAATATTTATAAGTAGATAATTTTTAATAAAATTTACAGTCTAAAATAGATTAAGAAGATGTTTTTATAAAACTATAATTATTATTATAAAATACAATAGCTTAGTTCAATAAAATTAGCCATAAGGCCTAGCTATTTATTTATTTTATAAATTGTTATATTATTTATTTATTATTTTATTTCTTTATCTTTATTTGAATACTCGTATTGTCATCTAATAATAGCCTATGTTTTATATATTATTGTTGCAGCCATGTAATTTTTAAATTTGATATTTTGGTTCAGCTATAAATCTTGTGGAAAACAAACTGGTCGATGAGTCGAAACGGATGTGATAATCTATAATAAAATACGAAATAATAATAAAATCGACTGTTAATTTGAAGGCTTACTGCTGTGTAACCCTATTATTTGTTTATTACTTTTATTAGCCTACATGTTTCATTTTTGAAAGTAAATATTGCCAGTATAAGGGTTACACTTGTAAGGTATTAATGTTTTACACTTTCTTTTCCTGCAATTGTCTTCGCGAATTAATATTTATTTATATAGTTTATTTGGCCAACAGTTTGAGGAGGTATTACGTCCAGCAGCACAACGCAGGTTCTTCGAGTAAATTAACAAAAAGTTTAAAGTTAAAAGTGACAAAATTAGCCCATGAATTTGTATAAGGCACAACAAATTTATTTACTAAATTCACTTTAAAATATAAAATGAATACCTACAGTATTTGATTTGAAAAATTAGTGTTTTTTTTACATTCCCGCCACTCCCGGATATGTTATGGAATAAGTATTGGTATTTTTAAACAGTTTGAACCAATTTTCTCCCATGTTGAGCATCAGCCACTTTCTGCTGTGGAAAAGCAGTAGTCCCTCACGTTCAACCATGTCCAACTCTAGGTTAAACTACGGCTTCACACACTAGTCTACGTATGGAGGCTACGACTATCCTTGCAGCACTCCCATACTCAGCTGTAATGGCCGCAATCCAACTACAAGCAGTTTAGGGCTCATTCCTCATCTCAGCTGTAAAGCGATCAGCTGTTGGTGTTTATTGATCAGCTGACTATCAATTAACTTCGCCCACTCCGCTAATTTACACCGGCTGTAAACGAGGTCATATTAGTATTGCGATCACCGTTTACTGCGGTTTTCACGATCAATTAACTTCACGATTCCATAATACTTCACGATTTCCGGTCTTCATACTGTATTTGTGAGTACCCTTACTCATGGTATATTTAGGATGAATAAGCATTTCGGGCGTTAAACATGTCAGTCTGTTTATGAGAGAAAAAGGTGTAGTGGAAATGAATTTGTTTCGGACTGCTGAAAATGAAAGGAAACACGTTCTGTGCTATATGACTTAACTGTCAAGTAGGCTATAATAATGGTTATTTCCTGAAAATAGGATGTAATCCCAAATATTTTCCAGTTTTTATCGTTCTTACACACTATACAGTAAATCGCCCTTTCCAAACTTAATTTCCACTCATTTCCAAGTATAAGCATACCTTAAAAACTGTACAAAATTTGTTATATCTCCAGAAATTAATTTTCTCTCCGCTAATTTCCTTGTTAGGATATTTAAAAAAATCAGATATGCCCATTCTCTAAACACCATATAGCGAGTATGTCCGAGCACATCAAATCGTTTGACAACTTCCAAAATTTAAAGAGGAATAAAATATGCATTTAGTGGGGAACAGTTTCTATATCCAGGAAAACTCCTTGAAAAGCAATTATTGTTAATTGCTGACGCAATCAAACTCTTTCTATATCCCTGTTCTAACAACTGACCAAAGGATCCGTGCAATTCCTTGCCTCAAGGTAAACTTTAAAACCTTGAAGTGTACGTCTCCCATTTGTTTTACGCTGAGCTCGAATTTGGTTTTATGGTATAACTGAAATTGACCATATTAGATGCAATCCAGGCATGACTCCCGTGGCGCGCATGCTGGTGCCTGCGCGGCGTGGGCGAGGCCGCCGCGGTCCTGGGGGTGAATCGCGCCTCTCAGCCCCAGGCGCGCTTTCGATTTAATTTTCCGTCGGAAGTAGACTCACTTAACATGTCTTCGCAGATCTGGACTTGGCTGTGGGCAGCACTCCCAAGGAGGTAAGGATTTGGAGTTGCCGTTATCGCTACGCGCTTCGGGGAGTAGGCTAACAATTTGAAGCGGGAAAACTGTAGTTTGGTGCTAATAAGCGTGTATTTTGTGCTTAACATTAAGTGTGCATCTATCAAAAGACCTGCTCTTTTCAACTTTAATTATAAATCGAATTATATAATTAAGCCTAAACGAATTGAACTTAAATTAATCCTGGGTTACCTACTTTCTCACCACCACACCACCAAAAATCCATTACTCTTTCTTTATCACTTTCGGGACACAAGTTTCCTCGAAAATCCGCCATCATTCATTCCAACCCTAAAATTATCCACTCAGCGGTCACCTGGCAAATTGAATTATCGCGGGCAGCATACTGCGTCCCAGACCCGGCTAATTAACAAGTCTGATAGCATCTAATTAATTACCATCGTTAATTATTAATTCTAGAAAAATGTTGGCAAACGGTTGTCCATAAGCTTATCTGGCCATCAGATAACCGCGCTCCCCGTCTATAGAGTGATCGGCCAGAACAGTATTTGCGGTAATTTCTTTATCGGTTTCCCCCTTAATAACATAATTACCGCAGCGCCTGCCATAACGACGCTGGGTCGTTGGGCCGCAGTGGCTGTATACACGTCAAAGGGTCGTTAATGTTGCCGGACGTTTATTTAACGTCGTTAAGCCCCGGGTGCTCCGCGATGTCTTAATTAAAGCTAAATATCGGCTTGTAAACGTTTATTTGGAGTTTAATACAGCAGTTTGCAAGTATAAGCGTGACATTGAGAACAATAATTTCCACTGTAACTACCCGGTTAGCAAACAACCACGTATTGTTGCGGAACTGGAGGTTATACAACTGTTGGATAAACGCGTTTGATTGGCTTTGTGATCTCTCATCTCGTTAGTGCTTTCGTTTGTGAAGAGCTTTCCGTGATGTTTTGCACCTTGTTAATTTTTTAGAGCAATATTACCATAATTACACAGACCTAAAGGTTATAAGTTATGAAGATAAGTGCTCATAAAAACCAGCATTTAAAATTCTATATCTGCTTAAAAAAAAAAAAAAAAAAAAAACGTTTTAGTAGTAATAATTCGTCGGTTCCGAAATTTACATAGAGTCAGTTCACACCCATAATTCCGATCGTAAAACCCTCCTCCTCTTGAATATGTGCGAGAGTCTGAAAACGAAATGGAAGCAAAAAAGAAACAGAATCGCCTCGCAACACAAATATAAAAGCTCCTATTATTTCTTAAATCACCTACGTTAATGAAGGGCAAATGATAGGCTCTCGAAGCAGCATCAGTTAGAAGTATCAATTATGGCGTCGACAAGATCCGCAACAAACAACAGCTGATATGATCTCCCGCCACCGCCAAATATACGTCATTGTTGCCAACGTAATAGGGCTGCCAACCCCGCGAAACAAAACATCGCTGATCTAGTGCTATATAAATGGGAGATTATGAATGTTATTAAGTCCGCGGTGTGAGAAGTAGTCGCCCGAGGAGCAAGAGAGGCGAGCGGAGCGAGAGACATTCGTGATGACTGATGGTGGCCAGAGTCAGCAACGATTGCTCGGTGATAACGACGAGTTGTGCTACTATATAACCGGTCCTGCGCACAATTGGCTAACTGATTGATAACGATCGGGAGTTGGAAGGCGTTGAAACTGAGAATCCACCAAACCCATAGCCTTACAGAGAGAGTCAGCACAATTTATGGATTAGTAATGTTTTTACAAGGTATAAACCTAAGTTTACGATATTGTTCTCGATGAACTAGAAATATAGCAGAAGAAAATCGATAGGACAAGGAAATTGTGCATATTTACACAGTACAATCGATGTCTAGAGAGATACAACCACCCTAGATTGTAAATTTGGTGTGAAATTGGGATCTAATTTAAGGTCCCGAATTGTTGAGTTTACTTTAGCAAGAATTTGCAAAAATTTCTATGTTGTCTCTTATTAACTGAGTAAAATGAATGATAAAACATGATTTTCACTCAATTTAAAACGAAAATTTGTTTTATGTGTGCGAAAATGTATGTGGCTGAGTGTTCTTGTGTTATATCCTTTTCAAAGGTCATTGTAAACACGACAGCGATTAAGTGATGGCATGAAGACCGTCATTTTCAGCTTGTTAATTACCATTATGATAATTAGCGTCTAACAGCGTCGTTACACGGCATTGTGCTCGGTGGCAATCGCCGTAAACTTCTCCAAATTGGGCGTAAACGATTTATAATTGGCCTGTTTAAATAACCAACCGCCTACTTGGAGATGCCTACGAGCGAGCGGCGTGCCACCTAGTGGCCGCGTGGGAAAACACAACCACAGCTGATTCATTAATTAACTCATCTAACGCCCACCTTTTGCTGTTTGATTAACAACGGTCGTGGGCTCGAATTAATTTTCTCAAGTATAAATTTCGTTGCTAAACGGATAGTGAGTGGTTTCTGCCTGGGTGTCGAGACGCTGTTCTCAAGCGTTGAAAGGGTATATAACTTTTAATCAGCTCTTATTTTTTTAGTACCACCTTTACATTAGTTTTCTAGGTTATTTGAATCCATTAAAATGAAGTGATCCTTACAGAAGCTGGGAATTTCATGAACATCCCAATTTCCCTGCTACCGACCGACACACTTGTACTGATCAAACTGCTTATTGCCCAACTGTCCGACGTTACCAGTTCCTGCGCCGGTTCCACTTCATCCCTCCACATCGCCTCCGATATCCCAACACCCGACGCGTTGCCGCAACACCTGTGTCGGACCGGGCTTAAGTCGCTATAAAATCAGCGAGTCCCGCGCCCAGCGCCCAGATGAGCCCGGAGCGTCGTAAAGTGCCGTCTTACCCGGCGTGTAAACAACCTCCAAACAGGTTCGTTATATTTATGCTAACAAGGGTCGCGCCGGTCCGAAATATTGGACATATTTACAAACAGATGGCCAGGGAGGCGGGGCGGGGAGGTGGCCATAATGAGAGAGGGACAAGAATGCTTGCGATAGCATCGTCGATAGAGACATTAGGCCCGGGGATCGCTAATTATGTGGCATACATGGTTTGGGCCGGGGACAGTCCGCGGTCCAAATTCTTCGGCGACCCGGGGTACAGTCCCTGCCGCCGCGCCGGTATCCAGCGGAGCTGTGCCCTGCCGTCTGACGACGTGTGAATATGGGGACTAAACGGACTCGGGGATAGCACTGATTTTTATTATTGTATTTACTAAATCTGAAATTACAAAATCTCCCATGTAAACTGCTTTATTGATCAAATTTGGAATAACACTTGGTTTATTTAACAAACTGTGTTAGATGTGGAACACTCCAAACTTTAATTGCATTGTCATTTTAAATAGAGTGATTAAATATATGTTGAATATATGTTATTTTTCAACATATTGACCGGAAAAGTATTTATTTGTAGAGTACCCATGGAAGTGGTGTCGATCATTGACATGTGTCATGAAAACCGAGTTTATTTAGCCCCTAACTCCTCAGAGTGATGTGCGTTGAGTGCAAAAGGGGTAAAACATATACTGGCGCCTTTACCAGAATCTTATTGGTTTTGCAAGGAATTAAACTGTGGGCGACTAAAAGGGGCGAAGCACAATTTTGGGCGTTGATCATATTGATTCGTGCTGATCATGCAAAGTTTTATTGTAGTTTTCCGATGGTGTGCACAAAACAACAACTTGATGAACGAAAATACAATCTCCGTCACCGTTTTAAAACAACAAAATTTTAAAAATTCAAATAATGTTGTTTATAGGATTAGGATTGCAACGTTCTTCATGAATGCTACTTAAATTGGTAAATTATTTTCCCTGTTAACTTATTTTCAATACTTATTTATTATTTTATATATCTTAATTAATCATGCGGGAGTAGCGGGAGATGACGAATCTTCAGCTTCTATTCTGTTACACGCTCTGCTTATCCATCACACTTTCAATATCATATGGGCTATTATGCCTATAATAACAAAAAATATCTTTTATTACGTCTGAAGCTAGTTCAACTTTCATCAGATATATTCCCCAAGCAGTTGAAGAATTGTTCTTCGAAAATTAATATTTGTTCTTTAGGCGCGGGAAGTGAAAATGTATTAAAGTTTTATAGGCCTATAAAGACCAACATAGAGGGGCAAAATAAATTGACGAAATGATTAATACCTTGTAAAACAAAAGCAGCGTGTAACCAATTACCGTCGCGAGATGGAGATTGCCGCAGCCATTCACGAATGTCGGGGCTCATAAACCACGACGGATGATCGGCTCATTCATACATCTACAGTCTAGAGATACTCGCGGCGCGGACTGTACCGCCGAGGTTTACCTTTACAATCAGATAACAAGACTCTTGTCGCCGCCTGTACCGGGCCAACCGAGCTGTAAAAACCGGAGAATTCGAGAGCACGCCGATTACCTGCATATACATTAACAAGTCGGAGCTGCCGCCACAAAAACACAGCCATCCAGCTTTTCGGCGCTGGACGCTGCATCGCTCGCATACCTCTGGCCTCGCTGAGGTCTCTGTTTGGGCGAGTTATCAGCGGTCCCACGCCCGCCTCAACGCGTTTATTTTTGCCTAATTTAGAGTGGCGATCGTCGCGCTGCGATTTTTATTGACCCTGAGAAAATCGCCGGCCTTAATGAACGCGATTATCACCTCGTTATGAGATTTTTAAAGCTTGTTTGCGCTATTTGTAACGCCGGTTTTAATTGCTCGGACGCGCGTTTTAATGGCAGTATAGTGATCTCGTTTACACGCTAATTGGTGTAGGATCTATTTTTTGTTTTTCGGGGCAGGTGAGAGCGCGCCTCAACAAATTAGTTGTGGCCGAGTGGCGAGCCTCGAGAGGCGGTTTGTTATTTATGACGGAGTAAACGCTCCACTACATTCGTCATTGTTTTTATTTCCCCGTTCTCAGTTATTATTTCTGTGTTGATTATTGTGTTTCAGTTTACCTTCGTTGTTAATTATCGATCCATTGGGTGTACAGTAGGCATACACAGTGTCTCCCTTGATCAAAGTCCCCTGTTTCTCCTTGTATCAAACATTTTGAAATTCATCTTCAAGAATATTGTAAACCTTATAAAATAATTTTATGTGAGCTTAAATTAAGTACGAATTTTTTCCCTCTGTTTGATAGGTATTAAATGTAATTTTAATTTTGAAAATTAATAAAATAATTAAAATATACATTTTAATAAAAGTCCGAGAACGATAACTGTTAAGCCAAAGCAAACCTGTTCTTCAATAGCTTTATTTACTTTCTTGTATATTACAATCCCATCAGCATGTTACCAAATTCTGTTCATGTTTTTTTTTTTTTTTTTTTTTTACAATTGTAAAAATATTATAATAACTATTTCCAAACAACATGCAAAGAAACGCAGCCTTTCAAAAGCATAAAAGACCAACATAAAACAATAAATAACCAGCAGCAAATTACAGGAAACTCAAGAATGCAAAAACCTACGAGAGGAAAACATAAATAACATTAATTAGTAACTAAGCATGTAGCAACACCTACTCGCGAAGAAGAACGGCCGGTGAGACAAAACAAAAACAACGCCAAATTACATGGGATTTATGGTATATTGAAGTCAAATCGTATAGGAACGTAAATCAGCCGGGCTAAATAACACTCCGCGTGCGAAACCTCCGGCTCATAAAATATAAATTCGCAATTATATCGGGTATATGCAGATTGAATCGGGTAGATGCATTATTAGGCAGTGACGCATGGTACGGAGCAGTCCGCTATAACTCCCGACCTACGGCCCGCGGACTTGGACGTCTCTATCCCGGGGTGGAGTCGCCAGTCGGAAAGTCGGCTGTAAGGCCTATTTTGCCAGACGCGTCTCGTGCGTCTGACGCTCCGCGATGATCGCTCCGCGTCAATCGCTGCCCTCTGCTTTACATTGTTTCAGGTTAGTCTATTTTGCCAGACGCGTCTATCGCGTCAGCCGCCAGCGTCTGTAACTGAGCCGCTAGCGTCTGACGCGGCCCTCTGCTCCTAGAGCAGACGGAGACGCAGTCGCTCACGTCTATTGGTGGAAGGTTGGGTATATTAAGTGAAGCCAACGTCAATTTTGGACACAATTCTCACTAGGAAAGCGATGCAAACCTTCGTCTAGATACCTTGAGAGGTAATTTGTTAATAACAGCATTTAAAAAAGAACTCTTTCTAATAATTAATGTTTTTGAGGGTTTTTTGCTACTTTTCCCAATTGCAATTAGGTTTGATAATTACACTGTATAAAAACTATGTTCCGAAAGTGCTGTTATTTATTATTTTTTCCTAACTAAACTAAAAGGTTCAAAACCTTTTGATCCATGGGTTAAAATGTGCTTTCTTTTTATTATTAAAATGAAAGAAGGCTGGAATTTTGTGCATATATTATCCTTTTTTCTACATGATTAAAACTTACCATGAAGTTAGAGCAAGCTTTTCTTCTGCTGTTATGGGATATGGGGGTTTTTTATTAAAGATGCCGTATACAACTAATTTTCGATTAAACTTTGCTTGTGTTGAACTGTGTAACATCAAGCCTGAAAAACTCAGAAAACTTGGACTCATCAGAACATAGGTGATTTTCTATTAATATTTTATGTTGATATACTTCTTCAGATTTCTTTAAAAACATATCATGCACTTCTTCCCTGGGATCACACAGCATTTCTAAAATTAGCTACCTCCTCAGCTAATAGATACTTCATTTTTTAAAATACCGGTACTCATTTTACAAACAGCCCCAACACCACTCCTTACGCCACTTAGACAACCAGTGACAGATCTAATAATCGCAACGAATAGACGCGTCTGGCAAAATAGGCCTGTAGGCAGGAGGCAGGAGGTCGCCCTCACTACGGCAACACTCCGTAGTATGCCAAGCATTGCATTTTTGGGTGGAGCAGTGGAGCTCTGAGACGGAGTTGTTTTCATAATTCTGTTACGGCATTAAAAAATGAGCGTGTTCACTATTTTTTCTTGATTTGTTTAGTTTTGGATTTCTTTTCATGATTTGAACGTTCTTCAGGATTATGAAATATACACAAGTCAAGTCCAAAAACACTGAAGACTGATAGACTTCATAAAGTACTATTAATACAATTAAACCAAACCCGACATAGGTATTTTGTTGTCCAATGAACATGCAAAAACCATAAATTATAAAAAATGTAAATGTTTTATTTGGCCTTTAATAAATTTAGACCAAATCAAATGTAAAACTCTAACTAACAATACTAGTAGGCCTACATAGTTGTTTATTGCCCCCATTAGACCGTTGCAATAACAAAGGTACATTTGAATTAGCATAGTCTATATAATTTTCTTGCTTAAAATAAAATAATGGCAATTATTATTTTTCAGTTTTAGATAGTATAAAATTAAGTACTATACAGAGAAAGTAATTTTAACTTCTTGACCGTTATAAGTAGACATTAATACCATAATAATAAATACAAAACACATAAATGAAATTATTAAATTAGTAGCTCAATACAATAATTTCAATGCTCAAACAAAAAATTAAGAAACCTTTAATTAGATTTGTTATTAATAAAAAAAGAAAATATTTCCAAAGGTTCATTTTTAAAAGGAAATATAACTTATCAGGTTGTGTACATTTGGTTTCCTCTTTGAAAGATGTTCAAACATCGCAACTGATAGAGTTTGTATAAGAATATAACGTTATTACATGTAATTACGCACTTCTTCGTTTATTTATCTTACCCGTATTAGTATACTGATCGCACTCAATGGCAGTGGGTCATCCAGCCACCTGATGGATGTGCCAGTGCTCTAGCATCTGTTCTAATTGACACCAAGATGAGTCTCCCTCATTATTGACCATATTTTATTCATTAACCACCTTATAAATGAGTCCGGCTGGATTAGATTGTTGTGTCGTCTGTTCGTTTAGCTCTAATTATAATAATTATACCTTTTGCGTAACCACCATCATCAGTCCACGTCGAGAATTACTCTCGTTAAATTGGCCGATAAGTCAGCACTCAGCAGCCATACAGGGATAAACGCTGTCCCACTCCCAATGTTAATTGATATTGGCTAAATTAATGTTTTGCTAGTTTACATCTAGATATTAGCCCTATTTATAATTATTTAAGGTTATAACTGCTATAATTAATTAAAGTATTAGTCACATTACTATTATTCAGTTTCAGAAAATTAGTTAGGTCACGTACTTGAAAACGGGAAATCAGCATTTATATAGATTCGTAGAAATTTGCATGTTATTATAACAGGCTATAATAAAAAACTAAAACTGATAACTAATATTTGTAATTGGTTTACCCAAACATTGATTACCGTGTTCTCTGATCAACGCTATGCAGTTTAAATAGTATAGCGTTCGTAGAAATTTTGCATTAAATCATTTAACCACATTTTGTTTTATGTGGTAAGAACAGCTGACTTGATGTTGTTGTGAACAGTGCAAAATTTGTGCTCCTTATAATAGTGTTAAATTCTAAATTGATAGCTTAGAAAGTAAGTAATTTTTAGTTGTAAGAACAATTTAAGAACTTTTCTTACGAAATTCAAGAAAATATCTAAATTATACTCTCCAATTAAATAATAACAATAGGAAATCAAGGTGCATATAACCTATTTTGTAGTAGTGCATCTTAGTCAAAATATATCAGCTGAGATAAATAAATATAATATTCAAGTAAAATTTCAAAATTCCTAGAAATAAATACAGTTCTAGCATTGAAATGATTAAGTCCATTATACAGACTCGAAGTCAAAAAGCCAACAGTGACCTTAAATCCAAAACTAAAATCCCAGAACCACAGGGCGAAGTGTTATTGAATTTAAAAACAAAAATCTGTAAAATGCAAGAGGATGTAAAAGAGTTAGAACTAAGAAAACATGACTTAGTCAAAGAATTAGAAAACCTGAAATCACAACAGGTTAATTTAGAAACTGACTTAAAAAATAAACAAGGCAAAAATCCTTCAGATGCTGGCTACGGTAATGATCTGTACTTGAACGACATTCATCTTCAGTCATATTTTGATTGTTTACGCAATGAAGTTACAGAAGAGAGGAAAGATATACTATTTGTTGGACCTACAACCACACAGCTTCTAAAATATGGTACTTTATACGAAAATCTAACAGCTTTAACTGCCCTTGACTTTAATACAGCAAACTTTGTTTTGTTTTGTTTAAATGATTGTCCTGAAATACAAGTAAAAAACAGTCATAATGGGGCACACTGGAGCTTGTTAGTGTACCAAAGGGACAATAATACTTTCTACCACTTTGACAGCGTCATTGGTTTGAACAAGAAACATGCTGAACAACTTGCAAACAATATAACAGGTAATTCCAACTTTGTTGAAGCAAAAACACTGCAGCAGAAATCATTCTTTGAATGTGGTTTACATCTTTTAGTCAATGCAAAGTCAGTAATAAATCAAATCAAAGTGAGTGGTAATGTCATTGATAACTTTTGTGATAGCCTTAAAAAGGATGTAAATAATATTGAATTACCTGACAAAGAAAATGTCAAATGCAATGAAGATTATGTCCCCAAACAAGTATGTAAATATAACACCTATAAAACCGTACCGGTATCAAAAAAATTAAAAACTAAGAAGTCACGTTCCAAACAGTGTGAAACACTTCCATTACTGCAAGAAGGGTTTACCATTTTGACTTCTAACAGATTTTCATGTCTTGAAAATGAAATCGCATCTGGCGATGTAGAATATCAATACGAAACACACATCAAGAAAGATAAAGAAATAATACGTCAAAATAAATCTAAAGTAATAATGATTTCTGACAGTCACGGCAGAAGGTGTGGTGAATTATTGCATGACCAACTAAAAGAAAATTTTGATGTTCTTTCAATTTTCAAACCAAATGCGAAATTTAAACAAGTGACGGAAGACTTGCCTAAACTTACAGGAAAATTTACAAAAGAGGACTATGTGGTCGTACTAGGTGGTACAAATGATGTAAAAAACTTAAATACAAATGAAAATAACATTCTTGAAGAATTACAGGTTTTAAATAAAACTAGCAAAATCACCAATGTAATATTCCCAGGCATCCTTCATAGATTCGATAAGCCTTATCTAAATGACAAAATTAACAAAATTAATAATGAATGGAACAGAAATTTGAAAAAAAACACTTTCTACAGATAATGATAATAATTTTGTTTTAGTAAAAAAATTTAACATGAACAGAAGGGATCATACAACTCACGGTTTACATCTAAAAATGAATGGAAAAAGAAAATTAATGTCTGTAATCGCAGAAACTATTAAAGAACACGCTATGACAAAAGGGAACCGCCTCAAAAGTGATAAATGTGTGACACCAAAGAACAATTTGAACATAAAATCGTTGAGTGACTGGCCTCCACTGTTGCCAAGCGTAAAACAAATTGAATTAAACCAGAATGTACCCTTGGACAAACATTTTCTACCATCTACATTAAAGAGAAGTGACAATTGTAAAGTGAATACTTGTGGAAACTTTCTAAATTCTAGTACTAGTAGTGATGAGGACAGTCGAATTTCGATCATAGACGACAATACTTGCTCGCCTTTATTTTGTGACTCAATCAGAATGGATCTTCAACCAGGGACTCCTACTTCAAATCTGTCTGTTCCATGTGATTCTTTAAACAGGTAAAGCCACCAGTCGTTGGGAGGGAAAATATAAAAGACAACCCCTCATTTAAAAATAACATTTCAATTTTTCACCAAAATGTGCAAAGTGCAACTAACAAAATTAACATTTTAGAAATTGTTTGCATGGAATTAAATCCAAATTTCTTTGTTATCAGTGAACATGCATTTAACACTGAAAATTGCCATTTTTTCCAGTTACAAAACTACGTCCAGGCTAACATATACTGCCGGAAATATTATAAATCAGGAGGGGTTGCAATTTTTGTTAAAAACAAAATTGTATTTAATAAATTAAATTTTAACTTTTCTATTGACAAGAATTTAGAAATTACTGGTATTTCATTTAAAAGCAAAAATGGGAAAACCAGCCTAGTTGGTATTTACCGTTCTCCAAATGGTAATATCAACGCATTTTTTGAAAAATTTGAGTTCCTTTTACAGCTCTTAACAAAAAGCAAATCAAAATTTATTATTATCGGTGATTTTAACTTAGATGTACTGAATATTAAAGATAGAGCTGTAAAACAATTTAAAGATTTATTAAATTCATTTAATTTACAATGGTCTATAAACTCTCCAACACGTATAAAAGGTAATTCTAAAACTGCAATTGATAACGTTATTTCAAATTTAAGTGGTCATATAGACATTGATGTTATAAACACAGCTGTCTTTGACCATTTTGGGCAGATGGTTACTCTGAACAATTTTTCTCCTGCATTAATACAGTCGACAAAAAAATTACAACGTATCACCTTACCAGAAAATATTACGAAGCTCAAGGAATCTTTAAAAAATGAATCCTGGCTATCTGTTAATAGTAAAGATTCGGTTCAGGAAAAATTTTCTGAGTTTGTATCAACATTTACTAGTCATTTGGACAAGGCATGTCCTTTACGAACACATGTTGAAAGACCAAAAAATAAATCATCGACGTGGATAACAAAGGGAATATTGGTATCCAGAAAAAACATTAAAATCTATTCAAAACTATTCTATAGCTCCCAAAGCGAAAATTTTAAAGCTTTTTACAAACGGTACAGAGCAATTTATAGACGGGTAATCAGAGTAGCAAAAGCATATGATATTAACAGAAAGCTTGAACAATGTAATAATTTTTCTAAAACTGCTTGGAATATAATAAATGGTCACAAAGAACAAATTAATAACCCTGTGAAACTTAAAGTTGATGATAAATATATTTCAGATCCCTTAAATATAGCCCAAATTTTTAATTCTTTCTTTTCAAACGTAGCTGTTAATAATTACATTAAACCTGAAGTAATAAAATGTAAAAGATTTATTACGAAATCTATGTTCTTATGTCCTGTCACAGCAGAGGATGAATTAATATATGTTATCAAACATTTTTCTGCAAAAAAATCTACTGATATCACTGGTTTGTCCATGTGGTTATTAAAACAGACAATTTCAAGTATTAGTAAAATTTTAACGAAAATAATCAATCTATCCTTTGAAGAAGGTATATTCCCTGATAATTTAAAATTGGCGAAAATCATACCTATATTTAAGAAAGGAGATCCGTCGGACATGAGTAATTACCGGCCGATTGCTCTCCTGCCTATCTTTGGCAAAATCATAGAGAAACTTTTTTATATTAGACTTACCTCTTTTTTGGATCATAATAATATTCTTTCAAAAGCTCAATTTGGATTCAGAGAGGGTTTCAGTACGCTAGACGCTATAAATAAATTCCTTGAATTCATTCTAATTGAACTTGAAAAGGGCCATAAGGCAACAAGTGTCTTTTTGGACCTCAGTAAAGCTTTTGATTGCGTTGATAATGCTTTACTTCTGAATAAACTTGAAACATATGGTATTCGGGGAACTTCTTTTAAGTGGATTAAATCCTACCTTGAAGGAAGAACCCAACAAGTATTGATAGAAAATAAATTGTCCGGTAGAGAAAATATAGCATATGGTGTTCCTCAAGGCTCAATCCTTGGCCCCGTTTTGTTCTTGCTTTATGTAAACAATTTAGATGAAATAATAAATGTTGAACAAATCACACAATATGCTGATGATACAACTCTCAGTTTTACAGCTGATTCAACTGAAAATCTAGAGAGTGTATCTTTCACGAAGGTCAATTGTTGTGTCCAGTTTTTTAGTAGTTTAAACTTAAGAGTAAATTATTCAAAATCAAACTACATAAATTTTAATTTAAGTAATATAGATGAAAGCAAAAACCCAGTAATTATGATAAATGAACACATTTTGGAACAAGTCAAGTGTGTAAAATTCCTGGGTTTAAACATAGAACAAAATTTAACTTGGGAACATCATATTGAATATGTCTGTAGGAAAATTTCCTCGGGAATATTTCTTATGCGTAGACTTTCAAAATATTGTGGAACAAAAATTTTAAAAACAGCTTACTATGGCATAATTCAGCCACATTTATCCTATGGATTACCTTTATGGGGGGCTTGTGCTGATTGCAAATTTTCTAGGGTATTTATTCTACAAAAGAAATCTGTACGAACCCTAGCAAAGATAGGCAGAAGAGAATCGTGCCGACCAGCCTTTCGTAGTATGGAAATTTTAACATTAGCAGGTTTATATATTTATCAAACAATTAAGTTTTTTCTGACAAAATGTGACTCAAAATTCGGCACACATTTTCATAACTATAATACTAGAAATAAAAATTTATTCAGAACTGATTTTCACAGACTCGAAAATTACCATAAGTTGCCATGTTACGCGGGAGCTAAACTGTTTAACCATCTCCCGGAAAGCATAAGAAATATTAATGATATTAAACTATTTTACAAAAAACTAAGAGAATATTTAATAAATAATGCTTTTTATAGTGTTGTAGAGTTTATAAATCATACCCATGCAAACACCTGCTGGGAAACTTAGAATTAAATTGATAGTTTTATAGCCTAAATAAAGTGCACTTTGCCGAATTATTTGATGGGTTTTAATAAACTGGTGGCTCTATCTGTTTAGGGCTCCAAAAAGTCAACACAATATGTAACTATTGTATCTGACTGTCCTAATAAATAAATAAATAAATGTACTTTGATTAAATTGTCAAGTTTTGTATAATTATATAGCCAGACATATTATTTTTGAAGTATTTAATTGATAGTAAACAAATCCATGGAATTTAAATAAAATAATGCTATCATGAATTTATAATTTCTGCTCTATAAAAGATATAAATTGAGTACAAAAAAGTAGAAACGCAAACATAAATTCTTTAGGAAAGAGGTCCTGCCACATAGTTTGAATTCTTCATTCTTATATTATACCTATCTTATTCATTACTTTAACCACAGAACTAATTTCCTGGTTGCTATAGATTTTTGTAGCTATAGTCTGAGACAATTTTTATTCCTGAGGCTACCACATGCAAGTACTTAATAGTTGTGTGTGATACCCACAACTCGATGAAGAGTTAGCAATCGAAATTGCTGTGAGCCAAATTCAAAGTCGCGATAGTGGCGGGCCTAGTAGACTAGGCAAGACCCTCACGGCGTGCTAGGCCGTGTCTAGCCGTGTAGTCGCGCCCACGGCCCTCGCCCAGGTACCTACCAGACGTGGGCCAGCCTTGATTCACCGTTACAGTTTAGATCATATCGCACGATTAATCAAACCGCGCGTGCGACAGTCAATAAAACGCCCATCGCGCGGTAATAGCCGAGTGTGGGCGGGTAATTCTTGATTATGTGCTGGTTTGGTTTGCCAACAACGCTTTTAGTGCGCATTGCAGTAATCGTTAAAGCCACGTAAGGAGATGCCATCCCAAAAGAGTTTAGTCCCTAATCACAAGTATAACAGCTTTTCAGTGCAGCTAAAGACTATAGAAACAAAATGAAAATGGTTTACCTGTCTTCTGGGTAAGAAATAAAACTAGTTTAACCAAAACCACGATTTTCAGAATCTTTAGCTAGATTCGATTTCTTTTGTTCATCTAACTGTTTAACAAATTTTTTTTATTATGTTACTCAATAATAAGAATTATGGTAAGCTGAAATTTTGAGTTTTTTTATAAACTACTTTTTTAATATTTCTTCCATTTCATGTATAATATAATAACATAATATGTACAATCTAATAATAGAATTTTTTCACTTGTTACATGAAAGGTACTGTGAGATCTTCAAAACTACCGTCGTATTGGGGCCCTTGAGCAAATAGAGAGGCTATCTTTCTAAAATTAAAGAAAATGCCGTGGAAGTGCTTTGCCATACAAACGTAACAAAATATAACTTTCATAGCAAGTTTTGAAACAAATTTAAAACAACATAAACGCCATTTAATGACTCTTCAATATATCATCGTATGTTAATCCTGCAATATAAAATAATCAAATAACTTAGTAATATCTATATATATAATACGTGATGCCCCTTTTTTGTTAACGCTTCTCCTCCCTTATTTCTCGACCAATTTTAAAGTTTGAGGTGTCAAAAGAATGGTCTCAGTTCGTAGTTTTGCAATAAGGTTTTAGATTTTTGATATTTTAATTCTGGAGCTCACTGGAAGCTCTCAAAGTTCATTTTTTGTCCATAAGATTAACATGGGGGACAATTTATTTTGAATTGCTAAATAAAACAGCTGTTGATAGTTGAACAAACAAACACATATGTTAAAAGCAGAATAGAAGCAAGGAATCTAAAACAAATGAAGACAAATAATCTCTTTATTTATTTTAGATTTCTTGAATAGAAGCAAATTGAACTGGTACTAAAATATCAACACAATTTCATACTTTAACACATACGCTGCGGGTGGGTCACCGGTGACGCACGGCGCGCCGTAGCGAGAGGCGCGTGGGTCACCGGGGACGCAGCGCGCCATGTTTCATTTACGGAGGCAGCGTGGTTCAGCCACTCGTCGAGGACGGTCGAGACGCACTAGCATTGCGTCTTGGATACCAGTCTGCCGTGCAGTGTGTTTCGTTCGTTCGCCCGGGGTGCTGCGTGCGTCTCCCGTGACGCACAACTTTTTTGTTGTGAATCGTGTTTCCTGCTGTATATATTAGCGTTTATATGAATTATTTTAGTGTTTAGCTATTGTTTTTATTACAATGGATCATACAAAAGCCGGTAAATCGAACTTTACTGCTCTGGAGAACGTGCCTTACGGCGGCCTTGCAGGCGGTGAACTGCGTCCGCCTGCGTCCTTGCAGGCGACTTTCGTCGCGCAATGCTGCTGCGTCACCGGTGACCCATGACTTTCAGAGGTCCAGGAACCAGGATGCTGTCGTCCAAATATGGTTTCCAAGCCATTTTATGGTCTTTCAATTACTAAAGGAAAGATTCCATGCAATAACTATTTTTAGCTTCTTAGGTAGTTATCGACATTTTTGGCAGCAGCGAATGTGTTAATACGAGGAGTGTCTAATCTGGGGATTTAACCTTTTCTCAAAATGTAGCAGGTATATTTTGCTTGAAAATTTTATTCACGCGTATTTGGTTCACAAAAATAATTTTTGTAACTTAAACCTGGAAAAATTCATTTTTTTCCGAAACAAATTTTGGAAATTGAAATTTTTGACATGGGTCTTATTGGTTGTCCGACTGGTAAACAATAATGAAAGGTAGCAAATACTAAAATAGAACACCAAATTTGTGTGCATGGGTTTTCAAACTGCTGTAAACTATAAGGAAAAGGGATAGTTGGTTGTAAGTGTAATAACCTTTTTATTTACTATTATAGTATAAACATGTTTTATTCACAATGCTACACATATTAAAAAAAACCTGTGTAAAAGACAACATTTAAAAGTTTTTTACCTCCAGTATAGAAAACAAGCTAATTACAAAAATGGTTTTTATAAAGAAAAATGTTAACCAAAATAAAAATGCCACTAAAAACAAAATGGACCACACCAACAAAGATGTAGATTCTCTTAATTTATTTGATTTCTTTATTTAAATTTTGTAATGTCATGGAAAGTTAAGTTAAAGAGGATATAGTCATAAATAGTAATGTGGACTCATACACTATGTCATTGACTACCTCATACAGTAACACTACAAAAACAACCGCAGTGAGTGCTGCATAACTCATACAGGACCGGGGAGTAATGAAATGTTAATTTTTATTCTTTTGTCATTTACGTTTTATTTTTTATGAACTATATGTGGATCCAACATCTGTGAATTTATTTAAAACTTTATAGGAGGGTTTAGACAAAGGCCCTAAGACATATCGGCAAAAGAACAACTACGTAATCTCAGCTAATTTAGACCTAAAAGAACGAGCACCACATCTCAGCACTATCACATTGGGAAGTGGGATAATTGGTAATGAAGATCGATCTGATTTTCACTATAGCGACATTTTTTCAAAGTATTACCATTTATCAAGGTTTGATCACCCGGTACTCTAATAAATGCAGCGCATTGCGCTGCACGGGCCCCCTAGTACAATTATAATACAGAACATGTTGTCACTGTGATTAAATTTTCTTCTTAAAGCCATTTCAACATTACGGTCAATTACGATGACTATTATACTTTGACCACATATGTATTGTTAAGTTTCTTATTGCGTCTTACTTTCCTGTCACATTAAACAAGTTCTGATCCATCTCATTTACTACCAGTTCAGCTCCTTATTAATGGCATTCACGTCTACACCGGGAAGCGCACGGATTAATACCGAGCTGATTATGTTATTGAGCGCTGCGGAGGCGCCAATGGTTAAAGGTCAGACCAAATTAGCAAACAAACACGTAACAAATTGACCCATCATTCACTCACTCGACATCCCATAACTCAGCTTCGAACGTCAGGGCTCCGGAGCGGACGATATAATTGTTGTACAAGACTCAATCAGCTGTTGGACACTCATTGATCATGGTAGAGGTGGAGGGGAATGTATTGTTGGGGAGGAGGGGAACCATTGTTGACAGAAGGCCGGGAGGGGGAATACAACAATGGACCTAATTGTTTCCGACAAGTTCCCTAATTAATTGTCCTACGAAGGTATAATTAACTCTATTAGCATGATGGCGATTCGGAATTAGTCACTATTTATCACCTGTAATTACAGCCGCGATCGTGATGTCCCGGAGATAGCGCGGACGCTCTATCCGCTTTCCTTTATGGCTCCACGGGCCCCGAATTTATAGCGGGTGGTTAAGGAACACCGTTTCCACCCAAATTACCCGTAAACACGCCAAGTTATTTATGACTTAATCTTCTCACTCGAGGGAACGCGTGATGTTTGCTTAATGCATGTTTGAACTGTGGATACAGCTTTCAATAAGGAGAGCGATGATGCGGACATACAGCATCTAAAATCTGAACTTCGCAATATAACTTGGGAACTTTGTCTGCCGCAATGTTGATCTCGTGGATTGTCCAACCGCTGGGCGAGTCTGTGACCCAGGGTTGCTGCCCCAGTCCCACGCCGGTTCCCGGACTCGCCACTGGGGGTCCTCGGCTATCGGTCACCTCGTAATCGATGTCGATTCCCATCTGTCTCCGAGGCTGAGTCATTAGTCCTGCACAAGTCCCTAGGTCGGTGACGGGGCCCCAGCCGTGACTGAGGAGCGAAATGTCACTGGAATTAGTGTAACTCTCTCCCAAGTCGATCATGTAATCCTTGTTTAATTTGCCTCTGGTCGACTCTCGTCACCTATCTACCTATCAGAGCTTTCCTACATGTGTTTTCCTTCTTACATACGTTTCGTTATACCATTAATTATTTTAGAACCTCCTAAAGACTCTTCAATACAGAATAAACCATAAACTATATAACCAAACTTGGTATAGGGAATGTTTGTATGGAACCACAAATTCGCAGTAGTCATTCAACATTAAAAAATCTGAATGGAAAATGTGTAAAAATTCAAGTGTTATAAGCCATGTTAAATTTTTCTTCAGTAGTGTGAAATTGTTGGTGCTGGCCCAGTTCAAGGTCACCTGAGGGATGACGTCATCGAGGTCAATGACCTCACCGATGACGTCATCGATGACGTCATCGATTGCGTCATCGATGACGTCATCACCTATGACGTCATTTCGATGACGTCACACCCATGACGTCACAGAAATGACGTGCTGATGACGTCATCACCCCTTACGTCATCAAAATGACGTCACCGACGCCACTAAGGTCAAGGTCACGCCGAAACTTAAAATTTTTTGGCACTTTTGCCGTTTCTCGCACTACGCTCCGAGTTTCAGTCAGAGTCCCCGTGACCTTGACCACTTGGAGCGAATATTCGACGAGAAACGGCAAAAGTGCCAAGTTAAACTCGAGTTTCTGACATGACTCTGCCTAAACGGCCAATCGGTTATCCCTCAGGTGACCTTGAACCAGCACAACACCAACAACTTGATATTACTGTGACCTAGAAAACCTAACAAAGGAGCGCCGACACCGATGCGCACCCCACGACAGTCACCGAGCGACTGACCTCCAGGCTCCGCGTACTCTAGGTATATCGGCTTGAGAGACTAAGACTCCAAACTGTCAGGAATGGGAGTAACTAACTGAATTTTGCAAGGAAAAGTCATCTCATCCAACATTCTAAACAAATCTTCATCAGTAAAACTTACATTAGTCTGTTTGGTATAAAACTTAGGGTGTCCGCGCAACAGTTTGCGCCACTTAGCTAAAGTCGAAACCCTTTTGACTTTGAGTGGTGGACAGTGAGCAACTAATAAAGTCTTAACACGGTTAAGTTTCTTACCTAAAGCGTCCCGCGACATGGCTTCCCTCACAAAAGTCCGCACAATACTGAGAGACTGCTTGTAGCGCATGAGTCAAGGGAAAAGAGGTGGGGGAAACAGCAGGAGTGGGGGAAGGTCACAGTGGTGGGGGAAGGTGAGGTTGTACGCTGGAGTATCGCATCACTTCACCATGACCTGTCCTACAGTCAATACACTGTTCTCTTGGCCCGAGTTGGCACTAGAAGAAACATTTCTGTACAGCTTAGGCTGTGAGAGCCGAGGAAGCAAAGTCAAAGTGGAAATTGTGTTAAACTCCAAGATGAAGAGTCTCCTAAATAAACTAATTGTATCCCTGCAATCCCCTATAACATTAGAGAAATACCACTTTATAAAGCGACACCTTATTCTTTGGCAAAACGAAGTGGAAATGGAAAAGATCACAGTAAAATTAATCTAACCTAAAATTTGGACTGGACACTCATGGCGATACCACGTGGCGTGCAAACGCCACCCTAAACATTACAAGTTAGGTTATTGAGCACCTCTGGTACGATAACCGACGTGCTAGAGTTAAAGTGTGATGACCTTGAGTCAAAACACTGAAATACTACAAGTCGATATTGTCCCAGAGGTAAAGTGTAGTGACCTTGAGTAAAATCAGAGAAAATCCCAGCCATGTTTGTCCAGAGTTAAAGTGTAATGACCTTGAGGCAAAAAATTTGTAAAACACTTACATGAACAGAGTCGAAGAGCAGCGATGCTTACCGCATGCAAGCCTGAGACATACTGGCTGAGCGCCATCGCGTAGCTTAGGGACTCGATTAAGGTGGGGGTATTGGCAACACTTAGGGTAGAAGTGTAGTGGGTGACCTTGAACCAGACTTAGAGTAGAAGTGTAGTCGGTGACCACCCCTGAGGGGTGGACCCCCCACCCCCCCCCCCCACCTCCACCCCCACCCCCACCCCCACCCCCACCCCCCACCCCCACCCCCCACCCCCACCCCCCACCCCCACCCCCACCCCCACCCCCACCCCCCACCCCCCACCCCCCCCCCACCCCCCACCCCCACCCCCACCCCCACCCCCACCCCCACCCCCACCCCCACCCCCCACCCCCCACCCCCACCCCCACCCCCACCCCCCCCCCCCCCACCCCCACCCCATGGGGGTGGACCTCCACCCCCGGGGTGGACCTCCGCCCCATGCCGCCCCTTCGGGGGAGACCGGTGGGGATATAAGGCGGCCCGGCCACAGCCGGCTCGCAGTCCGCTCCCGAGCGTTGAACGTGAACGATCGGGACGGACCGCCATAGGCCTCACTAAACACTGAAAGGCGCCTTCACTGTTTAGCGAAGTCTACTCTAACTTTAAGACTTGTATTATTTTTAAGATATTGCGCTTGCGTATGGGTATTTGGAATTGTTTTATATGTGAGTGTTTTACTTGTACCCTATGTCTCCTATGTGTCTTGTTCGTGTTTTGTCTTGTTGTCTTTTATGTCATATGTGTTTAATGTGTATATGCTTGTTCCAGCACGTACCATGTTGAGCTCAACCTATTTTGTAAGCGTGTGTTATATCTATCTAAAGTGTATACGCTTGTTTTAGCACTCCCCCTTGAGCCTTTTTCACAGCTCAAAGTAAATTGTAATGATAGGGACGGGAGTAGGCCCCCGTGTAAAATCATTTTTTACCAACGTTAGCATGGGTCCTCTCAGGCATGCAATATTGCGGCTGGGTTGGGACTTGGTCCGTTTGTACGCTGGCATGCAGACCACAGCTGTGGCCAATTTGCGGCGGCCTCTGCACTCGGACCGAGGACGTGTAAGCCACTAGGGCTGTCCTCAACCTCTGTTTCCCTTCTGGAAACCAAAATTATATAAATGAAGTTTGTTAGCTATTTGTGTTTTTGCCCCCAAGGCCCCCGAACATTCGTGGTTCGCCATGGATGTACGGGGGCCAAAATTTTTTAATGTTCGTGTGGCCTTGACCCACAAAGATTTTTAAAAATTTACTGCATTGCTAAAGTTAAATATTAAAGATAGGGTACGGGAGTAGACCCCCGTGTAAAGCTATTTTAAACCAATTGTAGCATGGGTCCTCTCAGGCATGCAATATTGCGGCTGGGTTGGGAACCGGTCCGTTTGTACGCTGGCATGCAGACCACAGCTGTGGCCAATTTGCGGCGGCCTCTGCACTCGGACCGAGGACGTGTAAGCCACTAGGGCTGTCCTCAACCTCTCTCAAAATTATGTAAATGTTTTGTTAGCTATTTGTTACCAATGCAGTAAATATTTAAAAGTCTTGCGTGGCGAAGGGAACACAATATTGGATGTTGCCCTGTTGTCATAGTTGGGTCTCTTCGGAGGCTACAGCGATGGCAACCTAAATGCCCCAGGTGGGGCTTTATTTTTTAAAGTTTTTCCGTGACCTTGACCTAAATACAGTAGTTTTCTAAATTCTTAATGGTTAGGTATTACTAACATACAAGTCTGCTGTTGTCCATAGTTGGGTCTCTTTGAAGGCTACAGCGATGGCAACCTAAATGCCCCAGGTGGGGCTTTATTTTTTCAAGTTATTTTGTGACCTTGACCTAATTATAGGAAAGACTGCTCCAGCATTCCCCCCCCCCCCCCCTCCACCCCACACCCCCACCCCACACCTCCACCCCCCCCCCCCCTCCACCCCACACCCCCACCCCACACCTCCACCCCACACCTCCACCCCACACCTCCACCCCACACCTCCACCCCACACCTCCACCCCACACCTCCGCCCCACACCTCCACCCAACACCTCCACCCCCCCCCCCCAACCCACCTCCACCCCACACCCCCACCCCACACCTCCACCCCACACCTCCACCCCACACCTCCACCCCACACCTCCACCCCCAGCCCCGCCCCTACCCCTACCCCTATACCCTTGGGTGGGGCTCGCCCGTGGTCGGTGGGGATATAAGGCGGCCGGGTTGCATGCACCTCTCATTGGACCACCAACACTCGTGTTGACCGGTGCTCCTGCTCTTTGCATTTTTATATTGCATCTTTATATTACATATTTTCACTTCACTTCTTCACTTTTAAAATGGGTTTGAAGGGTTTGAAATTGAAGAATTACCCTCCAGCTTCTGCTTCTTCTGCTAACCCCACTTCGGCTGTCCAGTCTACTCCGCCTTCTTCGTCTGGGACCACTACGATGCAGTACTCGGTCCTGCGGCAAGCGCTGGCTGTAATCACGACTGTGACCAGCCTTCTGCCATCGATGCCAGCGCTAACCAATACAACTGCCGCTGGGGCCAGCCGAGGATTGATTTGTTCTCCAGCTGTCTCCCTTTCCTCGGACTCCAACTCGGATGCTGCCGTTTTCCAGACGGAGGAGGACGACAAGAAGAAGAAGAAGACTTCAAAGCCGAAGTACACCCCATACTCCCGTTCACAAAAAATCCTTTCATACACCAAATCCCAATGTCCTCTACCTCTATCCCCTATCCCACCAACACCTGTTAAACCACCCCGTCGATCTATCTTTTCTCCTGACGCTCCCTATCCTACTATTGATATGACATCCAAATTTACCTTACCAACCATCGACCTAACACGTTCTCCTACCCCACCCAAAATTGTTTGCTCCCTTCCTCTTCACCGTGTAAAGTGTTCTACCCCTATTCCTTCTAGCCAGCCTAAACCTGACAAGCTCCAAAACACTCCAATAAAGCGTCCAACACAAAAACGTAAGCGTGTTAAAGTCCCTGCTGGCAAGGGTAATAAATGCGATTACGTGTATATGTCAAAAGACTTTGGGGTTCTTTGCTGTCAGAAGTTTGCTGTTTTAGATGAAGACCGTTGCCAAACGCACTTGAACAAAAATATCAATCTTCCGAGAGTAAGACCCTACAGTCTTAACAACATTAGGTCTAAAACATCCCAACCCAGACATCCCCACAGTCCGCAACCACTTGATATTAGAAGACTTAAAGTGGATGAAAAATATTATTTTATTGTTCAAACGTATGGAGCTTTTGATGCAAATGTAGAAATCATTGTAAAAGGTGATGGCAACCTTCATACAATGAAAGTACCCGTTCGGATGGTACAAAGACAATTTTTCATCCACAAAAAAGGCTATCTAATACGAAGGGAAGGATGCCAATCTGTGTGGGAAATGGATTAGGATGTAGGCCCACCAAAAAAAAAAAAAGAAATTCTAAATTGTTAGGTTGTGTTGGACAATAAGTAAAAACAGAAATTCTTTTTCCAAATTATTTTTTCCAAATTTAGTCCTAACCCTCTTAAAGTAAGGGAGAGGGGTATTATACAAGTCAAGGAATAAAAAAAAAACACTTGACTTGTATAATACTTTAACCTGGCGGTGATGTAAAGTCACTGGGACAATCTCAAACCGTGTCCTTGAGGGTGAAGACTAAGTTACAAAAATCTTTAACAAATAAAAACTTACCTCCAAACACTTGTAGCTTGCTACAAGTGTTTGGAGGTAAAAATTTTTCAAAGTTTGAATGACCTTGACCCATATAAATTACTGTTTAAAGTAAAGTGCTAACCTTACAACTAATGTCGTGTATCATGTGATACCCCCCACTCTAACGCTCTTACTAAGCCTGTATGAGCCGTTCATTTGCTTCAGTCTGTTTCTGTACTCCGTGTAAACATGTCACGGTACAATTACAAAGGTGGTGACTTCTTGATAGATCAACACAATGCTTGGGAAGTGCTAAACCGGCATAGAATGGAAGTTGAGTATTGTATAAGACGAGATGGGTCTACATTTTATCTATGTATTATAAACAACCAAACTCATAAGTATGAACACTGGACAAAAATTAATTATAACAACATAGATGAGCTGTTTGCTTGGGTTTTTGAGGTGTGTAAAGTTATTGAAGAAACCAAAATGATGGGTGTGCTAAAGGTATGTAAAACTGATGACCGAGAAGACTAAGCAAAATTTCTTTTAACCCCCCCCCCCCCCCCCGTGTTATCCCCACCACTAAAAATGGGTATATATAGGAGTGGTGATCAACCGTCCTCTCATTCTGCTTTACACCGTTAAGCTGAACACCACCATGTCTGCTATGAACGTCCCAGCCTCTACCTCTGGCCCGGTCGCCTCTAACTCCAGCCCGAGCATTGGACCAATCCGATCGGGGCCTTCGTCAAGGGGTCGTGTCCGATTCTCCGGCTTTGGTCCTGTGAGGAAGGAGTTGCGGAGCAGCGGAGCGTCTCAACCAACCACGATGGACGCATCAACTCAGACTCCACCAAACATCATCGAGTGGTACGACGAAGTGATAGAGCAAAGGGACAGAATGCTAGAGAATACTCGCAGGGAGCTACTTTATATCCGGAGTAAATGGGAAAAACTGATTAAGAAGTGTGAAAGCCTGTTGGACAGTGACGATAGTGAGGATGAGAGTGGATAGGTGTGTGGGTAAAGACTCGGACTGGGACTTGTGTGTTTGTATGAATGTGTGTGTGAATGCGGAATACAGAGCGGGGGATAGATCACTCTGTGGCAATGGACTAACATGCCACTTAGTGATCTATCCCCCGTTCTGGTAATGTTTTTGGATGGCCTTGACCCACTTTACCAAGGCTAGCTAGTACCCCCACTACTGATAAGTGTATATATACGGGTATTAACGTGCAGTTTGGTTATTCTGCTTTGTACCGCTTAGCTGAATACAGCATTGTAACATGGCTTTTAACTCCAAAACTTCTCAGGCTTCCTCTTCTTCTTCAAGAAGGCGTGCTGCCAACGTCCTGCCTGCTACTCGTGGACCTGCTCGACCATTCCACAGCATAACTGTTGCTCGGGCAAACGCCTGCAAAGCTCCGATGCTACGGACCTTGCTGGAGGTAAGCCAAGACGGACAAGGCTTGCTCAGTCCTGGTCAACGGCAGGAGCAAGAAAGGCGTATGGCGTACTTCAGGCTGCAGGGTGTAGTTCCCAGCTTGAAGTTAGGCGATCCGAGAGTAGCAAGCATCAACGAGGCAGCGGACTACATATCACACCTTCACAGTGTTTTAGAAGTAAAGGACCAACAAATTGAAAACTTAAAAGAACAATTGAAACAATTTAACTTTAATCCTGTGGAGTTTGTGGAAGCAGTGATGAGTGATAGTGATGATGAAGGAACTGAATATATATTGGGTATGTAATGAAAGACTTGGACAGGGACATGTGTGTGTGTGTGTAGAATACAGAGCGGGGGATAGACTACTTTGCGGCAATGGACTAGCATGCTGCTTAGTGGTCTATCCCCCGCTCAAAGGGTAGCATTGGATGACCTTGACCCACTTTACAGCAAGGACAACCGGTTAACTGGTATAAAAGAGGGGGTCTATACATCTCGACTTCATTCTGCTTTGGACCTTCCAGTGGAACGCTAGAAACAATGAGTGGATCGCTGCTTGGTGCTAACTTGGACAGGTATTCTGTGATGGTACACTATGAAGATTGTAGAGACATGTTGACGGCTGTGTATGATTGTTTGGTGAGAAAAATCTTTCAAGAAAACTGCCAATTTATGTTAGCGTGGAAAAGAAACTTGTTTGTTGATGGTCATGCTACAATGCAAAGCATGAACCACCTTCATGTGTTAAAAGTAGGACATCATAATTTGGACGAACTGGACGATATGTTTAGGGAGCTGGAGTGTTTGATACATCAGGAATGTAAACCATGTGAAATTGAAATTTTTAAATTGGATATGGAATTAGAATAAAATGTGTTAAACAGGACTTGGACTTGGACTTGATTGAGGTTTTGTAGAACAGAGCGGGGGATAGATCACTTTGCGGCAATGGACTAGCATGCTGCTTAGTGGTCTATCCCCCGCTCAAAGGGTATCTTTACGTGACCTTGACCCACATAAATTGTATAGTTGGTGGGGGTATAAAAAGGGTAAGCAAATTGGATGGATACAACACTTTCATACCATGGCTCCACTTGACAACACCGTGTTCCATCGCAACAGAATTCTTTCAATTCTGGAGGTAATACCTGTAGAAGTTATAGAAGCAGAGGACCAACTACCTGCGGTTGATCAGGAAGAGGAGGAAGAAATAATGGATATTGAAACGGACTCTGACGAAGCTGGTTCAACGGACAATGAAGTGGACTTGCACGCCTACGAAACATTAGAGTCGTCATCTGAGTCGGAAATGGAATTCCAATTGGAAATTGAAGAAGAAGAAGAACAAGAACAAGACACTCCTCATCGTCCAATGGATAGGGTGTTGGTAGCCAGAAGAATTATGTATTGTCATCGCTACCTATTTCGTGATGAGAATGATTCTGACTCTGATGGTGATGTTTCACCCTTGTAAAAAAGTTTAAACAAAAAGTTAAAAAAAGAATGTGAGCGGGGGATAGAGCACTTTGTAGTAAATGATGCTGCTTAGTGCTCTATCCCCCGCTCAAAATAATAATTCCAAATGACCTTGACCTACATAAACTTGCTCAAACAGACGTCTTTGAAAAAACTTGTACAAATTATTGAATCTAGACCAAATATCATCAATTTATCAAGCCTACTGATAAATGTATTACAAACGGTTGTGTAAAGGCTAAATTTAGCACATGAGTGATAACCTGTTTCCATATGACGTCACTTTCCCCACCTATCTGCCTCAGATATAAAGGGTCCCGGTGGAGTGCGCTGCTCATTATTGCGTGGACATTCACAGAGTGTGCATTCAAAGCCAAACCGTTTGAAATGGCTCTTTGCGACATTTGTGGGGAAATCTTTCAAGACGAAGATCTTTTCACCATACACAGAGAATTACATGAAGACGAAGATAGAAAAGAAGATATTACCATGGATGAAATAGACTTAGACTCAATTGACCGGTTTTTGGAAGAGCACCAGAAGCAGACGGACTACTGGGACAGCTATCTACAGCAAATGCAAAGAAGAAGACCTAGTGTGATCCAATTTGCTGGTGCTGGACCATCTACTGCTAGAAGACCTTTTGAAGAAGAAGACACTGAAGAAGAGGACACTGAAGAAGAACTGGAAGATGTGAAACAACTGCGCACCACGGCCTTACCAGGACGAGTTGTAACACATTTCAAAATTAATAATGTTCAATTGGAACTGGAAACATTTATAACCCAGGCTAAGGAACTTGTTGGTGGAACCTTGAGGGAAGAACTACAAAGATTAAATTTTATTAAATTTGGAATGGTGTTAGAGGCTATGTTTAACAATACTGATGGTGAAACAGCATTGAGAGCGTTCATTACCAAAAACCGAACCCTTACCTTCACCTCCAACATCGATGATATTATTGAAGAATGCTTGGAAGAACTTATAACAAAACTTCAAGAACATGAAGGAAGAGGATCTGGATGGACTTTGTCATCAATTGAAGGTATGGATGTAAGGGTTCACAAGCATGGATATGGTTTAAGGGGTAGTAGTTTTATCCCTTTACCAAAGAAAATCCAAAACACTAAATCGTGTAGGAATGTGCAAAATGAAGGTAATGAATGTTTTAAGTATGCAATGTTAACCAAGTATGTTAAAGATCATCCTGAAAGAGTTGGTAGAGAATATTACGAAAATGAACACCGCTACAACTTTCAAGGCCTCACCTACCCAGTTACATTGAAAGACATAGACAAATTTGAAAAGAAAAATCCTGGCGTTTCAGTGAATGTTTTTGGTCTGGATGATTCAAACAACGTTTATCCTTTGCGGGTAGTAAAGGTTGAGCAAAGAAACCACACGGACTTGCTATTGATAACTAAGGGTGAAATTTCCCATTATGTGTGGATAAAGGACTTTGAAGCCTTAGTTGTAAAACAATTGACCAAAAGAGTAAATAGGATTACAGTTTGCAAGAGATGTTTCTGCTTTTCTTGGAAAGATTCAAGACGTGGAGGATCGGACTGGTTGTTGGAACATAAAAGACTTTGCAACGAGAACTATGAAGTGAAGATTAGTCTGCCACCACCATCTCGAGCGTGTATCCAATTTAACAAAACAGTTCACCAATATCGGATTCCAGTAGTCATCTACGCAGATTTTGAATCTACGTTAGTACCACAGGAGCTGCCGGACGGTGAAGTGACTAGAAGAACAAAATATCAGTTGCATCAACCCAACAGTTTTTGTCTAATAGTGAAATCAACCTTGTCTGAAAACCAATTGCAAAACTATGGTTTAACATCCACTCCAATACTCTACCGTGGTGAAGAAGCCGCTAAGTATTTCGTAGACCAGTTGTATGACATTGCTGAAAAGGTACAACGCTTGTATGGTAATGTCGTACCTATGGAACCTTTGAATGAGAATCAACAAGAAGAATACAATATGGCATCAAGATGTTATCTATGCGAGAAGAGCTTCAGTGAAGAAAATCCTAAAGTAAGAGATCACGATCACCTGACAGGTTTATACAGAGGAGCTGCTTGTAATTCATGCAATATAAATTACAAACTGCCCCACTTTATCCCTGTCGTGTTACACAATCTTAGCGGCTACGACTCCCACTTCATTATTCCAGAGTTAGGAAGAGATGATGGTAAAATTGATGTTCTTGCTACAACATTGGAAAAGTACATCAGTTTCTCAAAAACCGTAGGTAAAATTAAACTTCGCTTTGTAGACTCTTATAGATTTATGGCATCTAGTTTGAGCAGATTGTCTGAGAATCTACGAAGAGAAGACCTAAAAGAAACCAGCAAGATTGTACCTGAAGATAAATTGGACTTAGTATTACGTAAAGGAGTGTTCCCCTACGACTACATAACATCTACAGAAAAATTTGAAGAAACCAGTCTACCACCGATCGAAGCCTTCAACAGCAAATTAAACGAAAGTGAAATCTCCGTTGAAGACTACAATCATGCTTGTAATGTTTGGAACCAACTAAACATTCAAACCTTAGGGGAATATTCTGACTTTTATATAAAATTGGACGTAACTCTGCTGTGCGATGTGATGGAAGAATTCCGAAACACCTGCTTCTCCGCCTATGGACTGGACCCTCTACACTCGTACACATCTCCAGGATTAGCATGGCAAGCTATGCTAAAGTCAACCAACTGTCGACTGGAACTTCTAACGGATATTGATATGGTGCTCATGATGGAATCTGGTGTACGGGGCGGTTTGACACAAGCTGTAACACGTCATGTCAAAGCCAACAACAAGTACATCCCCGGCTTCGACGAGCAACAACCATCGGTCTACCTTGGCTACTTTGACGCAAACAACCTTTATGGTTGGGCAATGTCAAATCCGCTTCCCTACGCTGACTTCAAATGGATCGACCCGGCCACCATTGGAGACATCTCACAGATTCCGAAAAATGGTCCAAAAGGCTATATTCTGGACTGTGATTTTGAATATCCGGAGCACCTTCATGACCATCACTACGACTTGCCTCTGCTAGCCAAGACTGAAGTTTCACCGACAGGAAGATGGCCAAAATTGATGATGACCTTGGAGAATAAGGATCGCTATGTGGCTCACTACTGGGTAGTTCAACAGGCTCTTGAATTGGGTCTACGTATAGTGAGAATTCATAGAGCAATTGAATTCACCCAGTCTTGTTGGTTGAAACCATATATTGATTCCAACACTGCAAGAAGAGCTGCAGCGACAACAGCATTTGAAAAGGACTTCTATAAATTAATGAACAATGCCATCTTTGGGAAGACCTTGGAGAACAAAAGAAAACACAAAAATGTAAAATTAGTGAGTGATCCTAGGAAATTGGAAAAATTAGTGCAAAAACCAAATTTCGGAACATCCATGATTATAAACGAAAATCTAGTCGCTGTCAGTATGAAGAAAACAACAATAGTCATGGACCGTCCGTTATACATAGGTATGTCGATTTTGGACATAAGTAAAACCCTGATGTATGATTTCCATTATAACAAAATGGTTAAACACTACGGAAGGGAAAACATTGGAGTCGCATACATGGATACGGACGCGTTTATCTACTGGATAAAGACTTTGGACATGTATGAAGACCTAAGGACTTTTCCATACAAAGAAGATTTCGACTTTTCTGACTATCCGAAGAACCATCCAAATTTTAATGAAAAAAATAAAAAAGTAATTGGAAAATTCAAAGATGAAGCAAATGGAATGCCTTTAGAAGAAATAGTGGCGCTGATGGCAAAATTGTATTCATTTAAGATGTACCACGAGAACAACACACCGACAGTGAAAAAAGCAAAAGGAGTGAAGACATCTTATTTGAAAAAACACGTAACATTTGACCACTACAAGACTTGTTTGTTTGAAGATACTACGATATCAGCAACATTCAACAATATCCGAAGCTTCAAGCATCAAGTCTACAGTGTCACCGAAATTAAAAAAGCACTGTCAGCTCGGGATGATAAAAGACATATTTTGCCCGACAAAATCCACACTCTTCCATTCGGCCATTACTCCCTAAACCCTATCAACTAGTAACCTATTCTTCGTCCTTCTACAACTTCGACCTTATTCCTTTCTCCTTCCGTAAAAAAAATGGGGAACACGGCAAGTCCAACGCCGTGTTCCCCATTTTTTTTACACAAGTTTGGATGACCTTGACCCATATAAATGATGTGAATATTTAAGACAACGTTCATTGTGATTATACATGTGATACAACAAACATTGAAACCTGCAATATGAAGGACTTGAAGCAACAAATTGTCAACGAACTTCATAAACCTGCAAGAAGAAAGTTTCCACGAAGAAATACGGTGATAAAAGGAATTAATGATTTATATCAAGCAGATTTAATCGAAATGATTCCTTATAGCAAACAAAATAAAGGATATAAATACATATTGACTGTTATTAACTGTTTTTCAAAAATGGCAGATGCTTTACCAATAAAAGATAAAAGTGGCAAAAGTGTTACAAAAGCAATGGAAACAGCTATACAAAGAGACAAACATACTATTAAACATTTACAAACAGATGATGGAAAAGAATATTTTAATAAGGAATTTGCAAATTTAATGAAAAAACACAATATAAACCATTACTCAACCAATTCAGAGGTAAAAGCTTCAATAATCGAAAGATTCAACAGAACTTTAAAAAGTGCAATGTATAAAATGTTTTCCAACAGAGGATCGCACATATGGATTGATATGTTACCAAAACTTATAAACAATTACAATAACAAATTTCATAGGACTATCGGGATGAAACCAAACCAAGTAACTAGTAAAAATGAAAACCTTGTATTAAAACGTATAAAAACGAATACTAAACCAAAAGTTGAAAAACTAAAGCCTAAAAAATTTAATGTGGGTGATAAAGTGCGAATAAGTAAATATAAAGGTGTATTCAGTAAAAGATACCTGCCAAATTGGACCAATGAGGTTTTTACTGTATTCAAAGTACAACCTACAGTACCTGAGACATATATTTTAAAAGATAATAAAGGACAATTGCTTGAAGGAGGGTTTTATGGACATGAAATGTTAAAATCAACAGTAGGCGATGTATATTTAGTTGAAAAGGTGTTGCAACGGAAAAAAGATAAGGTCAAAGTACGATGGTTAGGATTTAATAAGACGGAAGATTCTTGGATACCTAAAAAGGATTTGATATAACGATAGAGAATCATTTTAGGTTGAACCATTATAAAGGATGGAGATAGTACCACAAAAAGAGAGTTTTACTATTAATAATATAGATGAACTCACAGTGGATAATTCAGAATTCAATAGTGGGAAACATGGCAATTTGTTACCAAACACCGTTCGTTGTCTGGTTACCGGACCTTCCAACTGTGGAAAAACTAATGTAGTATTTAATTTGATTACAAACCCTAAAGGATTACGATTTAACAATCTATATGTATTTTCAAAATCACTACAACAACCAAAGTATCAATTATTGGAAAAGATACTGACTAATGTGCCTGAAGTTAAATATTTAAAGTTTAATGCAAGCGAGAGTGTCATGCAGCCACAAGAAGCTAAACCATTCTCCGTGTTTATATTCGACGATGTATCTTGTGAAAACCAAAACACAATAAGGAATTACTTCGCTATGGGTCGACATAACAACATAGATAGCATTTATATTGGCCAAACTTACAGCAAAATACCTAAACAACTCATTAGAGACAATGCAAACATGTTAATTGTATTTAAACAGGACGAAACCAACCTAAAACATATATATTTTGATCATGTAAATGCGGATATGACATTTGAACGATTTAAAGAGTTGTGCGGAAAGGCTTGGGCTGAAAAGTATGGGTTCCTAACAATTATGAAGGAACAACCGCTAAACAATGGTCGATACAGGATAGGATTTGATAAATTTATATTAATACATTAAACGCGGTATAACACATTCATTGTTGTACAACACGTCTTGCTACAAACATGGTTAACCAAGAAAAATTAGTAAAAGAAATAAAATCACTTAGTGATTCTATTCGGGCTAAAAACAGAGCATTGAAACTAGGTATTAGCGAGAGGGAGAAATTCCTTGAATCTACTTTTAAACCTATTACTGAACCCTTGAAACAATTAAACAAAAAATTTGCTAAACCTGTATTGGAAGGAGATGCGATTGCACCTATTACGAAGTTTGAAAGAGAAAATGTAAAATCAGAAGAGTTTAGTGATGAAGACCTGGAATCCTCTACGTATAGTGGTTTTACCGGTGGAGAACCCGAAAGAGAGCTAGAATCACCGGACTATAGTGGAATAAAAGAATTATATGAAGTAAAAGCCAAAAGAGGACATGAAGTTGTATCAACTGCTAGTGAAGAGGAAAAAGAAGAAGAGACAAGGGAAGGTCCGTCAAACATAAGCTTGTTGGGTGAAAACATTCATAACAAAGGACCTTTAGGAAGGAAATACATGGTAAAAATGTTACTTGGAACAATTCCTAATAAGAATTACCATAGTTATGGAGCGAGATTAACAGAAGACGGTTTAATGATAGGTAATAGCCCGTTAAACGTTGACGAACATGATAATATTGTCATTGGTGATCAAAGATATAAGGGCACAAAAGGATTATTTGAATTATTATTTGAAAATAAGCCTTCAGTATCATTAGTGAAAGAAAAAGACATGGAAGCATATAAAAATATTTTGGAACAGACAAATGCATATAGGAGAAAGTATTTACCTGACCAACCTCCTTTTAGATCTAAGTCTTTAAAATATAAAGAATTTGTATCCAAGTTAATACCAACTAGAAGACAAACAATGCCGTTAACACAAAGAAAACCTGTAAAACGAAGATTTATGGCATCCACTTTGGATGTAAGTGCTCAGGAACGAAGAAAAAGAAGTAAGTCCGTTACAGGTACAGGTTTAATGAAGAAATTATATAACACAAATGTGATTTATTATAATAACATCAATAAATTGGTGGATAGAATGAAACTAATACATGAAGCTAAAGAAGCGGGTCATACTGGATTGGAAAACGAATGGGTGGCTTTAGTGGATGAACTCCGAAACCGTGGGGTAATCTCATAAAAATGCGTTACTCCTTAGAGTACTATTCAGTTGCACCATGAGTGTTGACAAGTTCGGACGTTACTCCTCGGATGGGTTATATTATGCGAATAATTTAAAAAGAAGTGCTGGTTTACCACAAACACCTGATGGAGATTATGATATGAGTAATAAAAGGTTAAAAAACATAAAAGATCCTTCGGATGAAAACGATGCAATAAACTTAAAAATTTTAAAGGAAAAGATATCGCCAACATTAAAACTACAAAATAACACATATGACGCGGAAAATCATAGAATTATCAACGTTGGTAAACCAAATGAAAATGGTGATGCGATAAACAAAGGTTATTTGTCATCTGAATTAAAAAATACGTTAAAATTCAATGGGAAAACGTATAGTGCCAACAATAAACGTATATCCAACGTAGATGACCCTAAAGATGCAAAAGATAGCGTAAATAGACGCTATTTACATTCTTTGATACCTGAAAAGACAAAAGATGGATTTTCTTTTTATAAATTTGTTATTAATGATATAGGCTATCCAAAAACTGAAAACGATGCTGTAAATCTAAAATATATTAAAGATCATTGCATCATACGTGATGTAGGGGTTATAGATTGTTTTAATAATTGTTTAGCAAATGTTAAAGATGGTTCGGCGCCATCAGATGGTGCAACAGTGGGTCAAATGATTGAAACCTTAAAACAAGAAACAACCTCTTTTGTAAAACAAGATCAAGTAGTATCGAAGCAAGGGGATGAATTTGTTCAAGGTAATGAAAAATTTAATTTATTAACATACAAAAATGATGCTTGGGATTGCATGGATAAAAAGTTATCAAATATGGGATGGGGTTATGAAAAACAAGATGCAGCTGCTTTATCACAAACCGTACATCTAGATCCAGATCGATATTTTAGATGGTTTACATGTAATAATAGAGTGATAAGAGACTTGGCACAAGGAAGAGAAGCAAATGATGCTGCAACTGTAGGACAAACCATCACAACATCATTAAAGGATAGTAAAGTGTATGATTGTAATAATAAACGTATAACAAACCTTTTTTTTTTTTTTTTTTTTTTTTTTTTTGAGGGAGAGGCGGAAAAATGCATTACGCACACAGGTGGCCAGCCTGTAGTGTGGGGCTCCCCTAAAAAACGGGTTTACCCACTAAAAAACCTCCTCTACTCTTTAGGAATCTAACCTGGAATTGTTTATCACATTACGTCAGGCTAGGCCTAAATTTGGCTTACGCCCGTCGGGCTCGCTCCTTATCCAGCCGCTCTATCAAGGGATCTGGGCCACTTCGCGGTCCAGATCGGTTTTCTTTTCCAGGAGGATGCCCCGGACGAACTGTGACAAACAATCCCAGTTGCCCTCATCCTCCAAAATCTTTTGGCAGACCGAGTCCACCGAAAATGCACCAAATATTTGTGTGGCCTCCAGGCGGGGCCCTTCCCAACGGGGACATCGGAAGAATGTGTGTTCCGCATCGTCGGGAACACCCGGGCAATAAATGCAGTCCGGTGAACCGGTCTTTCCCATCCGGTTCAGGTACGACCGAAAATAGCCGTGACCTGTCAAAAATTGGGTCAGGTAGTAGTCCACCTCCCCATGCCGCCGTTCCACCCATGGTTGGACCTGCTTGATAAGTCGCGCAGTCCATCGTCCTCGGGTGTCGTGCTCCCAGCTGTGTTGCCACTGCTGGAAGGTTCGGGAGCGCTCTTCTGTTCTTGCCGTGTCCTTGCCGATCTCGCCTTGTCTCTGATAAATCGCTTTCCTCTCCCCTGCCAAGAGCTTGACAGGGATGACTCCGGCGACCACCAGGACGGCAGGCTCGGACACTGTCCGGTAGGCGGAACACACCCTGAGCGCGGCTTGACGCTGAACCCGGGCGAGTCGCAGCCTGTAGCACTCCTTATCTAGAGCGCCTGCCCACACCTCTGCCCCGTAAAGGAGCACGGACTGGACCGCGGACATCAACAGACGTCTTCTGCTGGATCGGGGACCCCCGACATTGGCCATCAGCCTACTAAGGTGAGTAACTACCTTAGCGGCCTTGTCCGCCGTACGGAAGATCTGATCCCTCCAGCTTAACTTGGTGTCCACCATAACCCCAAGGTATTTGGCGGCACGAGTTGATGTGACCACCTCCCTTCCCACTCTAAACGGGACGACGGTGTCGATCCTCTTCTTCGTGAGAATCACGATCTCCGTCTTACTAAGAGCAAGCGAGAGACCGTGATCGGACATCCAGTTGTTGACAACCCGCATAACTCGGTTCAACTTTAGTTGGGCCAGCTCAACGTTGCGTGCAGCAATGAGAGCTGCGACGTCATCGGCGTACCCAACCAAAGTGGTTTCCTCAGGCATCTCGGACCTCAGGAGGCTGTCATAGGCAACGTTCCAGAGATCCGGGCCGAGTATTGAACCTTGTGCGGCACCAGAAGTGACTTCCATCGTCCGCGTTCCGTCCCTTGTGTCATAGATCAGGCTTCGAGAGCGTAGATAATCCTCGATGAGCCGCAACAGATATGCAGGAATACGAAAGGTGTTGCGAAGCGCATCCAACATATCGACCCACCTCGCCGAGTTGAAGGCATTCTTGACATCAAGCGTAACAAGAAGCACTACTCGGCGGGAGAAATGGTTGTGGCTCTCGGCTCTCTCCACAGCTCTCTGAACTTCGGTGACAGCGTCGATCGTTGACCGTCCCTTTCTGAAGCCGTACTGACGGGGGCATAAGTCCCCGGCAGCTTCCACGGCAGAAGTCAGGCGGGAACGGATCAGCTTCTCGAACAGCTTCCCAGCCGTGTCCAACATGCAGAGAGGCCTGTGGGACGACGGCAGTTCGGGATCACCTTTGCCCTTGCTGATCAGTACAAGCCTGGCTATAACAAACCTTAAAGACCCTGAACATGTAGATAATGCTGTCACTGTTAATTTTCTTGTAAAAGTTTTAGGTAATGCGATATTTGATTTACACAATCATTTTACACCAGATATTCTTAAAGGAAAATCAGGTCATAATACTTATGCTGAATCCATGAGAGGTGAGTATATTAAACGAGAAATATATAATAAATACTTTACTAACCCTAAAACGAAACAGTTTAGATCATCAGATTGGGGTGATATTGATATTTAAGTAAATAACTCAATAAATGACTTCATTTATGTGCAACCTGTCATAGAGTTAACACATGAGTTGCACATTGCCATTATAAAAGGACAATAATGACGTTCAAGTACATCAGTCCATATCGAGACACTGCAAGAAAAGGAGGTGGGATCACGTCCACAGCGGTTTCTCTGTTAAGTAAAGCTTTAAAACAAATTCCAGTAGGATCCATAGTAAATAGAGCAATAGACGCATTACCATACGAATTTCATATACCAGGAGGTTATCAGTATTGCGGACCAGGAACTAAATTGAAAAAACGACTGGAAAGAGGCGATCCTGGCATAAACAAGTTAGATCAGGCTTGTAAAGAACACGATATCGCATATTCCACGTTTGCCGATTCAAAAAATAGATCAATAGCTGACAAAAAGCTTGCGGACATAGCTTGGCAACGAGTAAAATCAAGTGACGCTAGCATAGCAGAAAAAGCAGCAGCTTTAGCAGTAACAGCAGGTATGAAGGCTAAAACAGCAGTAGGAGGTGGAAGAAGGAGGAGAAGGAGAGTAAAAAGGAGGTCAACCACAAGAAAACATGGAGGAAATATAAAAAGAAGACGACGATCTACAAGAAAAGGCAGGAAGAAGCCCACCGTGTGGTCAATGGTAAAAAACGGGGCAGGTCTTTACCTAAGACCTTATCGTGCATATTAAATGAAAGAAATCAATTGGTCATACCACATAAAGCGTTAACCAATATTGAATTATTTAAGTATATTTCCTGTTTAAAAATACCATTTTTCCGCGGTGTGTTTATGAAAGACAGTTTACCAAAGAAAATGTGGCAAAATGAGACTGGAATTGTAAATTTGGATAATACTGAAGGGCCTGGCACCCATTGGGTTTGTTATAAGAAACTAAATAACAATGTATATTATTTTGATAGTTTCGGTAATTTGCCACCACCAAAAGAACTTCAGAATTACTTTAAATCTGCTAACAACATATATTATAACTATAAAAGAGAACAACCTGATAATACTTCAATATGCGGCCATTTATGTTTGGAATTTCTAGCTAAAAGTATCAGTCACTATTGAGATGTCTTCCTATACGGTATCATTAACAGGAAAATCGTCCACTTTACGAAGTATCCTTTTTCCAGCGTTACGCTTGCAAAAAGGAAGGTTTTGGGAGGCGGCACTATTGGATTTTACAACGTACAACTCTATTCCCAATGTTACGGAAGGTAAAAATAACATATTGCATTATTATAAGGGAAAGGATGCCAGTGGAAAATTTACAGACTTACAAGAGTGCAGGTTACCCACAGGTTCTTATGAAATTGATCATATAAATGAATTTTTGCAAACTAAAATGGGAAAAGACAATATAACATTAAAAGGTAATAATAATACGATGAAAGCTGAAATTACTTCCAAATATTATATAGATTTCACTCAACCAAACTCAATTGGTGATTTATTAGGATTTTCCAACGATGGGCCTGTATTAGAACCAGATGTAACACATTCCGGTAAAAAAACAGTAACAATATTAAAAGTCAATAGTATAGACATAACTTGTAACATTATACAAGGTGCTTACAGGGATGGGGCTAACACCCACATCATACATACTTTTTACCCAAGTGTACCACCTGGATTTAAAATTGTTGAAAAGCCACAAAACCTGGTATATCTACCGTTGAACACCACTTTCATTTCAGACATCGTGTTGAGCGTATTGGATCAAGACGGTAACTTGGTAGACTTCAGAGAAGAGCCTATTACGATTAGATTACATTTAAAATCAACACTTTAATACAAAACCATGGGTTTAACATTTAAAAGCGAACAACCTACGGGAAACCGCATTAGTAGCTCTTCAGCTGTGGAGGAGTTAACACGCGAGAACATCCGTTTCTTAGAGAGAATTGGATTAAAATTAACCGATTATGGATATACTGGATATAGCGCAGGGTCCAACATTCGACGAAACCCTATGGGAAAAAGAATATCACACCCACAACCCTTACACTTCATCGAAATTAAACAATAACGATGAAATTCGTATTCCCATACAAAATCAAGACATTTACACATTACCATGTGAAAGTTACTTGTACATTGAAGGACAAGTTACTAAAAAGGACGGTACTACTGTTGGTACAACAGTTCCATTTATAAATAATCCTATGGCTTTCTTATTTGATGAAATTAGATATGAAATATCAGGTGTAACAGTTGATTCCACTAAAAAAGTAGGTATTACGACAACTTTAAAAGGATTAACATCTATAACACCCAATGAAACCAATTTACTTAAACCTGCCGGATGGGTATTACCTACAATTGACACGATCACTCCAAATCCAAATGGATATTTTGATTTTCATATTCCATTACGTTTGTTGCTTGGTTTTGCTGAAGATTATAGGAAAATAATATTAAACGTTAAACAAGAATTAGTTTTGTTGAGATCTTCTAACGATAAAGACATTATTAAAGCTGCAGATGCTACTACAGATGCGACTTTAGAATGGAAATTAAAATTAGACAAAATTGTATGGAGAGTTCCACATGTTAAATTGGCTGACGAGCATAGAATGCTACTTTTAAGAAAATTAAAAGCCGATCGTGATATTGTTATTCCATTTAGAAGTTGGGAATTTCATGAGCATCCCAGTTTACCTACTACGGATCGACACACTTGGACTGTTAAAACATCAAATTATGTAGAACGAGCCAGGTATATTATATTTGGTTTACAAACAGGTAGAAGAGACGCCATTACTAAACATGCAGGACAATTTGATCATTGTGACTTGAAAAATATTAAAGTTTATTTAAATTCACAATTCTTTCCATACGACAATTTAAATGTGTCATTCACTAAGAAGAAATACAGTATATTGTACGATATGTACGCGAGATTCCAAAGTTCATATTACGGTAAAACAAATACACCTTTATTATCACCTGACAAATATTTCGATGCCTACCCAATAGTTGTAATCGATTGTTCAAAACAAAATGAATCAGTAAAGTCATCAAGTGTGGATATAAAAATAGAAATGGAATTCAACGATGCTATACCGGCTAATACAACTGCATACTGTTTAATTCTACATGATAAAATCGTAACATACACACCTTTAACTGGAATTGTTAAAAATGTATTGTAAAAACCGGTTTTGTTTCATTCCGCGAGTATAAAAGCAGAGCGTACAGTCCGCTCCTCATCAGTTTGTTGCCTACTGTTGTATGGGTAGCATCGTATTCAATATGGCTTCTCCTAGTGGTACACCTGAAAATGTGGTAGATATTGAGAAGGAGATATCTGAGTTTTTAGATCCTCAAGGTCACCAGGAAGGAGGTGAACAAAACGTTTGCGGACAACTTCACGCCAGTAATAATGTTGAAGAAAAAGGTAAAAGAAGAAAGACTATACAAAAGAGAAAAAGGGATATTGAAGATAATATTTCTCCAAACATATTGAGTGAGGTATTTTTGCGAATATTTTACCCGATCTCTTCCAGTTTGGATAAAAGTGTTTTAATCGGTGTTATGAAATCTACAGATTATTCCCCTACTGTAATTTTAACTCATGGACCCAAAATGATTTTGTTTACGGACAGTGCTTGGGAATCGTTTATGAAACATTTGCATCTGCTAGAATGCTATTTAAGTAGTAACATGTTTGGAAGAAAGACAAGAGTAGGACTTTTGGATTCAAATGTGGAAATTGATATTATTAAACAACGTGGTGATCATCAGCTACGGTTTAGAGACACAACAAGACATGATAACAAAATTCAACTTAATCGAGAGGAGTTTTTCATTTTAACTTGTGCTACTGAACCTATAACAAGATACTTGAGACAACTGGTGTTTTCAAGTTCGATTATTAAAGATTATCTGGAAGACACTTTGGACAAACAACCGGACGCACCTATATTATACGGACCTGTGGATACTTCTATATTTAATAGAGTTCCTCATGAAGTACAGATGTGGAGACAATTGGAAAAGTACGCTCAACTACATAAGAAATCAGTAAAACAAGAAGAAGAGGAAGATGGAGGAGAAGAATCAAGTGTTAGTGATGAAAATGAAAACAAGGAAAATATAAAGATGGAAACTTAAATGACAATGGTTAGTTTTTAAAACAATAACCAACATTTTGTGGGGTTAGGCCTATTGGGGACGGTGCCCACGTTAAATATACACCAACGCGCCAACAACTGTACGGCCTGGTATAAAAGTAGTACCTACCGTGGTGTGGAAATCAGTTGACCTCCTGACTTCGTAATGAGCAGACGTGTGACCTTCAAAATGGACAAGGGAGAAGAAGAACAACAAGTAAAGTCCAAGCCTGGTATTATTGAGTTTCAAGCGTTTCGTGGTAATGATGATAGATTCATTATAAAAGAACTTGTGTTTTTGGACATGAATACAAGTGTTCCTTATTCGTTTTTATTTAAACCACCATGTTCTTATTCGTCTTTAACTAGTAAAGCCGCTACTACCAACAGATGGATTTCAAAACACTTCCATCATATCGATTGGTATGATGGTTTTACAAGTTACACGGACTTGTATCACATTATGCATCACTTTTCAGACAAGTTTACCAATATTTACACAAAGGGGCTGGAAAAGAAAAGATGGATTGAAGGATTTACTCATGTTCCGGTTAATGATGTGGAATTGGATAAGAATTATCAATACATGCTGGAAACCATATGTATTTGTACAAAAAGCCCAGAACATGATAAAGATAGACATTGCGCTTTGAAAAATGCCTATAAACTCGCCTCTTACCTTCAAAATGGGGAAGTGGGGAGTGGTGGGGGTAACGGAGAGTATATAAGTGGGGAGCAGACAGGGACCTGGCATGAGTATTACTCGAGATTCCGAGACGACAACATCTCCGAGCAAGAAGACGATCTGTAACCTGACCATGGCATCTCACCAGTTCCTTCAGACTTTGGTCGAGCAGTTCAATGCTCACTCCAAGTCAACAATATTACCTGTAAAGAAGTGCTCGGAACTAAAAGACGAGAAGCACTACATAATCCATGCTATGAAGAAGATGGAAACTACAGTTGGGGAGGCCATCTGCTGCAGTCTCAGCGAGGCGCCATTTACTCCGGGGGATGAACCAAAGTTCCAGGTGTACCTGCCCAAGAGATTCGTCCATCTTCTACAAAACGAGGATCTTCGCTCTATTCAACCCGGGTGTCTATACCTGGTGTCGCACGGTTGCACGGGTAGCAATTCTACAGAGTTGACCATCCACATCGCTGACAAGCAGCAGTGTTAGATTTAAGTTTTAATGTTGTACATATGTTGTTGTTGTAATGTTTTATAAATAAACGAATCATAAAAGACAAAAAAAAATAAAAAAAACAAAAAAAAAATGCAACATATCAATATGTGACAGACTTCACGTATTGATATGTTGCATTTTTTTTTAAACTTCGCGGGTGACCTTGACCTTTGACCTTTGCATTTCACAATTACCCCCACTACCGCACTAGGATTCAAACCTGCTTGGATGCAAAGAACGGTCAGTCTGTTGCCAACTAGCAAACGATGAGCACCTTGTACGAGCTTTGCTTACAACGAGTTATAACTGACGCATCTTTATTCCAGACGGCTTTACGAGATAATATCCCTATAACAGTAAAGCAGGATATCGAGGAGTACAAGAAAGATAATAGAGGGTATTCGGGATACTCCTGGTATAGGTTTCAAGACGGGGAAAAGTTTTGTAGGCCTTGTGGCAATGCTGCCGTCAGAGACCTTCGACGGTTCGTACAGGAAGGTGGTAGAAAACAGTTTGGATTTCTAGCACCAATGTTTAAATTTGAAAACTACAAGGACACCTGTGCTATTTGTTCCATCCCTTTGTATCAATGGAAAAAGTTTAGAAGTGTTTAATTGCATCTTCCATACCCCCACCACCATCACCCCCACCACTTTTCCATGTACCTCCAAACGCTGTGCCTCGGCTTCATTTCTACTCCAGCAGCCAACCTAGCAACATCAGGATGTCTCTCAACGTCAGTTGCGCAAGTTACGAGGAGGTGAGCATCAAGACTCAGCAGGAGCTAAACGACTTATACAAAGAGTTGCAGCTGATGGTGGCACGAGGCTACCGTATAAATGTGCAAGTTTACGCTTGCAATATACGGAACACCCGGCAGTCAAAGGAAGAGCCTGGACACTCCTCGACGGCTTCCTCACCAGCGTCCATGAAGACCGAGCCAGACAACTTGGACTACTTCAGCTGACTAGCAGTTGTATTTCTTGTCCTAACCATTGTAGAATATGTATATTTTTTCATTATATTAAAGAAGTAAAAGAGCAAAAACACCTATCTTGTTACTGACATATAAGCTCAGTAACAAGATAGGTTTTTTTAAAACACAATTTGGATGACCTTGAAACTTCCCCCTCCACTGCTTTGTTACCCCCACCACTTGACTATTGGTGTACATGGCACATCGCAATTGGAAACCTCATTCCATCTTCAACAGCCACACCGACAACATCAACAATGGCAAACCTACCAACAGATGAAAGATGTCCTCACGCATGTTGTGACTTCGTCCACGAGTTGGAGAAGAGGATGCAGGAGAGGGCGATAAGAAGAAAACAGATCCACTCAGAAAATATCATGATAATTAACGGCTATCTTTTATTGTTCGGCCTTATTATGGTTGTACTTTTCATACTGTATGGCATAGTCACATGTGTCGGCAAGGTTGCAGAAGAAAACGCTCGCCACCATCAATTGGAAAGTTTCAATGTTACTTTGTAAGTTTTCCTTTTTTTTAAAACTCCGTTTGGATGACCTTGAAAATTCCCCCACTACTCCACCACACCCCCCACCACTTTACCATGTTCCTGCATGAGCATCACATCAACCGTCATTCCTTGTCCGACAAGCAACCATGGCAGACAACAACACCATCAGCCAAGCTGACTCCACTACTGATGTCGGTACAAGTACGGGTTGGACACTGTCGATCGATAGTGTACACTATTTGGAGTCAATTTGCGAACGTATGAAGGAAATACTGCGGGACAACCCTGGGATCATAATACAAATGAATTTAAATTATGATTGGTCCCAAGTTAGAATGCAAGGGGACGACAACAACGGTCAACAATCTCCACAATATTCGCCCATGTCCCCGATCTATCCTTACGGCGAGTCTGACGTCGATGAAGATGAGGCTGATGAAGATGCAGGGGACAACGAGGCTGAAGAGGAGTAAGCTTCATTCCTTTTTTTTTTAAACCTAAATTGGATGACCTTGAGAATTCCCCCTCCACTATTTCCTTTTTTTAAAACCCAAATTAGATTACCTTGAAAATACCCCCTCTACTTTTCAATACTGTTACCACAGTCTGTAGCTCACATCATTCCTTGCTTAGCTATCATGGCGGACAGCACTCTTTCTCGAGTTGACTCCACTACGGATGAAGAATGGCCATTTTCCTGGAATGTTCATCTGCAAGACTCGGCAGAAGTGGATATGTTGCATGAGAAATTGGTGTATGTATTAAACGAAAACCCCAACATTGAATGTAGAATGACTATGGATTTCGATGCGACAGGGGTCCACACTCAACCTTCCACTTCAAGCCAGCCTGAGCCTCAGCTTCAGCAAAAGAACTTTACACATCTTTACACTCCAATACGGCCGGAGGATGTGGTTATCAGCGAGGCGGACTCTACTACAAGTTATATTGAGCCAACGAATTGGAAGCTTGTTGTTGACACCTTACACAAGGTCGACTTAGTATGTGACAAATTAAAGGAATTGATGATGCAAGATCCTGGTCTTCGTTTTAAAATTGATTTGTTTTTCATCTGGGGAGCACCTGCACGGGGCTCTTCGTCTGACAGCTCTCCAAGTACAACGGACGAGGAGGAGGAGGACGACTAGTTATCTTTTTTAAAACTCCGTTTGGATGGCCTTGACCTTTCCCCCTCCACTGAGTTTATTTAAGGTGCACTCTCAATGACTGCGGCATCATTTCATCGCGCACCTTCACCACAGCAGCATGGAGAGTCGACTCAACTACTGTTGCGAACAGAAATGTTTTTCATGGCCAAATGACATTGATGTTGCGGATGGCCTGGCGTGTAGAAAATGTGAAGCTTTTGGTCAATGCATGTGTAAGTGCAAGTCTTGGAAGAAGCCGAAACCAGAGTTGAAGACATTCCATGTGTACCAGATGAGAGGGCATAAGTACACTTGTTGCCCTGAACGTTGCATTGAATTCACACTAAAGCAGCTAACTGGCTGCAAATTGTGCAACAATCATTTTGCAGGTTTTTGCAAACATTATTTAGGAGCCTGTCAGTACAGATCAACTTGGCATACAGAAGCACTCACTATCAATGAAATCACTATAGATACACAAGAGTAGTCTTTCTACTCTTTTCTTTTTTAAAACTCCATTTGGATGACCTTGACCTTTCCCCCTCCACTCACCTTAGTTTATATAAACCCCATTCCCACTGACCACAGCATCACTTCATCGTGCACCCTCGTCAGAGCAACATCGACTATGGAAAGTAAGCGCATCTCATGTTGCGAGCATAGGTGTTTGGAGATACAAGGCGTCACATATTGTGCAAAGAGGCGTTGGGAGGAAGAGACGGGGACAACCTATTGCTGTGAGGATAAGTGTTTCCTCTTGCCAAAGTGGCAAGTGGATGGGCTGGCCTGCCGGCAATGTGAATGCTTCGGATGTTGCAGGTGTAGATGTAAGAACCAACAGCTGCCACCACCAGTACTACAAACTTTCAAAATCTACAAATCCAAATACTTTTATACTTGTTGTCCGCAGCGGTGTATTAAATTTCACTTCTCCAATCTTACCAATTGTCGGAAGTGCTACGGACAACCTGATGGGTGGTGCACCTGTTTTCTGGACTCCTGCCGCTACAGATCGGATTGGCTTACAGATCCGTTGGAAATTGATGAAGTCGCCCAGGAAGCACAAGAGTAGTCTTTCTACTCTTCAACTTTTTTAAAACTCCATTTGGATGACCTTGAGATTTCCCCCTCCACTTCCCCATATACCTAGAGTACACGGAGCCTGGCAGTCAGTCACTCGGTGGCTGTCGTGGGGTGTGCATCGGTGTCGGCACTCCGTTGTTAGGTTTTCAAGGTCACAGTAATATGAAATTGTTGGTGTTGTGCTGGTTCAAGGTCACCTGAGGGATTACCGATTGCCCATTTAGGCTGAGTCATGTCAGAAACTCGAGTTTAACTTGGCACTTTTGCCGTTTCTCGTCGAAAATTCGCTCCAAGTGGTCAAGGTCACGGGGACTCTGACTGAAACTCGGAGCGTAGTGCGAGAAACGGCAAAAGTGCCAAAAAATTTTAAGTTTCGGCGTGACCTTGACCTTAGTGGCGTCGGTGACGTCATTTTGATGACGTGAGGGGTGATGACGTCATCAGCACGTCATTTCTGTGACGTCATGGGTGTGACGTCATCGAAATGACGTCATTGGTGATGACGTCATCGATGACGCAATCGATGACGTCATCGATGACGTCATCGGTGAGGTCATTGACCTCGATGACGTCATCCCTCAGGTGACCTTGAACTGGGCCAGCACCAACAATTTCACACTACTTTCTTCTGATAATCTCGGGTGCACTAGATCAAGAACTCTTAATTGATGTCAAGCTAGTTCTGAAGTGCTCTTCGTGCATCTTGTCTACACATGAGGGTAAATGAAATACGTGCATGCTGATGACCTTAATTGCTAGATATTAGTGTTTAGAGCAATTTCAAATCATCGCAATAAAATGTTATATAAATTACTATGTCTTCGCTGGAATGATTCTACTCCGCGAACAACTCAGGATCAGGACACCAACAGGACTCGTTGTCGCAGCGGTGGAGTGTTGGTATTATAGGGCCTGAGGCTAGTCCCGCGGACTAATCGTCTCATTAGGTAATGCCTTGTCCTCCGACCTCTCGTCCCAACCTCTCAATCAGCCTCAACCTCATCGATCATCCCTGCTCGTTTGTTTTATAAAACCTCAGACTCATCGTTTGGGTCCACTTTTTGTCCGTTGTTGGCGTTGGCTTGTGATCTAGATTGTCCTGGTCGTTATAGAGCGCCTAATAGTTGGGTGATGATAAGTATATTTTTTGGAGCGCAGTTAATAAACTGTAAAATGTTTTTTTGGGATTATCGTGCAATGATTTGCCCAATTGATTAAAGCGGCATAGTGTAAAAATCCTAAAAGATATGGATAGACTAGTAAGTCATTGATTATGTAAATTATTTTTTACAGTACTGTATATGCTTTTATGCCTGTACCTAATTCATGTGCCTTTGTTTCATGGACGAAAAAGCATATATTTTTTAAATTATTAAGGTAGTTTTAAGTTTCCCTTTCTGTCTTGCGAATGCAGTAACTAAATTTATTCCCTCTAAAGAAATTTCGTTTAAAGTTATTTCGTATTGCAGTTTAAAGAAACACCGAACATTTGTATAAAACATAGTCTACTAGAAGATTTTATACAAAATGATCATTCAGGATAGGCCACCATCTGATTAGATAACCATTTTAACGCCATGTACTTTAATCATCAGCTGATCTGTTCATATTGCAACTTCAGTCACCAGCTGATCATTTCCCATTCCATAACACCAGCTGATCATTGTTGCTTCCACCAGCACCGACTATCGTTGCCACAACATGGAGACACCCATAACGTATCGTATCTCCTTGGCTCCAATTTGCTGCCAGTCACCCGCAAGTAAATTGTTTCCAACGGCCGTGTTATCTCTACACAGCCCTTACAAGCTTTAACAGTCAATTTGGATGTCGGGGGTTAATTTGGCCCTTATCTCAGAGCATCTAGCCTGTGATGAAACCATTAGACTGAAATGTGAGAAGGTTGATAAGACCCAAGCTGGGCGGGCAGTGGGGTGGGGGGGGGGGGCAACCCCCCAATTGTAGGGTGGGTGTCGACTACAAGTGATATCGTCTAGACACGCGAACTCAAGGAGATAAAGGTTAAGTTGTAGTTATATGATCTCTATTAAGTAGCGGGTTTCTACCTACTCATTGACATTGATGAGAACTAAATTTATTAGAGGTTTATTTTGTACTCGTTCAGTTTTGAAAGGGGATTTGAATAAGTTACTTATTTTACCTGTTTGTGAGTAAACCTCATCGTTCGTATTCATCAAATAGCTTGCGTATTTTAAGTTTTAATTCATGTACCCCAATTATAGCTGGAACTGCTTCAAACTATTGTTTCCAATTTTAATTGTTGAGTACGTTTATCATTCAATAGTTCCTATGAAAAAAATTTTAACCGGTACACAAAATAAAACATACATTCTGAATGCACAAGAACGCTGTTATCAACAACTTTGAAACAAAATTCATTAGGAATAATCGTATGCATTTTTTAAAATTACTTCTAAAAACATTACGCTCTCCAATTATCTCCAATTAATCTCCAGTAGCCTATGTAGTTTTATTTTTGTAAGACAGAGTTTGAAGGATCTGAAGGATATGGAGGTTTTCTGTTATCTTATCTATGTACACTATCTAAAACAGTTTTCAACTATGAATATCCAATAAGCCAGAAGACCGGAAGTGTGAGGTGTTAAGGCGGCGGCGGTGGCGGCGGCGGTGGTATGGCTACGTGACGGCCATACAGGACCAGGAGCAGGACAGCGGGTCAGCTGATAAGGGCGTTATCAGGCGCGTGACCGGAAGTGCAAGATTATGAATGTCATCACCGCTCCATTAAATCTGCTATCGCTCCTTATCACAGCGGGTGCCCGCTATTTCGACAATGCTGCAGCGTTTAGCGCTCCGCGCTTGCCATAGCAATGCGGCGTTTTGTCACCTACTTTGATATGCCGCAGGAATAGTGAGACATGGAGGTGCTTTTAAATGAATGATTATCGTCCCTTACATGCGATTGTAAAAAAATTAGTTATATTGTAAACCCGTTAATTATTTTGAAATAATTTAGAATGAGTTATTTCACCACAATACGTTATTTAATTTTTAATATAACTCAAGAAGTTAATCGGAAAAATATCTAATTAAATACTCGCTTGCAGTTAGTTGTTAGCAAAAAAGAATATTCTCTCCTCAGAAAATAATATTTGGAAGAAGTAAAATACCCTTAGGACAAAATATGGAACCCCAAGAGATAATTTCCCTACGACAATTTTTAACATTGGATAACATGAAATCTTTGCAGTAAATTCTAAATGTAGGGCATGTTATAGGCCTACAGTTCTAATTGAAACAATAATGACGTTTCCACAACTTAACTAGAAAAAAAAAGTAATCTCGCTTTACAAATATATTTAAAGAATCCAACGCAAACACGAGAAGAAAGCCGAATATTTTTGAGAATATATAGCGTTGAAACAATGCCACGTCTCTAGTAAAATCAAAATTTAATATTTGTGTTTTGGAAGGTACTGTGTAAGATAAGTTAGATCAGGCCCTTAGGCCTAAGATCAGTTTAGATGAATGTTAGATAAGTTTTTGGAATTAAATAGAAATCCATAGAGGATTTAAGCTAGCCTATGTGACTTTACTGTATGAAACTTTTCTCATATTATAGTGTAGCCTATATACGTAAAACTTCTTACTACATAGACTACTTGTCTTCTACATATCCCTCGTGAAATAAAATTACAAGGTTTGGCAACGATTAGATAATATCTCCTCCATCCAGGCTTTCTTGAGATTTCCAAACATAACAATACTGTAATTTGTATCAACCAAAATCAAAGTCAGTTTAGAAATAGATAGCTATAATTTGTTCGCACGAGAGAGAGACCAAACCTTCAATCTATCCCGTGATCGCCCACATTTCTGACAGAAAGGTATCAAATTCTAGCGGTTGATTGACACTCTAATAAGTTAACCACTGGGACTGCCGCGCCGCCGCGAGGTCCAGGCTGTAGCTGGGGGCCGCTCCGCACCTCGCGGGCCCCACGGCGAAGCCATACACCGGGCAGTCGATAGACGTCGACATCGTAACTGTCGCGTAGTTTTATGTCGCGGGTTGTACATTATTTTCAACTAAATTTAGAATACTATTAAGCAGTTTTGAGGCGTATTTATACATACTCCAATCTAAAATTCCAACCGCAATATTTTATAGTATTGCGAAAACTTAACGAAAAACTCTCAGTCTCGATAGGCATTCCAGGAAACTTGAAAATAAAATTGTAAAGTGAACTCGTGGAACCATTGGTCATGGAAGATGCTCAAGTGTAGGTAAATGCTGCACTGTTGGCGTCATTCGCGGCGGCAGTGCAGCAGCGGTCAATTTGTCGCGGCAGCAATGGAGGGAGAGCCACGGACAGCACAATGCGGCAGTTATGTCGATATGCAAACCGCCGGCTGATTGCTCCAATTTGCTGCCCAATGGGCAATACTGGATGACGGTGGCGCCTCCGCGACCGGTGCACCGATGTACCGTGCAGTGTGCAATGTGCAGTGTGCAGCGATGTTCACTTGTTCTGCACGGTTTATACTGTACGGAAATCGCGCCAATCATGGTCCTTGTAGGAGGGCTCTATTTGCGTGGGTACCATGATTGAAAGACATCTCTGGTTTATTTCGCTTTGAATTTTCTCGTACTGCTGCGTTTTTGAACGATTTTCTGTGCAATATATGTTCAAAACCATACCTAGTTCAGGCAAATTTAAACCAAAAAGTTAAGGCAAATTTTTTTCTTTAGAATTACTTCAACAACAGAATTATGATTTCCATTTTATCGTGTTGCGTAATGTGACGTCGGCCTACAATTTATTTAGTGTTTAAAACTTGATGCAGAAATAACAAAACTTAATGTTAAACATTGCACAAACGTTTTTACCCATACAGTTTAGTTATTGCCCTACCTTCTGTCACCATCCAAAAACTGTTATAGCCTATGAAAATTTATATAGCAGTCTACGATGTATCATGAAAATTTATTTATATGCTGAAGTCTAACAGAGTAATATTTTAGGATTTGTATACTGAATAGCTCAGTTTATTTCTTTTTCATCATAATAAATATTTTATTGTGTATAGTTCTTTGTAAATTCCATCAATAATGGTGGTAAATTCCTCTCCAATATTGGTAAGGTAGCATACGATTTCAAAATGTATTCTCAGATCACTTCAATAACAATCACAGGTTGCCCTATGTAGACTACAGGCACTAATGCATCAAAATCTCGCCATGCAGTAGGTGGTAGCACTATGAGTGGTGGTAGCGTCAGACTGCTGTGAACCGGAACCACGTCACTTCTAATAACATCTCACTTCCGGTTATTATTTACCCATTATTATGTAAATATGAGAGCTAGCTGTCTGAACATCATTCATCATGCTATGGTAGAAGCGGCTTTTATATTAGACTAATGTCCACTTCAGTTGAGGCACCGTGAACAATTGTTATGAGATTTTGATGAATGGCTTCTTAATAAAGCTTGTGAAATTGTAATGCGATTTTAAACTAAGAAAGTCATGCAAACGTCTCGTTTGTTGGGCAATACTTTTCATGTTATGGTTGAGAAATGGTTGTTATTCAGTTACAATCAAGTGAATTTGTAGAAGTCAGTTTTGTTCCTACTTCCTAATGGAGTAAAATACAATAATTATAATTTTCTAGCAAGGTCAAACTGTTGAAAGATATTTAACCCTTAAAAAAACAATATAATTTTAGAGTAGGCTGATTTGTTTTGATACTATAAAAAAATAGTAGGTATATTGCAAAGTAAATTCTGAATCTCGTGACAAAATAGCACAATATTGTGTCATAAATTGTTTTATTTATTAGACCTAGAAAAAAAATTAACAAATCTTTGAGGTATTAGATAAAGTCATTACTGTAGTTGAATCCAGAAAACAAAAGATAATTTAAACTATGGTAAATTTTGCATAACAACTAGTTTGAAAATCAAGTGCGAGAAAGAGAAAAACTATACAACCGGCAGTTAAACAAAAACAATACTCAGTGAAAAACAACAAAACGTGCACTAAAGCGATAAAGGCAACACATTAGCCGCTTAAACACTAAAATACCGGACAAAGAACTGGAATAATAAAAAGCAACGAGAGTGTTGTTAACAGTGGATTGACAGGCACACAAAGGTGAAGTGCGAGGCAATTACCGTACGGTATTGTATATGTACGAGGCGTGTGTGAGGGGACCAATGGGAGCGGGGGGCGTGGCCAGGTCGCACCGCGGTGCACCGGGCGGCAGTCGCACCGCTCACCGCCACCGGCGACACCCCTGAACACACCACCGCACCGCAGCCGGTATCGCGCCACTCGCAGGCTTTCACAACGATAGCGATAGTGACTCGCTTGTGTATTGGGAGATGTTAAGAATTTTAACTCAAAAGATTGATTAGAGAATGTTAATATTTAACTATTTCACAATAAAAATGTTAAGATTTATTTGATTATAAGATGTTATAGGCCTAATATATTTTGTTCCTCGCACCGTACTTTTTTGTAAATTTAGTCTGATAATTAAATGTTACGGTGAGTGTAACAATGAAGATTAATCATTCAATAGTTTTGAATTAATTACTACACTTTATAGAGGTTATTTTTTATTTTAATCTTATTTTTTATGCTACATAACGAAATTAACTATTAGAAACTTTAGGGCCTTTGTAAAAACTATTAAAAAACCACGTTTTTAAAATTGTTACCAGTTTACATTCAGTTTAGCACAGTAATAGGTTAGCTAAAAATTAGTTTATACTTTTTCGTATATGTCTGATGGAGTGCGCGTAAAGTACACTACATAAATGTAATATAAATACAGTATTGTTTCAATTAAAATAAACTCTTTAAAAGAGAAAAAAATCTAAAATAAATGCTTTACTCCTTAAACATTTTTTAGGGATTCAATGCAGTAAAATTAGGCCTAAAATGATTGGAGCATTGACATATAGGGCTTATGCAGGCAAGCAATAAGTCACAGGAATCAATGTTTATATTTCATGATAAATTACACTTTTATAGCAAAAGGAGCTATCGTTGTTATTAGTTATGTTTATGATTATCTGAATATGTTTATTTATCACTTAGTGCACAAATAAATCTGACATCGAGAGGAAACAAATTATCTGTAGGCTTTGCTATCTGTACTCCCCCAGTGATACAAAACAATGTGAATTGCTCATTTCCGCAGCTACAGATATAATAACTGACTAATTTTACTGTTTCCTTGCAGGAAATTGGCCTAGGCTCATGTTTCAGTCTGTGTGAATTTACTTACACAAGATAAGGCGGCGGGTATAGCCTATCATACGCAGATTTATATCCTGCATTACAAACTGAAGCTAATAACTTTTTAAGAAATAGTTACTCTTAATAACCCCAGGTATAACGAGCATTTGAACTGTAATAATTTATTTTATAGAAAAATAACATATGACAATGTATAATATAGGCCTAATTCTTTGGCGAGATTGGGAAGATACAATCAATTAGTGCTTACCATTAGTTTGTTTTTCGTTTATTGCAATAAGAGTAATTTAGCGCTGATTGATATAGGCTATTTAGACTATTTAAATTTTTTCTTTTAACTTTTCCAAAGTTTTGTTGTTATTTTTCTTCAAATAATGATCCGGAAAAATGCTATACTCTCAGCAGCAAGATTGGCTTCTAAATTTATTGTCTTTTATATAGGCCTACTTTTCTAATATAGGCCTATTGGTAGCACTTTTTTTACAAAAATTGAACATCATAGGCCTACACCCTCCTCACTCGAAAACGTAATCATAAAACTTAAAAAAATTGTATAATTCGTAACATTTATACAAAACACCTCAAATACTTTCAAATAGTTAAAGGAGCATTCCTTGGTGTCGGATGCTGGGGCTCTGGGATGATCCAAAGCCCAGTAGATATTTAGTTTTAATTACCCCCAAACCTGCAATTATAAGGTGATCAGCTGATCAGCTGATGAGTTTTTAAGCACCTGAGCGGACTCAGTATTGTTGACCTCATCATCGCAGTCATCAGACACAACTGGGCCGGGCACACACGGCCTTCACCTGATGACTGTTAACATACAGACATATGACCATCACGATCATCAGGACTTGGGAGAGGGTTTAGGGAAAGGCTGCCACATCAATGGCTGGAAAGTGTAGTAGGTACTTATTATTAGTGGCCGTTACGACGATATGCCTGTAGTGAGTGTGTGTCAAAGTTGGCTTTCAATTAATTCATCGTTGGTAAAAATCTTATATAACTGTCGTTTTACATAGCAGGTCAATTTTATGCCACTCCCACAATGATTAAAAATGCTGTAGGGAAGCGAACAAGTTGTACGAAATTTAGCGGGTTAGCCTATAAAGAAACCTACAGTAAATATGGATTAAAATGGTAAAATAAATTTGTTCGATGGACAAGTTTATTATTAATGGCAGGGAATGTATCGTACAATACTTTTACAATATTATTTTTATTATTTTATTATTATTATTATTACTTTTCATTATTATACAATAGCTTGACCGAGCTATTGTATAATAATACAAATAAATAGTATCCTATAATATGTTAGAAGAAGTACCGTATAGTAAGTGGTCCTTTTGTAAGAGTCTCAGCCTCATAATCTGAAAGTGCGGATCCCAAAAAGGAAAAAAGGCTTGTTTCTTTCTAAGACCAGCTTATTCGCTCCGCTCACTTCCCCCACTACGATTCTTACTCCATTATACCAATATTAACATAAAAAAGTCAGTTACAGATTTTTACTAATTTTCATTTTTCCTAGCAATTCCCCTGTAGCAATCCCTGTAGGACTATAAATATATTTTTCATATAGGCTTTGTTATAAGGTAAAATCGCACGCACTGTTTTTTAGAGCAATTTGCAACATACATACGTATAAATCTTACTAACAACTAAGAGTTTGGACTTGAATGTCCAATAAACCATGGGCCTACATGGTACCGAGATCAGCAATGCCAATGTTAGGGCCTCCCGCGACACCGCGATGCTGCTGCGATAGCCGAGCGTTATCTTAATGTCTCCAGCGTGTTGCATCACACTTGTCTTGATTGCTCCTAATATCAACAATTAGCCTCAGCGTTTACGACCTGTCATTAATTAATATTAATGTGTGCTCGTATCTAGACGCGCCGATATCGCTGCTATCGCACCACAGCCTCCACTATCGTCGACACATCACTCCTCCAATTTGTTCTCCGATATCTTTAACGGCTAGGGGTAATAGAATTCTGACACTTAATGTCCTCGGGCTTGTCAGAAATGCGATAGAGAAGAACATGCCTATAAGTCTTGTTTACTCGAATCATTAAAAAATGAAACATGATAAACGTTAGAGTTATTAGGGATTAATTGTAATAAACCAATTTACGAATGGAGTAGGTCTACTCAAAATATAATGTAGGCAAAACAATACTGGTAAAATATTATAATAAGAAAGCAATGACGATGATGTATGTAAACACGAGAGTTGCCATCAAATTGAGGCTGTTTTGAAGAACATAGGAAGTTAACCATATTTGAAAAATAGACTAAGTTAATTTTCAAGTCGTTATAACATTGAACACTGATGATAGTGTTTTTCAGGGAAGATTGATGGTTTCGTTCATTCGTAATAGATTTTTCTCGGATGATTACTATTTGCACTTGGAATTCAATGAGTATCTTTATACTAGGAGTAAGCTTGTTCTACGCTTATGGTGATGAATGGCAACATAAGCCAGATAATCCTATTTCCACGCTATTAAAACACAAATAAATTAAAAATAACACATCTATCAAATTAAGCATTATAACTATATAGAAAAAGTTTTTTGGCGTTCAAGATACAGTACCAGTAAGTACTTTTTACAAATTTTATTATTTAAGTAAATATTTTATTTTTATTATTGTTTGTTAATACAAAATAGCCTATATCTTTTTAGAGTATTCATAACCTACTTTAAAATATTTCATACATAACAAAGTGCAGTTATAGTACAACAGACAGAAAATAGTTTAAAACACATGTTTACTCTATGACTGACAACAAACAACTCAAGCACAGTTTAACATAGCCTTAAGCACCGTTATTTACAGCCCACAAGGCATTTCTTATGGGAAATTAAATGACGTCTCATTACTTTATTACTTAAGAGAATAACTTCAGAAACGAACTTGACCTTACAAATTACGCCCAAAATCTACTGTGAAAGTTTGAAGTCAATCTGAGGCTTCTTGCGAACGTATAATCGTCGGTCAATGAATTAGGGATTTGTCACTACATGAGCGACCAACAGTCATGTATGAGGATTTCACTCCTCTTAGTCCTCTTCGATACGTTCATAAAAAATAATAATAATAATAAAGGTCCCTACTACACACGTTTCAAAACTAGGAATGATTTCTAACCAGTCAGCCTCTTTTCCTGGTCCGAGAGCTGAAGAGGTTCAGCACTCCCCAGCACCGCCAGGGGCTATGTGCATTTACCAAGTGGTGTTAGAAAGTCCGCCTAAGTGGCTCCTTGTCCTGCTGATGTTCGAAAGCCAACAATCGGCATTAGAAGGTTTTGGCGCGAACTTTGACGGATGAGGGTGTTCACTGTTCACTGGCGAATCCTCGACTCCTCATTCTTCAGCTCTTCCTCGTGGTCGTGATTGCGTCAGGACGCCCACTGCAGCGCAACACTAGCGCCAACTTAACTTCTTGATTACATCTTATCCGACCACATTGAGATTCTCAATCCATTACAGTCATTTAGGAGTTTCTAATAACATTAAAATTATATTTGTATTTCCCTGGAACGTAACTCATATGTATTTCACAAAACTTTCGACCAATAATAACTCCTTGTGTAGTCTATTATATACGTTTTATTCCCAATTACATTTTATTTTAATAATGTGCGAAATGATCAAAAGAATTTTGTTTGGAAATTTACACTCAAAAGTTGTTTAAACATCAGTGCATATTCAAACATTTTATCACGCGTTTCAATATGATAACTGCAGAACATTTACAAACTTTAACTGTGTGAAATATTACATGATAGTTGTAGTTCTTAAAAATTCAAAAGCTGTATTTAAAAAATTGGCGGTTTGTGGTTTGTGTTTGGAAACACAAAGTTAAACATCCGAGAAACTCCATTTAAATGCCCTCCCTTCATAAACGGATTATCCTTTCCGAAAACCCAGGTAGGCTAGAACCTGAATCCCAAAATTGTGAAAGGATTAGAAGCCACCCACACACACGGGGTAAGAAGGCGTGAAACGGCAGCAACGACACGTTTCAAAAAACATCGGATCGGTAACAATAAAAAAATAAACAACCCCCGTCACTGTCAGACGGCGGGGCGGGTCCGGGGTATTGTTGTCAAGTGGATAATAGACTATAATGCGAGCCGCCGAGCCGTCCAGTGAACACGGCACACGGTCGGTTGAATGTTGCATTCTGGGATCGCTGCGTTCATGTGACGACACTCTTATTGATTTGTACTGTTCTGTAACATGGTTTAATTGTATGTGCAATATTCATTTATCAAGTAACAATTGTAAGGTGCCTGTTTAGGTTCCAAGTAAATACCGAAACTCTTTGGATTTTTCATAAAATTACAAAAATATATCTCTTTTGTTAAAAAAAGTTATTGCATATGTAACGAAGGCACGTGCTATAGATCGGTCTATATTTCTTGGCCAAATACATTTATAAGGTAGGCCTATAAATTATATCAAACACCATTACCGATTTTAAATGTAAATATCATAAACAAATTTGCCGAAACCAACTAGAGGGCATGGGGGACGGAGCCCCCATCGAACCGTAGGCGAGTCTATATAGTCTATAAGCTCACCGATTGAACTCAGTTCCTCGTCGAGTTTATATTGCTTAAATTAACCATTCGACTGACGAGAGGTCAAATGAACAGTGTCTATACTACCGTTCATCACACATCGTTCGGTATGTCACCGTGCGATGACATACCGTCATCGCACACTACCGTTCACTCCATTTTCCCGTGAGAACGCCCCTGAACACCACACGAAAGGTGGCTGGGCTGCGTGGCACCAGCGCCAAAAGGAAGATGGCCACTTAGCATTAGTCCCACCTCGGGCCGATAATAAACACACAATTTATTTACATTTGATTTATGCGCGGGGATCCGATGGCAGTGACGTATTTACTGCGGCGCGGCCCCGGCTGACAGCCCAAGTGGCGCGGAATGGACGAACCCAAATTTGGTCCGAAGCCTATTAGGATCCCACGAAGCGAGAATATCACTTACAATCTCTAACAAGCTCGGGCTGACACTTTATTCAATCAACAATGAACACGCTGTGGGCACCTGTTTGGGGCCTCTCATATTCCAGTCGGTCAATTTCGAGGATTTTTCATCGCTTGTTTGCTTACCCGGGTGTTTTGTTGGTTTTGACCAAAGAAATCTTGTTTGGACCCATCCCGGTGAGTGCACCTTTCGAGGCCCCCAACCTCGATCGGTTACGTTGTGAATGATTCTAGCTCTTAATCATTGTGTTTTCTTTGTTGTTATCGCTTATATTTTTTATATTTAATTCATAACAGAGAATAGCGAGTGATGAGAGGTTTCTAATTAAAATTACCGATTGACGTAGGCCTAATGTAACCGTGGACCAAGCACCAAAGGTGCTATAGCTTATAAATGGTGTACAGAAACGGTTCGTTATGATTGTTTTATTGTTTTGTATGATGTGTTTTGGAAAATATCCACTTTTTAGGCACCGTATATTATTAAAGATGCACGATGATCCTACAGGTTTCATGAAGTGTCTAGGGTAGGCATTACGAGGAGAACATTGCACCTCTATTTACCACGAATACAATATTTTAGACATAATGGATGTTTTTAACTAATGCCACATGCAAATATAGTTAATGTATGTCTTTTTACAAGGCTAATATATGTTAAAAGAAATCAATATTCCATTTTAGTTCATACTGCAAATTTTACTGTAAGACATCACATTTCGGCTCTATAAAGTGAACCATGCATTAATTCTCATCATTTTGACCAAATTTTCAACTATTGATCAATGTAAAAGCTACAATTGACGTGGATGCAGTGGTGCAGTTCTCCAAACACAGAGTGCCTCAACGTGCAGCTACGTGACCGGGGACCCCACCCCGGCCGTGATGCACGCTGCACGTCCGATTGTTGTGTTCTGCTGGACACACGTCGCAAATGCTTTGTTTCGCGGTGCAATTAGCCCAGTAATGGTCGTTGCAGTAATTGCAGCCCGACATGAAGGAACGTCCATTCAAATCGGCCGATAATAACAGCATGCCACGTCAGCCTCCCGCGGCAACGGCGGCCAACGCGGCCTTCAAATTGATTACTTCCTTGTGGGAAATTTTAGATTCTCGGAAGTGCCGCAGCATGTAAACTCTTCCAGTGATTGATAAGCAATCGATGCCCGTTGTTACGATATCTTTCATTAAGAGCAACTGATGTCTTTGAGAAATGTGTTCAGCAGCTCTAGCAACAATTGAATGGCTCCCTCCAGTAACGTTGCAAGCGACATATAAATTTTACAGGAACTAAAAAAGTATAACAAACCAGATTAATTTTTTTATTATTATTTTTTTTTTGTTATGTGTACAACAGTAGCTACATTGTCATCATAAGGAATATAAATTGTAAATATAAACACATCAATATAAATTGTAATTAAAAAGTTATAACAAAAAACGTATTTGTAAAATTGCAGTAACGTTGTAAACGACAGTTGTTTACAAAGTTTTTTTACGTTTTTTTTGAGGTAAGTTAGCGATTGCGAGTTTATTTTGCATTAAAAACGCAGCATGGTTGTTATACAAATATTGGGTTATATTGTCTTTAATATTAATAAAATATAGAAATAAATACATAAATAAAAATTTAAATATTTTTTTGGCGGTTATAACGTTACTGCACATAACTCATGTAGTGGCTGTTTTCCTGGTCTTGGCTTTTTCTTTTCAGTCAAATACTATTCCCCCGCATTCCTGTTAGCTTTAGTATTATTTCTGGCCCACTTAAACCTAGTTATATTTATTGTTCTTTTTCTAGAACGATAAAGCCGAATTACATGTGATCCTACTATCCTGCGACGTCGACATCTCCAGGCGCTTGCAACCTTACTGCATGACAAAATAAAAATTTTGTGGTTTTCCACCTTTTACTGGATAGCCAATTTTAGATAGGCCCTATACCAACATAATAATTCCCAAACTTGATGCAGAATGTCGTTTCCAACATTACTGCATTTAAATATAATTTTTTTTAATGTGTAGCTTACAACGTTACTGGAGGGAGCCATTTAATTGGATCTGGGAGTGTTTAAATGGGAAAAAATACTGCTGTAGTGACGTCAAATGAAGAATTAGTTAATCTGAATCTGATAAATACTTCACACTGAAATTAAATATTTCCCACTGCACTCAAAATAGTTGAATTTTTCTTTCGATATAAAGACTAGAACTGGTGATTTTTTAAATTGACTTTTGATTGGATTCGATTCATTTTATTTAAGAAAAGAAAACTTTTCACTCCCGACGGAATATCACTCTGAGTCCAAAAATATTAATATAAAACTGAGGAATAAACTAAATGGAAATTAATTATTTCACAAGATTTCAATTCAAAAGCCCCTGGTATGCGAAATTTTATTGTTATCTATTTATAACGACAGGACGCCTTAAAATGTATCTAAATTGTGTTACACTCGGCACTTGTTTCGCAACATCCGCAACAGCTTTGTTACTACCATTTAGTTGAGCGCCCAAGCTGTCGCTTTCGGCCCATCAAGCTGCATTAGATTAATTACAGACCGTCAGGCAGATTTCAGCTTTAAACACCTCTACTTTTCGCAATTTCTCCCTCTAGTTAATACTAATCGTTAGTATTTATTTTTCACTGCGAGATATGTCTATTTTTTGTAAGATAATCTTAGGTTATTAAACTCAGTCATTCGTCTTCCACCTGCTTCTTGACAGGTTAATAGCTTACGTAATAATTTGAACTGTAATTATTATTGGAAAGTATTTTTTAGAATAGTTTCTGATTCTGAATTTATACTATACTCGTGTACTAATTGCTGGGAATAGAGCAATTTAGTTTCATTTTTACTGTTAAAGTGTTTTTATGCAGTTGAAACCAGTGTTATCTTTCACGGTTTAAAATATAAACTCCTAATATACAGATGTTCTTGCTAGTGTATTTTGTTTAGCCTACTTGTGACGGGTATAAAATTTGAAAATCTTTTAATTTCGCTATCAATGTTAGTAAAATGGGGAAACATATAAATTTGATTCCTTTTAGACCCTTTCGTTTGGGTGCATATTTACCAATTTTCTTAAGAAACTATTTAACCCCACACCGTGCTCTATCGAATGATAATAAAATCATTAAAATCGGTTGAACACTGTAGGTGATGTTCCTTGTGCGAACAAGGGTTGCATATTAAATGCACAGATTTTGAGCAAGTAACAGAAAAATCATTACCATTTGTCATTAAATAAAGTACCACTTTTACGCTATAAACTTATAAGGATATTTTAAATCATCAAATAACATCACATGTCATCTATTCTAAAAATATTAAGTGTAGTCCATTGAAAGAAATTAATCACACCACCCGAATAATCCAATATGTGATTATCAGTTATCACCCAAAACTACTTTTATTTACAGTTGCGACATAAGATAGATGTTAAAATGCTCACACAATATCAATGTTATTACTTATGAAATTTTCAATTATGGATAGCACTTTTCCTTTAATTCCAATTTATCTTAAATTTTTGGATGAAACATCTACAGACCAAGACCCATCCAACGACACCAAAAACTTGAACAACGGTTGACAATTTTAGGAGGAGTTCCAATTGCAAAAAACCCTTGGCGCATTAAATAAGTATAGACGCCAAATTAATCACAGTTTAACTATCACATCGCAAAGTCAAATTAACTGCATGCATATAGATAATAAAGTACTAGTATTCCCGATGTTTGGAAGACTACTGATCCCTTTCTTTGTTCCTTGTACAATTTAATGTCTAAGCTTAAAATTTGCTCAATATTTAACACAGTAGTTACCTCACACGCATCATTTCCCTACATATGACTAATCATTTTCATTAAAAACTGATTTGAGTAGTTTATGGTTTGAGAAGTGTATTATTTGTTTCCAGACTAGTATTATTTTTATATGCAATTTAAACAGCACAACAATAGCCTGCAGTCGATAGTCTACATTATACTCGGAGGTACCTGCAGACGTTAATACTTTTCTGCCTGTCTGTCTGGCACCAAATTACAGCTTAATTTACATATCGATGCGAAGCGTTGCCATAAAGTGACAACATCCGGCGCTGCCCTGCGGTTAACAGAGTTATTAAATATATTTATTTAGCGAAGAGCCGGGACGTTTATGCGGCTCCGCGGCCCGAGGTGTAAATCTTCTACAAAGATGGGCCTTCATTGTAGTCCCATCGCGGGGAAATGGAAATTGAACGTTTTATTTCCTAAGTAGATGTATAGTTTATGCGGGGAAGCTAAGGTATCCAGCGTAGGAGTAAAATTTATTGTGATTTTGTTTTATGAAATTGCACGTATTGTGTTGCTGGCGAACGCGCGTAATTCATGTGGAAGCTACCGTATGGTGCTGTAAAGTGTCAATAGATAAAATTAAGCTTCTTATTACAATGAAGTCGGATAGGCTATTGTGTGGCAATAAGACAAGTCTTTTAAATTCACATAGAATGTTATCATCCTTTAAAATAAATGAAAAATTTAATAAAATTTCGCTGTCAGATAGTCTTACTGCTGGTATGTCGTCTATACCACAATTCCTGGATCTCTCCTTTTCAATAAATCACTTTATTGGCAAGATTTTAATCCTCCCCCCTTATACCCTCCCTAGAGTGTCAAGCATGTGTTGGGTACAGTTTCTGATGCTTGGAAGCTCAATCTCCATCTCAATCGTCGTCGCAGCTGCCCACCGCCGGCCGCCGCGCCGCAATCTACCGATCGCCGGGCCGTGGTCACAATATTTTCACACAGAGCGCAGCACTGCCGCGCCAAACAAGCTGTCACTGCGCTAATTGGCCCCCGGATAATTGCCCTAATTGGCTCCGTTTTGCTGCACTTGTCACCTTTTATTTGCAAACGTTTTCGCCCCTAATTAAAGATCATTCTGAGTCTCTCATTGCGCCCTGTTTCTTTCCCGTTCCGCTTGGCCGGGCGCGATTAGTTCTGTCCTAACGCCTTCCACTCTTTTATTTTCTTGTTCTCGGCTTTCTTTCACCTATTGCGCATTTGTGTCCCTATTGTTCGCTGGTTTCAGACGCTTAGAGAGTGTTTTGCTGTGGTGTTAATGATGTGGTGTTTACATAACATAATAGGTTTTAGTTTTTTTGCTCGAGTTTTGCATCTAGTTCGGTGGTGTCTATGTGTTTTGTTGCGGTGGTCATCTGCATAACTTTGAGCTGTAATTAACCATGGTATAATTTTACTTCTTTTAAATACTTAATGACCGTTTTTGTATGGATTTATTTCGTCACCCTGTACATTTTGTTGTGTGTATACTCTGGATACGACGGCGTTTTCTCACCACCGCCCTCTCGTGTCGTTGCAGGTCCCGACATCCCCGGCTTCCTGCTGCAGCCGTTCCGCAAGCCCAAGAGGATCCGGACGGCGTTCAGCCCCAGCCAGCTGCTCAAGCTGGAGCACGCCTTCGAGAAGAACCACTACGTGGTGGGCGCCGAGAGGAAGCAACTGGCGCAGTCGCTCTCCCTCACCGAGACTCAGGTGAGACTCACACCTCACACCATACTGTACTGCAGTTGTCACTGTCGTGGTCTCAGCAATCAATATAGTTCCTGGAGGACCAGCAATTTGCTAATAAAACTCAAAGAGCTTTTGTTGTTTTTTAAGTAAAGAGACCATTGCATAGGTCTACGTTGAAATACCGAGCCCAGACACTCCGAACCAAAAAGCAATCGAGGCGAATTAAGGCCCCATTTATGCACGCGATTTGTGTCGCGCGATTTGAAAACGCGCGATTCCTGGGAGCATTGAATTCAATTGGACCGGTTATGCACGCGGCATGATGTCGCGCGATTTTTTGTGCCGCGCGATTTCTAAATCAAATCGCCCTCTCCTAGAAAAACGCGCGATTTTAAAGTCGCGCGACTTGTCAAAGTACATTGGGCCAAATGGGACCGTTTATGCCAAATGGGACCGTGAGCAGTGCTGCCACCATCAGTACGCCACCTGTTGTATTTGTCAGTCTGTGTTGACCACTGATGAGGAGCGGATATGGATCGATGGGCTACCCTCACACCTCATTGTGGCTAACCCTCTTGTGTAGAAAACGCCAACCCTTGCACTAGACCTGGTTTAATATCTATTGCACCTTTAAGCCGAACAACTAACTCATAAAAATAGGTTACGCTCATTCTAAAATAGTTAAAAAACTTGTCGGTGTCGTTTCTCAACAACCCGTACAAATTTCGAAATGCTCCGTCTGCATATCGAGCAGAATTTATATAAGGTAAACGTCCCATCGTCACCTCCTCCTCTTCTTGACCAACAGGAAATAACTGTACACCACGCATGGATCCATTTGCTCGACTGACGTGGAAGTGAAGCTGTTGGTAGTACTGGAAATCGCGCGACTTGAAAACGCGCGATTTTTTTGGCACATTCTCGAAGTCGCGCTGCCGCGCGGTCGTGTCGCGCGGCACAAATCGCGTGCATAGACGAATTCACAACATTAAATTTGGGGTTTCTACTCTTTGTTATACATATTTTTGATCAGCATATAAGTAAAACCCGATTATTCCTAATGAAATTTAATAGTTTGATTATTAAATAAATTGCAGATTCTGCTAGTGATTTTGCGATTTTGACCAACGAGCGTAAGAAATTATTCGCTTTTTAGAGCTTTTAAAATATAGAACTTTTAAAGGTTAGCTTATAAGTAAAAATTAAGTTAGATAACTAAATTGATTTGACTTAGTGATTTATCAACCGATTGAAAATATATGAACCCGAACCCCATCCCATTCTCCTAACTGAACAGTTCAGCTGCACCACATATTTATTACCCCTTATTACAAATTAGAAAATCGTTTAAAATAGCCATTTGCTAACTGCGCCACCATTCATGTACCAGGCCATGCGCGTCCCCTCCGCAGCGCTTGCACAATCACGCTCCCCTCACCCTCCTCACCCCATCAATTTCCAAATCATTAGAACCAAAGTACGCATCTGCCGTCACCCCATTGGTGCAAATTTGGCCGATTGTCATGGAAATGGGGTTAATTTCTGGTGCGCTCCATGTCGCGCATTGTCAGTCGCGCAATGTGCTGCCGCCATTACACAGCGTGTGATTGATAGCAGACAAAAACTGACGGGTTAACGTTCAAACCGGACCGGCAAACTGGGGTGAGCGGCAATGCGTTGGAAGGGGTGAAGATGGTGCAGGCTACAAAACGGGGGTTTCATATTGTGAATCACGAGCAATAAATTAAAACTGTATGTGATAGTTTCAAATTAAATCAGCAAAACAACTTTTTTACGACACATTCAAAAAATTAAATGAAATTGTCACATTTTTAGGTTGTAATCGTTGTGAAGAAATGCTGCCTGCCAGTACCTGATAATATTTATTCAACGATATTCCCACCTTTTTCTCGAGAATTATTATCGCCAGTAGATTTTTGTACTGCCAAGAACATATAAATTTATTCTAGTAAAGTTTATACCGTTAAATTATTTACAAAAAAAAACATGTTTAAAACATTGTTATTTTACCTAAACAATACAGCATATTATTGTATAAAATTATAGTGATGGGAATTTAATACATGTAGTGAATTTAGGAATTTTTCAATGATCAGTGTTTAACTTTGGAATATGTTAGCATCATGAAGGCAATTAAGATAAAAAGACAATTCAATTAAATGTGCACTATTCTCTTGTAATTTTATGTTATAAACTAGCTTTTCACTATATTTTATGAAGGAGACCTTCAGGCCTTTTATTAAATATGGTTACTGGTAGTAATTTTATTTTTATTACCGGTACCGGTAGGTAGGGCCTAACTAATTGATCATTTTACTGATACAAAATGGAGAATTGAAAATCGTTACTAAGAATTTTCGAGCTAACTATATTATCTTGTTGATGCAAACTACATATCCCAATATTTAGAAATGTTATAGGAGATCGCAAGTATCGAAAAAATAAAAATAATAATACAGTATTGGAAAGCGGCACCATTTCATGAAATAATCCAAACGAATCTTAATTGTATTTAAGGAATCGCATCCCCAAACGACAGTTAGTTGCATTGCAGCATCGAGGGGTGGCGGCGACGACGCGAGAAGGGGAGGTTTATGAAGTGTGCCGCCATTTTTGCCGAAACACACCCTCGGGATTGAAAAATAATATTGACACGAGGAGTGAGATGATCGGGACAATTTCGCGGGGATCACTGTGATATTATATAAGGTGTATTGTGGGGCTGGGGAGCGCCGTGTTATTATAAACAATAATGCCACGGTGTCGCGACGGTGCTGCCATCTGCCCGCGGGTAACGGAAACGGGCGTCATCGTAGCCGATTAGTAATGAACTTTGAATGAGTTGAAACATTCAGGAGTGTTCTTCGGACTGCTCAAATCAATAGTATTTTTTAATTATTGATTTCTCTGCAGGTATCTGAGAGGTATCTGCGGTACTGCATTAGGAAACGAAAAGAGAAAACACTTACAGGTCATCACACTTTTATCTTCGATTTCTATAAATTTATGCAACATCTAAATCAGCGGTTTAAACTAAACTATTTTTCATGAAATTATATTTTGAGGTAAAGTACTGTTGTATTATTAACAACATATTCCAATAGCAATATCGGCAAATAAAGAGTACTGAATTAATTGGCTGTGCTTCGTTACTGCAGTAACCGCATGAATAGAAAAAAATATATAATTACGGTATGCTGAAAAATTAGGATGGTAAATAAAAAATCTCGCAGCTATTAAAAAGCTGCTAAATAATTTTAAATAAGTTTTCGTCTCGCAAAAGTACTGCATTGAACTGCATTGCTGGCTATAGGACGTAAGGTAAGCCTTAGGACGAACCTGAATTTAAATAATTAAATCCTGTTAACCTAAACGTGTCCATTCTACTTTAATTTAACAGATCAATATTAAGGACCAGTTCTACACTCACAGAGAGTCTATAGCGTTTCTACAGGGTGTTCGGAAAAACCGTTTCAGGAATTCAGGAGGTTATTGCCCACATCAAAATAAGCAAAAAAATTTTAGAAGCATTAGATTTTAGATTTTTCAATTAAAATTACCTTAATTTGCATGAATTACAATGCAAAATCAATGTTTTTATGCATAAAAATCTCGATAACTCTCTTATTTGTTGTCAGATCCTTACAAACTTGGTACCAATGGTTAGATAATTAAAATTTTCAACTTTTTTGTGTCTAGTAAAATTTTTATAAAATATACCGGTTTTGAGATATTTTAGTCTAAAATTTTTAAATGGCCGCCATTTTGAAAATACACATTGGAAAAAAATAATTTTTTCTTGAAAAAGGGTATTACTATTATGAAGGTTCATGCCAAATATTAACTTGATACAATGATCCATTACGGAAATAAAAATTATTTAGTGTTAAAAACAAAATGACGGCTAGCGGGTTAACGAAGCATTTTAAGACATATGTTTATAGGAATTTTTTTGCTTATTTTGATGTGGGCAATAACCTCCTGAATTCCTGAAACGTTTTTTCCGAACACCCTGTATATTTAGGCAATCAAAAATATTCAATTGAAGCTCTTCAATATAATCAACCGCTTCGAAGACGTCGAATTTTCCTCTTTTAAACCGTAAATATTATTTTTCCTCCCGACAACCAAAGAGTTGCCCCCACGTCAGTTTCCATGGCGACGCCGGCGGCGGTCGCTTCCGCATCCGCTGCCGATCACTTTATTGTTGCATAGTTTGGCTGAACCCCGCTTCCGCCAGCGCCCCGCATGGAAGATGGAAGCCTTTGTATCTGGAATGTCGACACGAGGTTTTATCGTCGCAGTTCCGGGCCCGATCGTCCGTAAACATGTTGTCGACGTCACGTGACATTTAAACAACTCCCAGTCAGATCAGCTTGTTTTCCATTTGGAACAATGAAATCCCTTACAAAATTTTGTACAGTTGACATGTTACCGATGAATATTGCATGGTGAGTTACCGGTTTGTCCTACTTTTGGAGTTGCAACAACTGTAGTACAAAATATTACAAGATTTGAGGAAGGAAAGGGAATAATGAAGGGTTTTCATTCCAATATCGTACTGATTCAAAATAACAAGAAATAACACAGCTTATCAATTCGTGCACTATTTATGTGATAAATAAAGAATGTTCCGTCCTATTCTGTTCACTGTATCCACAACTTATAAAAGACAAAAAAATATATATACGTGTATAAAATTACTGCTAATTTAAATCTATAAAGTCTAGCATTATAAATGTACGGTATATTGAATTACAGTTTACCCATTGTTGATTTGGCAGCTTTTAAACTTGCGGACAAGCAAATAATTATTTCATTTCAATTTACACTAACTTTTCATTTAATTTATAGGAAGGATAGTTTATTTTGTTTATGTGATATACAAATTGGAATCAAAGATTTAGAATACTATAAAACAAATTTTGCAATCAACATATCACTATCTTTAGGGAAGAATGTTAAAAGCATTTTGGGGCAATTAAAAAAATGGAATTAGTATATAGGTAACTTGAAAGTAGTTTGTGCTGTGGTGTGAACTACGTGGATCGCCCTGAAGATGGAAGACTGCAATGTCTCCGAAACGTCGGCGAATATCATCGACCCAGAAACACGGCGCCTTCCAGAAGCCATCTCAACAGGCAGCCTATTCTTGTTCGATAATTAATTGTGTTTTAACGGCAACATTATATCAGAAATAAGCAATAAAACAGTTTTTATTGCTTTTAATGCAATCGGAACATTCTATCTTGAGATCATAACAACTAAAAATCATAATTGGAAAAAAATCAAAGGTAGGTCCATTATTTATTGTGCAGCCTCTACGTTTTGAATAAAAACAATAAAAAAGTGAAATCCAACATTTGAGTCGACGAACATTACGCGGCTGTTCAAGGAAACATTCCTAATTGTCGACAGACCAACAACAAATAATTACTTCCTTATCGGCCCAGTAATGAGTGGCTATCAGTTACAATGAAACCATAATGGGTCTGATCGAAAGTTTCCAACCACTGTGTAATCGTTCCACAAATGTGAACCATTGACGTCACTACGAGGGAATAAAACTGTTTTATTGCTTATTTCTGATATAATGTCACCGTAAAAACACAATTATCGAACAATAATAGGATAATTAAAGTGTTAATTTCCGCCCAACTTCTAATTAGCCTCAAGTCTGGTGACAATTTCTGTTATCAGATGTAATGAAGAGATACGTGTTCTCGGTATCGGATGAAATGCGTCACGTCTTATCTCCCACCAAGTGAGATAGTGCATTGTTGTTATATTCATACTTTATTAGTCATGGTGTTGAAATATAGAATTGTTATACTAACGAGTACTTAGTGATATGAAGCCAACATAGTGTTAAGGGTAATGATTTCGTCTATGAGTTGTTTACTTACTTAACCAATATTATTTATGGCCACAACCCCACAATTAATTATTCGGAATCTCATTAAACATGGTCAGTTAAACTAAACTTAGAAAAATCTTTTCTTATGACAAACGCTCTATAGGAATTTTTTTATATTTGTTCGTAAAACCAGTTTAGTCGTATACAAAAACTTAAAAAATTTTCATTAAAACGCTTTAATTAATTGTTTAAAACAAATCAACAAAAAATTACACAAAACGCGCGTTTTGTTCATTTTAGTTTTATGCACAGTGTATTATACTACAGTAATAAATATCTTGTAAGTTATATTCCATTTTTTTTGTTACTTTTTGTTTGTTACTATTCATTTCTGTTTGTTACTTTGTGCAATTCGGCCAAAAACTGATGAAAATCGGACCTAAAATAAGGGCGCTATACACAAGTTAAATTTGAAATTTTCCCATTAAAATAACATTGGGTTTGGGTTGAACAGTTTAAACATCTGTAAATAAGTGTAGTCTTTTGTGATTACTATTCACAATATTTGATTGGTCGGACGTCGTTGATTTATAACTAAATATCTCGATTTCGATCAACAAGTAGACTATATAGTACAAATTAATCGTTGTTTTAACGCCACACCACAATTCACTCTGGATTGATCATACTAATATTTAATCAAGGGATGCGATAGACGCTGGAAGGGTGACTATCATAACACTTGTAACCTATACGTTGTGATGGTCTCGTGTAGTCTCCCCTGAGATAGTCTCGCCCCGGGTTCGTTACGTGCTGATCGCTCATTGGTCAGGAGCCAGCTAGCCTCCCCCGGGGAGACCAATTGTTAATGTTGCTTTTATCGGCCGTTTTGGATAATCGCATCGACTTCGACCCTCTTATCGTTGCAACGGTTACAAAGGAGCCGTTACAACCACCGGGGGAAATGTAATTGCTACTTGTGTCCAGATTTTACAATTTAGTTGGATGATCGAACAACGTTATTGTAATCATACCAGAATCCTTTAGTGGTTGAAAATATGAAATAGAACATCGTGTATGGGATATATTATCTTTTTAATAAATGATATGGGTATTTTGAGTTTATTAAATGACTTCGGGTATATTTTATACAAAATTTTATTCGCCCTCTTTAAAAAGAAATAGTTATTTTTTATTATTTAATCATAGCGCATTGTACTCCTGTAACTAATTTACTGGTATATATAAAGTAACTCTCGGTTTTCTTTTTTTCTTACAATTTCTTTGAGAATGTTATCGTAAACCAAAAATGACTTAACACCCACATTCGTAATTAAATGATCTTAAACGTAATTAAACAGTCTAATTGTATATTTTTTACTGTAGAGCCTTTATAAAAACCACCGTATTACTAGTTTTATTTTGATTCACATTTACATGCAGCACATACAGAATAGCGATTAATTGCTATCCTTTATTTTTTTCTTTTAAGTATTCGTTGTACATTTGAATATATTTCGCATCGAAAGTATTGACATTCTAAGAATCTAAATACAGTTCAGCACAGTATCCCAAAGGTGAAAGTTGGCAGGGCTAAACCTTGCGGCAGATTTCTCCTGACTACTCCACTTGATTTAAATCACGCACTCCTATTAACCCTTAAACTGACCTTTCATTAATCTATTTTTGTGTTGTTTACAGCTTATAAAGCTGGGATTCTTATCTGAAACATATTTGGTATATTGTAATTCGATTTATGATTTGCTATTTGAGTTACAATATATCATATACTGTAGGCCTATGTCAAAAACTAAATTAAAACTATATTCTAATTTACAACGGACCAGTTACAACTAAAAACCCATACTAGTTATTTAATTTAATTTATACGACAAATTTAGATTTGTTCGATTTTTTACTGAGTCGGGATTTTTTTTATGTATATATAAACCTACCGTAACCAAAAGTTATACGACCACACGCCGAATTCCCATTGTTGTTCCATATGTTTTGAAGGTAAAATTAAAACTAGAAAATTAAATAATAATATTATCTACACGCTGTTTTTGTCACTACATTGAAATAATGTGATAAAACTCTCAGTGATGACCACAATCAATTGTGTTTCAGCTTAAAGTCAGAGCCTGCATTTTATTTAGAGTATATGAACAGACTTTATTACTACTGTATTTTTTAATAAAAGGTTCCTGGTTGATAGGAAAACATAGATACCATAGTAAATTAATGCGGCCGTGTCGCATTTCAGCCCCGTAGTCGGATGGCGCGGCGGCCGCACGACCGGCCAGCACGAGGCAGCGTTTCCCGCAAATCGCAGCTTTCAATTACCTTATTGCGAACATTCGCTACTTTACGACATAATGGTGCGTCAGCGGTCGCCATCTTGAAACCGATAACGACTTGGCTGACTTAGTGCGCTGCGTTGGGCAACGACGCTCAGATTTAGAGCTCCAGAGGTCCTTCTGATGTGCTTCCCGACCCCATCACCTGGTGTTGTACAACTGGGTGAAGACTATAGTCTCGCACCTGATGATGGATGACATCTTATGGAAAACTAGATTTTCAATATAATAATAATACAATAACTATAACTTTGTTGGTTTATGTTGGGCTGTCGGTATTTTTGTCATAGATATTTCTAGTGTAAAACTGAAGACTAATTTCTCCAATGCTCTTAAATGCACAACAAATTAGAATTCATTTTAAAATATTTTAATACTTGTTACTTAAAACGAGCTAACTTAACTCCTGTAAATTAATCTTTCATGAACTTCATTCAAACATGATCACATTTCTATGCCGCCTATTGTACCCGTGTTGTTATACAGCACCACTATCAGGGTCTACAGTAATTTCTCCCCCCTCTTTACGATACCGAGACCAGCCGATCAGGCGAGGTACAGTCTATAAAACACCGTTTCAGATCCCCGATACCGTGTACAAATTCAACTTTAATGGCCTCACCCACCGAGGGCTAAATGTCGTCTATTAATAGGGTCGTTAAAAAGCGTTAACAATTTCGTCGTTAAGTTAAATTGGTTCCCTCGACGGGCGGCGGGGCGCGGCGATCTCCCTTCTCGGCCAATGAGAGGGCTCCATTCTCTCTCTACCCAATCCAACTTTGTCGATCAACTCGATTAGCGATAATTGCAAAGTTCTTGCCCAACTTTGAGTGATTTACTCCCCTTCCCTCCTCCCATTTTCGCCTCCTCTCGGTTTTGTTTGTACTCGTGGCAAAGTTTAAGAGAGCTTTTAGAGACAATATTTGCCTTGCCGCGCCGCCCCTTTTAATTAAATATGCTCCTGATCCCTCCTGCCTCGGATCGCTTTCCTTTTAAAGAGCCTATGGGAGCTTTATGATGTTTATCGGGACGGATTATGTTTGAGCGTTGAAAAATGAAACGGTATCTATCCTAAAGGCTTCGGTCTACAAAGCTAATCAATAAGACATCTCGGTAATTTTCATAATAGCTACTATGAACAGAAATTAAATCGCGCTACAAAGCCAAAAATTATCTTTAATTTTGATTATGGTATAATATGTAAACATTCAAAGTATTAAATAATTACTCGTCTTGTGTTGTTTTGTGTAGAACGCATGTAACAGAGCTATGTGATTTTCTTTTCCACTTATTTATTTTAATTTACTGTTTTTTTTAAGTTGTTTTCAAAGTAAATGAGTTTTTTTTTACTTTGTTGCTGGATAGCAACAAAGTAAAAAAAAAACTCATTTACATGATTTTTTCAACCTGTTATGGTGTTTTTGTTAATTGATTGTTTCAGCAATATTGAGTTTATTTTAGTCTCCTTAAAAAATCAGACATACCGTTTACCTTTGTGCCAATTACAAATTCTACAATGTTTTAAAATCTAATCGAACCATTTACGTTTCAGGTGAAGGTGTGGTTCCAAAACCGGCGGACGAAACACAAGCGGATGCAGCAAGAAGAGGAGGCGAAGGCGCAACAGCAGGCGGCAGCGGCCAACAAGAACTCGCACCACGTCAACAAGTGGAAGCAGGAGACGTCGGCGCATCAGCAGCCGCAGCAGCAGCAGCAGCAACAACAACAGCAACAACAGCAGCAGCAGCAGCAGTATCAGCAGCACATGCAGAGGCACATGAGGGACTCAGCGGACGGCTGCTCCTCCGGCTCCGAGACCTAGGAGTGGGCTGCCCCAGGGACTACCTGTAGTGCCCTCGCTGTTACTGTCTAGACTGTGCAAGTGTACTGAGTTCCTTCGTGCTCGATGCAGTATTACCTTCGTCTCAAATGAGTTCAACTAAAATGTCTGTTTAATAAACCTTTTTTATCCACAATGTGATATTTGTGATGAATCGCTAGTAGATTCACCTATCAATTAAAAAAGGCAATTTTTTTATTGAAATTGAAAATATAATAAGTTTTTATGTACCTCAAACTACTGATAATACTGTCGATTTATTAGTTATATTTTATTAAAACAGATTTATTTTAAAGATAAAACCCCTAAATTTAATTTATGTATTTGGGAACGAAAAATACAGAAAATCAACAATCTACTGGTTTTCGTGTTTTTCTATCACGATGTCTTGTTTGAAAATATTTCACCAGTTATACTCAAGAAATATTAAATTGGTTTTATTTCAACAAAATTGGTTAGTTTACTACGTAAGTTTAAAAAAGACATTTTTACAAAAAAATACTTGCATCTGTTTAAGAGAGTTAATTTTCATTGCAAGTTGTAATCTGACATAGGTAAATACTCCACCGTACCTTCAGCTAAAAAATCTTGTGCCAATGATTTCAGCATGAGTCGTCTGTGAATAGTGTGGACTATGTAAGATATGAGTGTTGTCCATGTATAATATGCCCGAGTCAAGTTCGTCCTTATGGAGTTGAAATATTGTAGTATTAGTCCACTAAACAAGTTTTTGTAAAGAAATATTGTCAACCAATGGCTTGAACTGTCAAAATAAAAACTACTTAAAGTTCCTATTTCGTATCAACGAATTATAACGTTGATAACATATTTTGACCTCAGAAAAATATTTTCAGTACCCCGCCCAATTGCTTGGGACTGAAACTTTTTCAGTGAAATGTGGACCTGCATTATCTACATTATTAAGAATATTAGATACAATTTTTGTTAAGAAGGCCTCGTACTGTCTATTGAGTCAGCAAACTCTCATGATAGTCAGTAAAACTCAAATGTTATACTGTAATTACTGAAGGGGCAAACGATATTGGGTTTCCCAGTTTTAATGAACATATTGTATATAGCTTAACCTAGTCCGACCTTTTGTATATTTGTAATTATGTGTATTTCTAATATAAAGGGTATTATTTATTGTGACTGCTACCGGTGTTAGTTTTAAGACTTTATTACCAATTGCGGAAATGCTATTAAATGGTAACACAGCTATTGTGATAATATTTACGTTTTTAGTTTAATATTTTTTCTAGTTAATTACATTGCAAATATTATTAAATTCTGCCGTTATTTATGAAGAATATATTGATAAAAAGACATATAGGATACAATATTGCATTTTTATACTCACCTACATTACTCATTTTTTTTACATTTATTTTACTTTTTAAAACTTACTTACGTACATTACAAGATAAGTGATACGGTGTGCCAAAACTAAGAAAATAAAATGAACTTTGTTTATAAATTTGAGGAAAACCTGTTTAAAAAATTATGTATTAAAACGCAATAGCCATAATTAATTATTTTGTATTTTGTTTGGAATTCATAAATTCTATAAAAACATAAGGAAGACCTAAATCTGTTTATTATCACAAAATTTATATAATAATGCCAATATATTTTGTAAATATACGATGTTCCAAATATGTGAATGTATTGTACAGTGTAACATGTACAGTCAAAACTATAATATAAGTGTATGTATGTATAATTAATGTCGAACAATCCGTATGAAATTGTTTTTGTAAATGTAAATTAAAACCATCTATTCCTACCAATATCTATTGTAAGTTATTATGCCCACTTTCTTTTTTTCATATGTTAAGCATTTTGGCCTAAATTAATCTGAAGCTAAAAATCCTTTTATAGTAGCATAGAAAAACTAACCAGGTATAGAAAAACTACCTGGTTAGTTTTACCTGGTTAGAAAAGGGGCTCTAGTCCCGAAAAATTTCTTCCTTCATTCGAAAACCAGTATTAATTTTTGTTTCATCAATCTACTGTACAGAAAGTCGAAAATCGAAGATTTACCAATTGATATAATCTTGAGTAATGAACTGTGTAGAGAGAAGGTTATAAAAATATATTTTTTCCTCCATAAATAATTGAATTTTAAAGGCTTTTAATAAATTAAAATGTTAAGAAAGAAAAAAATAAAAAAATAAGTCAAGAAGAACGTTATGAAAATTGTGTTTAAAACTTTGTTATTCATAACGTGAAGCAAAGTCATCAAATTGACAGAAAATATAAGATTTTTCAAATCTTCATAAAAGAAAATTTTCAAGTGACGTCACAAAGAAGTGCAGGAAACTGATGATCTAAACTTGTGGCATCTTTACCACATTCGCAGTTTGGATATCGAGTCAAAATAATAATTTTATATAACCGTATTTTTGTACATGAATGTCCAATTCTTATTCTGGGCATAGTTGGGATAAAGTTTCTTGGTTGAAGATGTAATATACTAAGGAAAACTAGAAGCAGATATTTTAAATTGTAATAACCAGTTTCCTTTATGTTTTGAGTTGAAGTACCAATCGCTTTGGCAATTTTTTAAAACACATTTGCTTTAAGTAAGTTTTTGATGTAAAAAGTTAGATAGTAGAGGGTTTGCAGAAGAAGCTTTTTTGATGCGCTTTATCAATAATTTCGTTGCTAATTATTACTGCTCAATGACATTTCATAAAATCGGTTTATGGTTAAAAAAAGCTAAGTCAATTGTTACCATATAATTGGAAACAGCTGTATAAGATACTGAATAGCAATATAGAACAAACCAAGGTAGGTGACATCATAAAAAATATAAAACAACCAAATGTTATTAGCACCGGTGACGTAGTTTGTGCTTCAGCTGAAAGAAATCGTGAAATAAATGTGGTGTAGGCCTACTTGGTGCTTTTTTGGTGCTTTTTAAAAACATCTGTAGTTGTCACCTACCGTTAGAGTGGCCTATTATAGTTTCGGTGCTGAATACCCTGGATACAGCAGAGCACGTCTTACCAACGCCTGTACCTTACTTCATCCACGATTTGGGTCTCTCGAAGGATAACTCTATCCACGGGTCAGGTTAAGCAAAAAAGGGTCATTAGTACCCACTGACTGGAGCTACCAAAATATACCATTTCATCCACCGGACGGTGGTCAGCGGCGTACCGCTGTGGAATGGACCTGCAGTGCTAGTTATCCTGTCCTGTCCTAGTCGTTGTTCATTAAATAATGTTTAAATTAGGACCCTTGTTTTACATTTAACAAATTTATCATATTTGAAATATTTATAGAGTGTCAGATTTTGTCCGGTAGAATCAGACCGATTTGATTTTTTTGTATCTTAAACTAATACTGACACTCCGAGCATAGAATACTTACATTTCGCCTAGCTCAAATTATACTTAAAAGACATTTCCCTTCCCAAGTGTTGTCTCTAATGTTGTTACCTATGTAGTAATTTTTAATATTGATTTTATAACTAAATTAGGCACATGGTTTGTTTTGGCCTAAGAACAATCAGTGAATTACCCTCTATCATTTGAGATATAAATTATGTAAATTGGACTAGTTTGAGGCGAGTTACAAGAGGACAACCAACATTAGTTGTATTTGATTTTGAGAGGGTAGATGGTAGAAGTAAACTATGGTCATATTTGTATTTTTTCTGCTTAATAGGCCTATATAAATATGGTACACACCAAATATCCTCAAAGTTCCACCTTGGCCGTTGTCGGATGACCCGGCCTAGGTGCAACTGGGGCGGATATTTGGTGTGTACCATATTTATTAATACACAGTTCCGGTGGCTATGTACAATCGATAAACTTAACATAATAGTAGTTTTCATCACTAGGAGCAAAAGTGGGACTTTTGCTCCGAGTGATGAACAACGTTTTTTATCATAATGCGAAAATTAGACTTTTGATCGTTAAAAATATTACAAAACATAAAGTTGTATTTTCGAGGTTATATTTACAAAATAAGTATAATATGCAGTGTTTACATTTCTGTTATTTACAAACAATGCTTTTCATAACGTTTGAATTTCAAAATTCTGCTCGTCAGCATAAATAAATCAACAGTAATAGGGGAAAGTCGGCTAGTATCGGACAAACGCTGTTTCCAGCTTTTGCCGCTAGAGACAGCACTGACTAGGACATCAGCAGAAGCACCAAGGAGAAAGACTATGTGAGCGCCATTATGCGTTTCGTGCCTCAATAAACGTCTGCTCTGTGACATTTATTTTTGTTTTTGTGACAATTTCTGTGTACGAACGTATGTTTGAGACAACAGTGTGCTAAACTGAGTAAATAGGCCTACTTTTATGATTCAACACCACTATTTGATAGTAAAGAGGCTTTACATTGTTTTGTAGGTGAATGGTTATTTTAGTTTGGTTATTATGGAAGTGGTAGTCAAAATGGCGGACCATGTCAGTCGGGTAGTATCGGACAAGCTCGCGTCGGGTAGTATCGAACAGAATGGGTAGGTTGTAAATTGTTGAAATAATTGTAAAAAAATTAACGTAATCAATAATTAACTCCCATTATTTATTTTTAGGTTTTCGAACATCATAAGAGAGAAAATGAACATCATAAAAAGCACAAAGGTAGACTTAAAAATATAAATACTGGACTAAGGCCTTCAAAGGAGGAAAATAAGAAAGTTTTGAAAAAGGCAAAAGACATAAATGTAAAAAAAATTACAAAAAGGCAATTCCAGTTTAAAGAGAGAAGTAGGTCTGAAACACATTGCATTACTTGTGATGTGACATTTCAATAAAACTGGATACAATGTTCACATTGCAAGGGTTGGCCTCCCGAAAACTGTGCTCAGCTTGAGGACATCCGTCTCTATTATAAGTGTATGATATTTGTGTTGGGCACGAAGCAAAGAAGGAAAGACTTTAAATGGAAACACCAACTATGTTTTGAGCCAAAATGATCTTAATTTTGTGACTTTGAAACTCAATTTCCTTTATTTAGACTTAAGGTTATCAGCTTTAAAAAAAAAAAAAAAAAAAAAAAAAAAAAACGGACAGTGAAAACAAATTTTTTTATACTTATAGTTAAGTTTTTTAGAGTGTTGAAACAATTTGTAATGATAAAAGTGTGTTTTGAGGCTGCAAGTGGTTTTATTGTAGCTACAATCAGTTGTAGTTTACCCTGTCCGATACTACCCTCCAAAAATCAAATAGGCCTAAAAGTAAGGTTTAGAAAAAGTGTAGAAAAGTGATACATTCATTCATACTATAATTATTATATTAAATGTGTGTATAAATAACATTTCAAACTTTGATATTTTGCATAGTAAATTATCATTTATTTTATCACTAATTAGAAAATCAAAAAAAGCTTAAGTGTCCGATACTACCCGACCTTCCCCACTTGGCAAACAGTCGACTTTTCAGTACTAGGACCTAAAAATTTTCCAGCTGATTTTTCAGCCCTAGGACAGAAAAGAATCGGTTTTGGTACTATTGAGAGAACAAAAAACTGGCTGATTTCGTGCAGAATGATAAAAATATGTTTAATAAACATGTGTTTTAAGATTGATGGATTTATACAATACTTTGACTGTTCCGGTTACTAGGCCTACCCTCTGTGAGAGTGTTTTTGAAGGGTTAATGAAAAAAAGAAAGTGGAGAAAAAACTGCTTAAGATGAAGTTATGGACTATAGTTACATGATTCTCCAAGCAGTCTCAAGTCCTTAGTAAGTTTCTAAAAATTATTATGTATTTAATTTTAAGACTCCATATTGCCATTAATGTATGAAGCTTTCAACATAACAATCAATAAAGCTTGGGAACAAATCAATCTTGTAGACTGTATATACTTTCCTGACAAGGCATTCTCTCACAATCAGTTAAAAATACCCACATCACGTGGAAAAGAGTTTGATAGAATTAATTTTGTGGTATTTAACCTGAGTTCAATGGACAATAAACATTGTTTGGAAGGAAGAATTATAATAGGAAGATGATTTGTTTGCATTATGTAGGCTACTTGTTTTCTTTTGTATAACGGAAATACAGTATAGCCTAGTTTCATAAATTTGTTTACAATTTCATCACAGATTTAAAATTTGGGTTATAAGTTAATTAATCTATACATTAATAGTTAAGCATGTTTCATTTCCTCCTTTTTTCTCAGCTCGTGAGCATCGTAGGAGAATTCCGCGCATATACCGTTAGAAAGGTATTGTGCTGTAGATGAGCATCAGAATCGCATTATAATTTCCCTCGGCCCCCAGGGCTACGCCCCACAGGCTTTCAAAGTTTCAATGTTAATCTTATGAGAGAACGATAATTGATTGAATCAGCTGTTGTAATAACAAATTCTAGCAAATCAGGAAGATGTTTCAGTGATAAACATTCAAAAGCTAATTGGCAAAAGAACAACTGATTTTTTGGTCGAATTTCGACCAGTTGTCGATCTCTAGTAGAAATCAAATCAACAAATAGATTAAATAATTAAATGTTGATAAGCAGCACAGGGAAGTCCCATATTTTACATAGAATCTCATCATATGGTAAAAATAATAGATTAAAATATCTTTCCGTCTTCTATCCAAAGATAGTTCTGGCATAGATTACTAGTTTCGGTAATTGTGAGTCATTTTGAAATCTCTGCTGCCAAAAGAAAAAAAGGAATGGCGTCTTTAACCTATACTCTAATATGAGTAAGAATAATTTATATAAATGCACTGTTAAACATTGATCTCCTGGACTGCGGCTGAAGCGGTTTTCTCCAAATAGCCTATTTGCAAATATTGGTCCCTTTGGGGATAAACACAATATCATAGAAAAACTAATCAGGTACCTGGTTAGTTTTTCCATGATAATATTTATATAGTTAAGGCTCCGGTCTTCCTGAGCCCGAATGCCGAAATATTTTTTTTGTGTGCCAAAACCTACTTTTAGTGTTCCCATGGCAGCATACATACATACTCTTTACCTATATATATCATTAGAAGAATAGACATTTATTTCCCTATTTATGAGCACGTAATTAAATTTTATTCACTGGTTCATCTGATAAAAATTAATATTACTAATTTGGAAATTCGTTGAGGACGCAGGTCTGCTGCGACGGGGGTATTTTTTATTATACAGTAGTACCAATTAATAATTTAGTAACTATGGCTGCCATGCAAAACCGTATCTTTTATACTGGAGCACTTGGTCTGCACTTTGACATTTGAGTCAACTGTTTCCGTCATTTCTTTGTTTTGTTTTTTAACTCCATAAGACCAATGTTATGATTTTTAAAATTTCATTTAAAGATTATAAAGAAATAAGATTTTTCCTGACATAGAGACCTGTATTTATATAATTTTTTTTTTTATCCCAGAACTAAGTTATTTGCAAAGTTTGAAGCAAATCGCTCGAGCTTTTTTTTGAGATTTGTGTGCATACAAATATACCGTACTCTTATTAGAGTATAACTAGTGGCTTGTAGGGGCAAAGGCCCCTAAAAATCGAAATGGTGATGTCTCCAAAAAAAAGTTTCAATTTAATCACCTCTTTGCAGTATTACTGTATTTTCCACAAGATGAAGAGTGAATTTACACGTTTGGGTTGTCTAATAAAATATTTCCTAATCTTGACAAAACTTTTTTGGCGGTATCTAATCAGTAATTTACAAATATTTCCCATGTATTAAAGTACAGTAGTCTATTTTGTGGAAAAAGAAAAGAAAAATGATTGTGCTATTACACTACAGAACACAGTAAAAATAGTTTTAACCTTAAAACATGTTCATGATAAGTTGTAACTCAAGTAAATAAAATAGTTCAATACAACATAAGCCCATTAATACTGTACACTCCCTTCACCCTGGACCCCTGTGTCCCCTTATTTCCTTATGCGCCGTGACCCTATGTCTCCCCGTGCCTCCGTTCACCTCTCCTGACCGGTGTTTCCAGAACACCTAATGCCCCCAGGGCCCGAGTACCCCCCATGCCCCTGTACCACCTTGTCGCCTCATGCCCCTGTGACCCCAATTCTCCCATCTTCACAAGCCCGCAATTCTTCCCCGTGGCCCCCATGCCCTCTATGTTCATAATTCCTCCCCAATGCCCCCCATATGTCCAACCAGTTTCTGTGTCACCGACATCTCTAGTATCCCTTGTGCCCCCATTCCCATGCCTCCATACCCCCGTGCCCCCATGCTCATCATTCCTCCATATGTCCTCTATATCCCCTTGCCCCCTAACCCCAGTGCCCAAGACAATTCTCTTGACCCCATGCCCCCGTACCCACGGTACTCAGAAGCCCACATACCTAACCTTCTTCCCCATGTCCCCATACCCTCTATGTTCCCAAGCCTTATTTTGTGCTCCAATGCCCATCTTCCCCCGTTCATCGTGCCACCAACACCCCTAGTGCCCATTGTGCCTTCCCACCCCCAAGCCCCCTTCGTTTCCGTGCCCCCATGTCGGATGTTGATCCCCGTGGCGCCCGTGACTCCCATGCCACCTACCCCTTCTGCCGTCAACCACCCTAGTGCTCCGCGTGAACTCGCAACCCCCACCGCCACACTCCCCAGTGCATCCCAATACCTCCCCAGAGAGATCCGTATGCCCCGCACCCCTTTACCCTCCATGCTCCAGTGCTATCATGCTTGCCGTTCCTCCCTGTGCCCCTATGAACCTCATGCCTCCCTGTCTCCAGTGCCAAAGACACCCTTCGGGCCCCTATATCCCCGCACCCCTGTGCAGTTCTCGCCGTCTCTTTCCGCACCTCTGTGCAATCCTTTGCCGCCAGCCTTGCCCCCTATTTCCCCCATGTCTCCCCCGTGCCCCAATGCCCCTTACAGTCCGTGCCACTGACGTCCCTCGTCCTATGATTTTAGTCTATTTTGTCTTTTCGTCAGAGAAGTAGAACACTTATTGATATTGTTAGTTTTCACACACTATCATTTACACGAAAATCTCCCTGTCTTTATGGATTAACAGGCGTTTATTGTTTCCCTACGACCTGCGTAAAGAAAGAAGCAAAATGGATAAAACCAAAACAAAATATTCCTCATACGGAGGTTATACAATGTTAGTAGTTTACATAAAATAATTCAATCGAAAATAAACAAACACTCAACAAAACGATTCAACTCAAACTACTTAATAGCCAATATATAAAACAGTAACGTAATAACTAAACGACATTCAGTAAGTAAAGACAACCATTATGTCAACCATGCCACGTCCAATCCAATTTTAACTTTATATTCATCATAAAAAATCATTCCACTCCTGTTTCCATAATGACATAGATGGGGCCACAAAGATGAAATCTCCTGAGGCCCCCTAATCCGTTCATGACTATTAGTGTTCTCCTTTTACTTTCTCCCTCTATACCATAGTATATGGAGAAAGTATTGTTTTCGTCAAAATTTTCGAATTTGAGTTGTTGGTGGATTTATCCATTTTGGTTCCCCCTGAGTCCAAAAAAGTGGTTTTCGGAGTGATGTCTGTCTGTGTGTGTGTGTGTGTGTGTGTGTGTGTGTGTGTGTGTGTGTGTGTGTGTGTGTGTGTGTGTGTGTGTGTGTGTGTCAGGATGTAAACAGAGCTAGAGAATGCCCTAATGGTCCGATTTTAATTAAATTTGGTACATAGGTCCAAATCCACAATAATTCCAGGCGTTTTTTTTCATTTTTTTGAATTTTTGATTTTTAAGGGTATTTTACCCCCAAAAACCCTCAAAAATCGTCAAAAATCAAAATTTCTCAAAAACGGCTCTAACGATTTTGATTAAAATTTTGTGGTTTATTAAGCTTAAAATGGCGAATAAAATGACACCACCCGCATCTCCGAGAAAACTCGCGTTCAAAAGTTATAGAGTAAAAAGTGTTTCAAAAATCAATTTTTCGGATTTTTAAAATAGCTGTTGTCTTGAAATAAATTTTACTTATTACCATTAAATCAAGCTCAAAAAACTAAATAATCTAGTATTTTAAATTATTGCTCTACGTCAAGTGGTTGCGGAGAAAATTCAATTTTTCGTTTAGCGGTAAACGCAGTACGTTGTTAAAAGTCACAGACACGCGTAGGGTCAAACGAGCGCTGCTCAGCTGGTAGATATACGACTGAGTCATCAAGACATTAATGTTTGAAGCTTTTAACATCTTTTTTATATTGTTGGGAGAAAGTATGTGTCAGTTAACTGATACCGTTTATTTTATAGTGCATTGCCAATTTTAAAAAGTTATAGCTATGCGGTTATCTTAACTCAAAATATCTCTGCTCAATAACCAGCTGAGTTTATAATAAAACACTGGAACATCTGCTTTCTTCCCATTAGATTAACATTGGAACTTTAAGGTCCAGCAGGGCGAAGCCCAGGTAACTTTTGGGAATTCTGGTATTTTTCCTTGCGTCCTTGGACCTCAAGCTTTAAAATGAGCCATCATAAGTTACCCTATATTTCTTCTAACTCGAGATATTTCGTGGGGACCGATTCGCTTACGGAATTATGTATATAGACTCGCCTACGGCTCGATGGGGCTTCGCCCCATGCCCCTTAGGGGTTGCCCTAAATTCGTAAATTAATAAGAAGTCAAGTCGTTAAACAGGTTAGTTCCAACCGAAGAACGGGTCAGCCAAGACAGTAACAAAAGTGTCTTATACACACTACTCACAATCAATAATAATAAAACGCTTTAAAAATCGTCTACGGTTTTTAAACCCCCTTCCTAATTCATCTTAATTCGTTAAAAAATATAGTTGATAGTTGTGAAATAATAATTAACTATGTAAATAATCTAGGTATTATGCTCAATATCGGTATTGTAGAAAATTTTTTTATACGAATATGACTGAATTAATTGGCGTATCATGAAAAAAAAGAAGTGAAATAAATATTTCAGCTTCAATTTAAGTAGGTTGTACTAAAAAAGGCAAAAGAAACATATTTGTAAGTACAAAAATATAATTTAAGTCAAGATGATTGTTGCTGTGTTTAATGAAAAGAAGTTTAAAACATAAATAAATGTAGTTGTGGTTGTTGCTATGAATATAATTAGTAGTGGTAATTACAATAATAAATGTTTCTCTGTTACTTAGCCAGCTCTTGGAGTTGCAATCGTGGAAGAAGTGACATAATCCCCTGCCTCACCCAACTCAAATGAGAAATTAAAAACTTCAGGAAATAGATTACAAAGGTTTAAATCAAAGAAACAACGAATAAAATTTAAATCAATGAGCGAAAACAATAATTAAATAACATGAAAACAAAATTAAAGGAAAATAATAAAAACGGGGTGGATCCGCGAAAGACCCCTACTATTAGAAAACATTTTACTGTTTGTTAAAATATGAAATTGAGAGTTGTGAAATAATAGTTATTAAATAAAGTTATTAAATAAATGTTCTAGTTATTGTTGTGGCTTTTGTTAAAGTTCTAGTGGTATAATACTTTAATTAAGGCGTTGTGGAAAGAACGGGAGTGGAATAAGAGTTATGAATTTTCATTGAAATAGGTTGTATTTTATGAGTTGCAAAATGAGTTGAAATTTGTTTAAAAGTATAGTTTAGGTCAAGATGTTTTGAGCTCAGGTGTTGTGAGTTCATTGTAGTACTTCAAGTGACAATGTTTCTCTGTTAGTTAGCCAGCGCTTAAAGTTGCAATCTGGCGTATCCAGTTCCGCCACGGGGAGGCCGAGAAACGTAGGAACCATATATGTACATATTTACAAATCAATAATAAATATAAACACCGGGCAGTTTGATACACAGCAACCCTAGCCTCTGCGATATATTTACAAATCTTAAAACTAAAATGTACACCGGGGAGTGATCTGCTCACAAACATTAAAACTAATGTACAAAAAACTAAACAGGGACTTTTGATAGGCAGGCCCCCTATCGTACTGCCATAAACAGTCTAAATCCAACGGGGAATTTTGATAATACAGGCCCCCTAGCTTACTGCTGAGTCAAATAAGGATTTATCGAAGGAGTTCGTCATATACAATGTTCTTTGCATATGCGACTCCTTCGCGGATCCTATCGGGATTTACCAGAACAGCAATGTTGTCTGGATGTCGAACTCTACTGAGTAAGACGTACAACTGACCATGCGTGAAACAGTCCGTCCGAAGATCAACACCAACTGACTCTATTGTTTGACCTTGGCTCTTGTGCCCTGTCATACAATAGGCCAACATCAACGGAAATTGACGTCGACGAACTTGTAACGGCGATCCCTCGACAAAGGGAAAAGTGAATTGTATTCGAGGGATACAAATCGGTTCCCTTTGTCCAGGAAGTCGGACTGTGACCAAGCGGTTGCTGATCGCAGTCACAATGACTTTTGTGCCGTTAACAAGTCCTTCAGCGATGTTTAGGTTCCGCATAACGAGGCACACGGAACCAATCTTCAGACGGAGGACATGGTCAGGGACGCCTTTTCCAGTAGCCTGGTTCAGAAGTTGAATATCGACATCCAGTCCATCATCGCCTTCTTTGTCAGCAGAGTCAGCGCTTCTCAGCTCGTAAATGTTCCCGTCTAAGGAGTTTAAGACGATATTGTTAATCTCCTTGACATTCACAATTACAGTCGAGAGAATCGCTCTCTGTGCACAAAGATCCGGATCCAATAGGCAGTTTGGAGGAAAAACAAAACTGATCAAATGGGGCAGGGTAATAAAATGTCGAATGCCAGTCAAAGGGATAAGCATTTGACAATCCCTACCCTCACCAAAAGAGCTGGAACGAATAGTTCCGTTGCCCACCTCAAGGAGAAACTCTGAGTAGGCAGAGGATTGACAAGTCCTATGAGGTGTCGTCAAAGAGAAAATTTGAAAGTGTCGCCAAAGATGCGACGCCCGGAGTGATACACAGGCAACGTCAGATGGTGTACGAGCCTTCACCACGACGGGCGCGATCTGGCGGAAGTCTCCCGAGCAGAGTACGATCTTACCTCCAAATGGCACATTTGAGTTCATTAAATCCCTCAGAGAACGGTCAATGATCTCAAAGATAAACCTATGTGCCATTGGAGCCTCATCAAAAACTATGAGCTGTGCGGTTCTGATGAGCTCTGCTCGTTGAGACCCGTTGGTGACACTCCAATAGCCGGTGCCATCCCCAAGATCGAGTGGAATCTTGAACATGCTATGGGCAGTTGTACCCCCCGACATGTTTCCAGCAGCGATCCCGGAGCTGGCAACAGCAAGAGCCACTTGACGGCAACCTCGAACATAAGCGAGAATGACGCGGATAAGCGACGTCTTCCCATACCCACCAGGACCATCGAGGAAAATGAGTTTGGACTGTCTGTTTTCCTGGCGATTTTGGAGGAGGGAACTCACATAGTCAAAAACGCGCCTTTGGTCCTCTGACAGTTTGGGGAGCCACTCTTCGACAATTGACCGCTGATGATTGTCCCCGTACATAAGGAGTTCTCTCCCCAACTCCGTCGTGTCGTCACGAACATCTGGGAGGCCGTGATCTACTAAACAAGAGCCCTGACGCCTAAGCTTACGGTCAATTTCGATAAGAGCCAGTTTGACTGCCAGGTCCGAATCGTGTGGGTTCCGTTCTAAGTGGTCTTCGCAAAGTGAATCTCGGAAAACATCCCACAAAAGAGCAGCGGGAGCTCCCATATTGCAAAGGATCACAAAGAACGAACGCAGTCTAAGGCCAACCATAAATTGGGCTGCTTCACGCAAGGCATACTGATACTCTTCCTCATCCTCAACCAGGCCGAGATTTCGAGCTACTTCCTGGAAAGTATGACAATTTCCACCACGAGAAAGAAGATCAGCATACCCACGGCAAGGAATTAGCATAAGAAGTAAACGAAGGTAGTACTGCTCACTTCTGGTGGGAGAGACCCAAAATAGACGACACACTTTCTCTCCACGCTGGCGCGCTGTGATAAAGTGTTTACCGTCGGGATGGTCGAATATTTCGCCATTGGCAGGACGTTTCGTGTGCACAATGTACTTTTCATAAAAAGACTGATAAGTAAGATTGTCAAATTCGGGGTTCTGAGGACGATCGAAGTAAACAATTAACTTAGAGCTAGCTCTGGAAGTAGCATCTTCCAGCTGGTCTGGTCGAAAACAGACAGCCTGTTTCCCTTCCAGGTGAACTGGTAGACACTCAACGGTTGGTTCAGACACTGAAATAGGAAACCCCAGAAGTCTCCAACATGCGTCACTAGCACCAACCATTCTCTTCGTCACGTAATGATCTACCTCATCATCTTGCTTACTGAAGGGAGTCACAGTGACGTTCTGCAGGGAACCTCCCTTCATAAGATATTTGAAGAGGTATTTTATTACGCGGCGAGTAGAAGCTAGCTCCAAATTAATGTGTGCTTCGTATTTAAGCAACAGGGCCGGGTTATATGGTACAACCCATCCGTCATGTACGCCAACTTGTCTTTTACGTGACGTTATGAAGCCCTTATTACTATAATCCCGTTTATATTGGACGAACCCTCTTTCATCAACGTGTGTAGTTTCACACGAGGGCTTAGGGAAGAACTTTGTGCAGTAACCCTTCGCAGAGTCCCAGCAAGGAAAGTCAGTTCGATGATCAGTACCACATGGGCCGTGAACCATGTGTTTCAGAACCAACTCTCTAAGCCGGCCTCCGGCTTCTTCCTCCGAGGGAATATCTGCGCGGATTAGTGAGTCAATGTCGGATGCTTGGACTGGTCCGTCTCCGTTAATCTTGAATACGATGTGGGCATGAGGAAGGCCCCTCATCTGCATCTCGATAACGTAGACGAAATAGACCGCACGACCGAACATTGCCTCACTTCGCAGATCTCGGAGAAGTTCCAGAAGTTTAATCCGGAAGACTCTGCAAGCAGTGCTAGGGTCACTGCGCCCACCCCCGCGGGGACAAGCTTTCTTGTTTTCCTCCCAAGTCGCGCTGTATGTAAATGTTAGAAAGAAAGTGGGGGAGCCCAGACGACAAACAAGAGCCATGGCGTGCTCATAATGAACTTTCATGTATCTGGGACCCCCTGTAAATGTACTTGGGAGGTAAACTTTTCCAGCTTGTGCCCCACCCTCGCCCTGGACAGTTTCGTCGTTGGCTATGTCTTCCAAGACTTGTCTACCTGTACGACTACCACGTTGAACATCAAGGAGTTCATCCAATGGCCCTATCCGCATGGCATTGGAAGTTGGTTTGGTCTGGGAAAATTTTATGAAACGAAGTTTCTCTTCCTCATACCTCGCATACATCTCAACCTGCCAGGCTTGAGAAAGACGGCCGATATGAGAGAAGCGAGATTCGGAAAGGAGAAGACAACGTGTGTAGTTGTATTGAGTGAGCTTTTTCCCACTATTGTCAAGAAGACCAATATGCCAACCCAATGTACCTTGAGGATAGAGCAAAGGATATTGGAAGGGTTCCATCAACGGACTTAAAGGTCTATGGACGTTGGCCTATCGTCGCCTATTTTCCAGATGGTTAATTTCCTGGGCTCATTAACTGCTTCCTCTGTGCTGAGGACAGCGTGGACCTCAACGCCCGTTTGTCGGTCACCAAGAACTGGGCCATGAGTCGCTCGGGTGGTCAGTTCGAAATCCAAATGAGCAGTGACAGACGGCTCATTGGCTAATCGACGAAAATCATGGACGAATGGATTAGAGGCATCTAGGAAACTGGTAATCTCATCGACCACTTCGCCATCGAGAGACCTGCCCATAGCAATATTTCTACGTTCCTCGCCGTCATCTATGTACAGTCGAGAACGATTAACTAACTGGATAACCTTAGACTTAGTAACGAACTTCTGACCTGGAGCGGACAAATTGTATACATTATGGTACATACGACCTTCAATTTTGAAGAAAGCGAGACCACTTGGATGCCGGTATCCACCGGGCACCTCAAGAGCACAGAAAGCGAAAAGGTCGTTGTAAGCCCTTGCCCGTTCAAGAAATAGACGGTTAGAATAGAATGCTGCTTGAAGTGGAGGCAATCGAAGGACATTATAAGCTCCATCTCCACAGCACCATTTTTTTCTATCACGTTCTTCGTCAAACAACCTAGCTCCACATAAAGGACACTTGTAGATATCTTCCGCCCAAAGACTAACTTTGTTCAATTTATAAGCGATAATGCGATCGAATAAATCTCCATTCCAACTGGCCATTGGACCATGTTTGTTGATGAGATGACTAAGTGAAGCAGGCAAATGTCTAAGCTCTTTAACTATTGGATTTTTCAATCGAAAAACATGAACTCTCTGACGTGAAGCATCGGGATGCCGTTGAGAATAGCGTTCAACAGCAGCCCTGTGTACATCGGGATTCCGTTGTGAATACCGTTCAACAGCAGCCCTGTTAACTTCAGGGTGTTGTTGACTGTATTTCTGGACCGAATCCCTACGCTTCTCATGATTTTTCTCGACGTATCTTTTCTTTGCCTGCTGCAATTGTTCTTCACGGGTGGTCGAAAGAACTTTAGGCCGCCCACGCTTAGTTTTCTTTGGTCGTCCTGGTCCCCTTTTAACGACTGGGTGGTCAACTGGAATATCTTCCGGTTGAAGAACTGCATGTGTTGTTGAATCAGCCTGCTCAATAGATCTTTGGAATGTAAGTCTAGTAATATTATACTGACTTTCATTTCCACCCAGTGCTGAATTAGCAAGTAACAGAGAAGCGAGTGATAAATAATTGTCACAGACAAAGAGACGAGCACGGTTTTCACCATCGTTTGAGCTGTGTCGACGCTCCTCGTCTACTCCATGAGAGTCAAACACAAACAACATGCCATCATCACGCCAAAAGGCTACTGTATTCATCTGTCCCGTAAACAGAAAACCACCAATCGAATCAGTAGATAAAATGCCTTCCAAAATATCTGACAAATGACGGGCGGAGTTGGACAATTCATTCGCGGATGGTGGATAGAGGCCATTGCATACGTAAGATATGTCTGCAATGTGGATTTTTTGGCCCATAATAATGACTTCTCTAACAAGATCTTCGGGAAACAAATACCTATTACTGATGCAATTCACACGACGAGACTGTCTGTACAAACTGTCACCCGCCATGAGAATTCCATCAATAATAGGTGTAGAGAATTCACCATGTAAGTAATTCCAAGCAAGCGCACATGCTGCATTGGCAACACACTGCGCGTTGTTGCTATAGGAATCAAAGCGGACATCACCTTGGTGAAAGGATCCACTTTCAATGCAATAATATTTCATAGCCATTTCAATCAAATAGAAAACTTTAAACAATAGAAAACTTTAAACAAAAACTCAAATGAGAGAACGACTCCGCCATCAGTAAGAGGTGTAGTTAAAAGACATAACTTAAATACAAGCGAGAACTAAAAGACAAATAGCGCTCCAAGCGACATCTTTAAGAACTAATGTACTTCCTTACCGACACTTCGTCTTTTTAGCATTTTTTTATACTTTAAAAGTTGAAAATTTGTTGTTTTATGATTTTCCCTTAATTAAAACATCTCAAAGAATGTTCATGCCAAATTTCAGGTCTCTAGCTTAAACGGTCGCTTCAGGACTTTACTATCATCAGTGAGTCAGTTACACATGGGGCTGTATATATTATAGACTCGCCTAGGGCTCGATGGGGGCTCCGCCCCCATGCCCCCTTTATGGTTCTCTCAGATTTATTCAAGTTTTAAACTTTATATCAAACACATAGCAAAGCTAAGCACGCTAAGATAGTCTAAGCAGCTAAAGATACGCCAATACGTTTGATGCTTAATGTTTTGCTGGTGTCAAAGTATGTCTCTTAAAACACCCGCTTCTTACATATTACCATCAGTTTGGAAGTTAAAACTCAAGAGGAATCATCTGTGGTGGGGAGTTTTAAGAATATTTTATAAAATCTCCTAATTCGTTCATAATCTATAAAGTCTCACGGGTTACCAACCACAATTTAAATCGTTTTGATCGACCTTGAGAATTGGCTTCAGATTCGTCAAAATGTTAAGTCCAAAAATGTAGTTCATTTCAAGATACGTTTGATAAAACATCAAGTTTATTTCCTATTACTAAAAGTTTGATTGTTCAAACTTAAAGTAGAAAAAACCGTCATATCATAATAAGATGGAATTAATCCGAAGGTAAAAATTGAAATTGAAATTTTTAAAGTACTCCCCCTTTTTAAGGGTGAAGGGTGCGAGAAGCTACAAAATTTCAAATCTCCGGGTTTATAGAATATCTAAAAATAAAATAATCATGACAAAACATATATCAGTTTCGCAGTAATTTTACCGGTTCAAACAAACTCACAAAAAAAACTATAAATGAAAAAATGTTAATAATTTCGTATTTTTTCACAATTTTAGACTGAAATTGGCCAATAACTGTTTCTATAGTAAGACCTAGATATGGTTATAATGTACACTAAATATGTGGCATGTATGTGCCATAATAGTAAATGAAAAATATTGAAATAGAGCAATTGCTGTGAAAGAATTTCGATATTGTGAAAGTACGCCTCTTGTTAAGGGTGAAGGGGGGATATACTGAAAAATCGCAAAGGAGCGAACTTGTAGAGCGTCTAAAGTAGAATATAATACTGGCAAAACACACATAATTTTTTCTGTATATTTGGCAGAGTACAGTAATTTACAAACACTTATAATGAAAAATGTTAATAATTACGTGATTTTTCATTTTTTTGGGACTCAACTATGATTTAAATTGACCAACTGCTGTTATCATAGTAAAACTAGTTGGATCTATAATATGTACAAAGTTTCAGGCATCTGTGTTTCATAATGTTAAATAAAAAATTTTGGATAATCACATTTTTATGAAAAAATTTAGAAATTGTGAAAGTATGCGCCTTTTTAGGGGGAAGGGGGTGAGATACGCCAAAATATGGAATGACCAAACTTGTAGAACGTCTATGATAGAATATGTTAATGGCAAAACATATATCAATATTTCAGTACATTTACCAGGTTAAAGTGAATTACAAACACTTTTATAAAAAACTGTTAAGAATTTTGTGTTTTTACAACTTTTTTGGGATAATATTCGACTGACATTGGTAAAAAGCTACTACTATAGAAAAATCTGTTGAGTTCATAATAGATATTATAAATTCATGCATATATGTTACATAATAGTAAATAAAAATAACAAAGTAGCGCAATTTTTGCGTAAAGATTATTCTTAATTTTGAAAGTACGCCCCCTTTTAAGGGTGAAGGGGGTGAGATACGACAAAATTTCGCAGGGCAAAACTTGAAGAGCGTCTATAATGGTATATAGTAATGGCAAAAAATATATACCGAAATAGCAATATATTTACCAGGTTAAAGGGAATTACTAACACATTACGTGAAAAATTTTTAACAACATTGAGTTTTTACAATTTTTTTCACTAAACTTAAATTGAAATTGACAAATAGCTACTAATATAGGAAGAACCTGTTGAGGTCACAATATAAACAAAAATTCATGCATATATGTTATATAATAGTAGATAAAAAATATCAAATAGCGCAATTACATTCAAAAAATTTTAGAAATATTGAAAGTACGACCCTTTTTAAAGGTGAAGGGGGTGAGATACGCCAAAATGTCAAAGGGCCAAACTTGTAGAGCGTCTATAATAGTGTATAGTAATGGCAAATTATATATCGAAATAGCAATATATTTGCCAGGTTAAAGTAAATTACTAACACATTACATGAAAAAATGTAAATATTTTTGTGATTTTACCACTTTTTTGGACTAATCTTCTATTAAAGTGGGCAAATGGCTACTAATATAGAAATAACCTGTTGAGGTCATAATATAAACAGAAATTCATGCATATATGTTACATAATAGCAAATAAAGATATCAAAATAGCGTAATTTTTTCGAAAAGTTTTAGAAATTTTGAAAGTAAGCCCCTTTTTAAGGGTGAAGGGGGTGAGATACGGCAAAATTTTACATGACCAATCTTGTAGAGCGTCTAATTCCCAACTAACGATTTTCCCTCAGATTTGAGGTAGGACCTTTCGTTCAAAAGTTACAGCGAAAATAGTAAAACCTTACATTTCGGGGTTACCGGTTTCCACCCTTCGTTATTTTTTTGGGGGGGTTGAAATGGAAAATTGCCGGGTTTCAGACTTTTCCCGGGGGCATCAGATCTTAAGCCACCCGCATGCCAAAAATCAAGTTTCCAGCTCACCCGCAAGTTGTCTAGAATTTGTATGGATGAGTGAGTGAGTGAGTGAGTTACACATGGGGCTGTATATATTATTGATAATATAATAATATCGTATCATAGGATAATAAAAGTTACTCAAACGTAATACAAGTAAGGTATATTTTCTTCAAGCTTTGCAAATAACTTAGTTCTGAGATAAAAAATACTTATATAGGTCTCTATGCGATGGAAAGTCTCATTTCGTTAAAAGTTCACTTCGTTGAGTTCAAAATGGTTCAAAATCAAAACAAAATGCTGGTTGATGAAAACAGCAGCTGATTCAACTGTCAATGTACGATTTTTACGAACCTCTTTCTCCAGTATAAACATATTTTTAGTCAGTTACTTAAATACTAAATGTTTCTTTAATAATAAAAACAATAATAAATATAATAGTACCTTATTCTGGTGATTATTAATGTATAGATAATAAAAGTAAAGAATAATACAATAATTGAGCTATATGTAGAATTGAAATTTAATTAAAAAACTAAAGTATAAACATTTAGTTTTCCGTTTTGCAGTCATAATTTCCGTTGTAATATAGAACCGAATAGGGACATCCCATGTTAAAAATTTCTAGTTTTGCCGTCGAAAACCAAAGGAAAATAAAGAGCTGATGCTATATAGGAGCATTCTCCTTATTGTCAGGGGAAGCCCTCATTATATCTTTTACATGTCAAAATGTGCATATATGTTTGCAAAAAATCAAAACAATAACAAACTTCTGCAAAATTGTTCTAGTCATCTGTTTCCATTCAACCAATCATCATAGTCCTTAGATAAAAATCACATCTTGGTGGTGCTATATCTGTGTTCCAAGGGCGGTGTTCTCTCTTCCCCATAAGGATGTCCCTACTTATTCGATTCTGTATTCATTGATGATACTTAAATAAAAACTATCAATAGTGAAATCATCTGTTAAGCCTAGAAGTAGAATCAAAGTGTTTCAGATTCGACATGCAGTCCATGATTTATATTATATTGCAGCACCGTAGGCATAAAAAATTCTGAAAGGCGAGTGAGCGAACGAACTCGTCGTGAGGGCGAATGTGTGGAGCGAAAGAGCTCGTCTTGAAACGAAACAAGTTTTTTGTACTTGAAATTTTAGCGTTCCGTTTGTTACTGTTATTTTTTTAGAAGAATTTTTTAAGGTCTCCAATATTCTATGCAGATACGTACGTACGTGCATATTTTTATTTCTAAACAAGCCAAATGATTATAACGTACTATTTTGGGAGTTTCATCGTTCAAGGGGTGTGCATGTCAGAGAGATCGACGTCCAACTGAACAGGACTATGAGAGCCATAAGTGGTACACTCATGGCAACACCTGTACCCTGGCTCCCAGTGCTGTGTAATATCGCTCCACCTGAAATAAGACGAAGGGAGGCACTTGCTAGGGAATATAATAAGATCGTATCCGCTCCACAGCTACCCATCCATGATTACCTACCCCAGGAGACGGGCAGATTGAGGTCCCGAAGACCACCACTGCGGACAGCATCCCAGTTGACGGAGACAAACTTTTCCATCCACACCGACTGGACTTCCTCCTGGGACTCTTTCCAAGGCCGGAATCAATTTTTAATTGCTGACCCAACCTTAGCAGTAAGTGGTATGGATCTTCCTCGGAAGCAGTGGACCGTTCTCAATCGATTCCGCACTGGTGTGGGAAGATGTAATTATTGGAAGTACAAATGGGGAATGACAGAAGACCAGTCATGCCGCTGTGGAGCGGAGTTGCAGACTATGACTCACATAGTCAATGAGTGCCCTTTGAGTGCTTTCCCCGAAGGATTGATTGGGCTGCATTGTGCAAGTGAAGCTGGGCTGCAATGGCTTAGCGCCCTGGATTTGGCTTTGTAAAGAGAGATCATAACTTTATGTTTTTAGTTTAGTTTTTAAATTTTTGACGCAGGTGCTAAGCACCTCAGAGAATGTATTATATTTTTCTGAAGTTGGTGGCTGGCTATTAATGCCATACGATATATATATATATATATCGTTCAAGGGGTTTTAACAAAATCGGTGTTGACACGGTTTATTTTAAATTTGAAAAAAATAGCTAAGCTTAGTACATCATCTTTATGTCATTATTGAATAATAATTTAATCAATAATTATAATTAGAAAATATTTACTTGTGTATCTTTGGCAACTTTAAAAACATTTAGGCCGGCACTAGAATAAAATATGACACTGGAGTAAGAAGGCCAAAGAAGGAAAGGACTGACTACGACTACATACACTGCTGACTATTCTTATACGACTTGTATTTAAAACCACTGAAAATATGATAGGTGTATTTTATTTTTTCCAACAGTCTAGAAAACATTAATTGTAATTTTGTTTTGCCTATTAGTAGAGAGAAATTAAGAGACCCAGGACAGCATGTAAAACGAACGTGTAAGAGAACCAAGCCCATGTTAAACGGTAAGAGAGCCAGGACTGGGTGTGTAAAAAAGTCGGAAAATTAAGAGAACCAGGACAGCGGGTAAAACGAACGTGTAAGAGAACCAAGCCCATGTTAAACGGTAAGAGGGCCAGGACAGCGTGTTAAACTGAACGGGTGAGAGAACCGAGACGGCGCGTCAACAGGTGTAAGAGATCCAGGACGGGGGTTCGAAAATTCGGAAACTCCTTCTAGGTAATGTAGTTTTTTTTTTTTTAATATCCCATCGAGATTGTCCCTTGTTGTGACATTATGAATAAAATAATATGTGACATTATAAATAAAATAATATTATAGTACTTAAAAAAACATTTTTGTCACATCCCATCGAGATTGTCTTTTATCGTGACAATCCGAATATTACTTTATTATATTTTAATATATTTTAATTTATTTTCATATATTTTAATATTATTTTAATATTAAAGTAGTTTAACAAACAAATACAATTATTTAGCTGATAACATATTTGAGTGAAAATCATAACCGTTAAGATTGTAGGAAAGAAATTACAATGCAAATTGTTTAGCGCCACGCTTCAAACACATTAACTTATCATAATTGTTGTACGATAAGAAACCTATTGCATCTCGAACTAAACCTTCGTATCATGTCTGATGCGGTTTTCTTCCATACTCTACCCCAAGGTGAAAACAAAATGTTACCACATGTTACTAATTAACGGTATACAAGACGACGGTAAAAGTGTGAAGATACATAGACTTGTATTCATTTATGCGGATGAACAATCTGTCGAGGAACAAGCCAATGTTTGGAAATAAAACATGCGAGTATTTACTCTAGTTATTAATCTGCTCGGCATTATATGTTATAGAAGTCAAATTAGCTCAATGCAAAAGTGAACAACTGATTCGTATTGAGGTAACTCGACTTTTAAGAGTCACGAGTTCGATTCTTAAACAAAAATCTGAACTTTTTGCTAAAATTTTAATGGTAAAGTAAATAAAAATACATTCTTATTAATTTTTAAACATTTTATTACATTAAACGATACTATCTTTATGTATCCAAGAGTTCTTCGATGATGGAAACCCCAACCATTTCACGAGCACTAAATCTTTATTTTTCCGAATTATCTTCTCTACTAAGTAAACATCATGGTATTTCGCCTTTACCAACTCCTGTTCATAGAATCCTCCAGCTATTGAGTTTTTATCACCGTCAACCAACAAATAAGTAACAGGATCAGTGTGTTGTACTTTATCCACCTTAAATATTTCCGTAGAATAATTGGGTGTGAAGCCTTTGTCAAACACGCCTTTGTTCTTGCTTATACGGACATAATCTCCCATTTCGAATCTATTGTTTTTTTTCAAACTCGGTTTTTTATAAGCATAAACGGTTCGCAAAAGATCAGCTTCAGACTTTTTGTTTACCTCAGACGGTCTCATCTTTATGGTAGAATGTTTTCTGCCGTTATAAGACTTGACTAAGTTTCCTAACATTTTTGTCCAGCTGTACGACCCATTTATTGTGAATTGTTTCCACATTATGTTTTTCAACGTTCTATTGAATCTCTCCACGACACTAGCCTTTAAATTACTATAAGTTGAATAATGATTAATAGTATACTTTTTCATTAACTTTTGAAAATCCTCGTTGTAAAATTCAGAACCTAAATCCGACTGCAGGTTCTTCGGGACTCGTCCTTTGTTGATGATTTTTTCCATCGCATTACAAATATTTTTACCAGACTTAGTTTTAACCGGCTCGACCCACGCGTATTTCGAAAACACATCGATGACAGTCAGTAAATATTTAAATCCGTTGTTAAATTTAGAGTATTTAATCATATCAATCAGATCACATTGCCAAAGATCATCTATCGATTTAACTATTACTTTTCTCCTAGCGAACTTCTTCCGGATAGGCTTATGTATTTCGTTAGCGATTTGTTCTTTTATTTCCATCTTATCTCTCTATTACACCTCTATCTCTGAGTTCCGCAATAATACTAACTATCTCATTATTATGACTGTTATTACCAGCCGCTTCTGACGCTTTGAGCTTTCTCAGCCTATCGACAATTTTATTTATATCTTTATAATGTACAAATTCAGGTGCACAAGGTGAAGACTGAAGTTTCATGTAGTCACCTTTCAATCCGTATCCCTTTTTGAACAACTTCGATATATAGTTTTGATACTTTGGGCTTTTCGTACCGTTGATCCTTTCTCCCTCTGTATATCTCACCAAATGAGCGTTGGTCAAAATTAGAATATTCTTATACTCTTTCATATCCGAAGAGGAAACGAATCTCTTCGTTGGTTGTTTTTTAAAAAGTAGTTCCAACAGACCTTTAGTTAGTTTATATTCATTGTTTTTAATTTTGACTGTGTCGTTATTTGGATTGAAAGAAATTATACCATCTCCAATCATCCACACTCCACCACCACCGTGGTATACACCATAAGTATGATCCATCTCATTATTCGTATTGGAAGCGCAATTTCGTAGGTAATATTCGAATGTGGAAGCTAAATCACCTTCACCTGCATCTTCGCGCTCGTCGTTGTCGTCATCGTCATCATCCGATCGCGGTTGACTTTCATCATAATGGGACGTCCTCTCTTCTTCTTCTTCTTCTTCTTCTTCTCCTTCTTCAATTTCTTCTTCTTCAGGATCTTTCCTTGTGGATCCACCTTCCGGATGATCTTCTCTCGTAGATTTAGGAGCTATATGTTTTCTTTTGTTAAGTTTAGTGACACCGACCGTTTCCCCTTTGGCGACACCATACAATCCGTTCGCCTTTTCTTTCTCTAGACGTCCTTTTCGGTTTGAAATCGTTTTAACGATTTCATTTATCGGATCAACGATCGGTTTAAATTTTTTTTCAATTATTTGTTCTTCCTCAGCCACTCCGCGTTTCAGGGCGAAATATTTTTTCCTCACAGCGTTACTGGTCTTTATTATTTCTCTTTTGAGGTCCATATCGCACCAAAGCTCTGTTGTGACTAAATTTCTGGTTACAACCTGTCTTGTTTTATAAAAAACCTGTCAAAACCGATACGATATCTACCTTTATTCATATCACTTTCCTTGTCTATTACTAAAAACCCGTACTTGGTGACCCAGCAGGCTCTACACATCTTTTCAAACTCTGAAAACTGCATATCCGAATTGACATGATCGTTGTATATGTGTTTCAGGTTTGTACCATCCTGTTTAAAAATTATCACCATATTAGCATTATCCCTTATTAGCTGTTTGGGAACTTTACTGTACGACTGACAAAGATAAAAACAGTCAATGTGTTTGTGCCTACCCATTGAAAAAAAAGCTGAAATATTGTTCTGCTTGTCGGTTATGATATCATCAAAAATAAACAAAGAGTTTACTTTAGCTTCAGCGGGATTGACAATGTCTTCGTTATTGGAAAATTTGTAGTAACCGACACCTTTGACACGATCCAAAACTTTTTCTAAAAATAGGTACTTCGGTTGATATAAAGATTTTGAATAAATATAAATGTTTTCAAACATCAGTCCGTTTGGGTCACTGATGAGGCTCAGCAGAGTCGCCGTTTTCCCGCAGGCCGACGGACCCGATATGATACATCTGATGGAATTCGGAAGAAGCTTACCGTGTTTTTTACCTTTACTATTATTCCCAAAGTAATCCAATTCGAAACACCTGATTGGCAGGTGCTCTTTTTGCTTAACCACTTTCATGTCTGTCGTCATGGATGTCCTCGTCCTCTGGAATGACTGTCAAAAGTGTCTAGATTTTCTAAAGTCTATATATACTTATATGAGAATTCTAGGTTTAGATAGAAATATAAAATATTACAATATGTGAAATTGATTATATAATGGGAAAAAAATTCAACAGGTAATTAGAGAGTATTACGAAGTAGCAGACATGATAAATAAATAAAACTCATTAAATATTACTTTTTATACATTTATTGCCAGAGGTTACGTTCTGTTCTCCTGGAATTCGACAGCATTATTCTTCTCTTTATTTCTTCGATTCTCCACAGTTTACCTCTTCCGTAGCTTCTTAGAAACAGTGAACATACACGATGATCCCTTTCCAAATCACTCATGTTGATGAAATTATTGATAAATTCTTCGGCTTCACCGTTCATAGACCTGTGTCTTAAGTATAAAATGGAATAGTGTCCGCAGTAGTGTGAACACAGACTTTGAACCCTCGTCTTGTTGTACGTCCATTCGTCACAGTTGGCTTCTAGAAATTTGAAGATTCTGAATGGTGGTGGCATCCCCAAACTGTCAAAATATTCTCCTCTTCTAAATTCATTTAAGTATACCGCCACCCAGTGGTTTCCAATATTGAATATATAGCATGACGGATATCGAATATAAATTGGCATATAGCTCAAATCGTCATATATGCTTGGAAACAAAGATAAAATATGTTCATCGTTGTTGATGAAATACTCTACTTCGATAGCAAACATGACACGCAGTTCGCCTTTTTAGGTGGAACTCCGTCTAATTGAGATGCGGAATGTTCGTAACAGTAAACCACGTCCGCCAACTTATTTTTCATGAACACTGAGAGAAGGTCCCAGACGCACTGAATTTCCGCGTCCGTCACGTAGTTTACAAAAAACTGCTTGGGAAGGTACGTTATCTCTGATAAATTAAGATTTCTCAATGACGGATTGCCGAATTCATCCTTTTTATTGAACTTCTCTATGATGTTTCCAATTCTGTCGACGACCTGCTCCACCGTCGGCGGGAGAGACGGATGTCCGAGATAATTGCATACGAACCACTTGTGTAAGACTCTGGCATTCTCCACGGCGCATTCGTCCATCGCTCGTCGGTGGTTAAAACATTTTTTCGGTGGTAAAGACGTTTGATTCCTCAAAGTCGCGAGCGAAGGACAGTTCAGATCCTCCATGTTTACGACCGCGATGTCCTTGTTCCCCAGTACTCCGTCTAGAACTTGTTTTTTCTCGCAACCCTTTACCAAAACCTTCGTATAGTTATAGGTCATCTTATGAAAAATCGGAGCTATCTCACTGTACTGCACGTGACCGTCTTCCCAGTCCAGCCCGTGTTTATGCTGTTTGAGCCAATCGGCGCATCTCCGTTGGACGGGGTCCAGATCCGTGAACGGATGCGGAGGCTTGAAAATGAAAGATTGCGATTTTCTACCTGACACCGACATGAAAGCCACTTCTTTTATCACAAAATCGTTACTCTTACCCCTAAAACCTTGTATATCACAAATGACTTGCTTCGGACACATCTCAAGACGCACTGGCTTTCAAATCAAATGTTATTTCACTATTTTTATTACAGTCTATTATCTCGCTGATATATTGCTCGATAACTTACAATCGATAAGATAAACGTTATCACAGCTGTGGTCATTTTTCATTCTCTCAAACGATTCTTTTGACAATGTTTGTCATCGGGTTGTATTCAACAATTTTATCATGTAAAATCAAGCAATACGCGGTGGTTTTATCTGGAAATTCTTTCTTGGATTCGAATTCCAACTTGATATCGACAGGACCAGACTTGATGGATTCGTTTTGTCTCGAGCAATCTATGACGACCATCGGTGCGTACTTCAAAAACTCTTCGAAACCGAGCAAAGGGTCGTTCCTTTTATAGTAGTAACTTTCTTGAAACTTGACGTACATGTCATATAATACTGCCGCTTGCTTCTTCGAAACATCTAAATTCATATCATCGTAAGGGTAACACTCAGAGTTCAAATACAATTTAACATTGGATATATCACACGCATCGAAGTGACCGGCGTGCTTCTTAATGTTGTTTAAACGATCAGTTTGGAAAGCCAATATGACGTAGCGGGGACGCTCCAATGCACTGGTCGTCTTCACGTTCCACCTCTGTCTGCTCGTCTTTGGCAGAAGTGGATATTCGTATAGCTCCCACGTTCTGAAGTTCACGAAAATCGATTTATTCAAGTTGATCACTTTCAATAACGACAGTTTCTGTTCGTCCGACGGAACGATGTAGGGCATCCTCCAGTTGATTTTTTTTATATTGACTTTTGCTGAAGGCTCCACAACAGTGGTTGCGGTCCCGCTCCCGACGGTGAGGGATTCACCCAGAAACGCATTGGTGTCGGATCGCGACCTGACCAGGATCAATTCCTGTTTGCAGTTCAATATGATTTTTTTGTAATCCTCGGCGAAGCCGAGAAGCGTTCTCAACGGTATACACACGCTGAAATAATATTTTCCTCCCGTCGATCCGTCCTCTTTGAGTTCGACCGATTCGCCCCGGTTGCCGACCCACCCGGCGTTGCTCAGCACCCTCACATCGCCGTCACTCAACGAGAGGAAACCTTTTAACGTGCTCGTTATGCCTACGTTCTTGGAGCGGTCCACCTCGACACCTCCGATCTCCAATCTGACCTCGTCAAAAAGATAAGCGAATCCGTTGTTTATGAATTTACATTTCCCTTCGGTTACGAGCTCCCCCTCGATATACAGAGTGCTGTTGCACGGACAGGTGTATATGTCTTGGTGCTGGATGGGAATTCTTATTTCATCATTATTGTTGAACGACGAATTCGCATACGGAAGATGAGGATGTATTTCAATTTTGTTGATGCTTTCGTCGAAATATATCTGTTCCTTCACCTGCAGAATATTACCATCCATTCTTCACTTTGAATCCCAGCGCTTCTAGAAATTTTCTGTTGGACGACGTCAACGACCTTCTTTCCACGGCGACAGGCTTTCGACTAACGTTTTTCCTGGCTATCGACTGGCTTTTGTTTATATTATAGACGATCCCCATTATTTCGCACGTTTCAGATGTAGTGTTATCGTTATCACCTCGTTTCTGAAATTGATCAGTTTCCCGTCCTGATCGACTATTTTAAGAGATATATTATCGATCGACCTTGTGTTGATTGGAAGATAAATTAAATTGGCAGGTGTTTCCACAATTTTAAATCCCGGTGGGACCTTAGGGAAAAATGTATGCAATGTATGACAAGGACTTCCGTTTATAAAGGATGACGTAACTATATTGCACTCGATTACGATTGAATTTACTTTAAGAATATTCACGGTTTTATCTGAAGAGTGCGTTGTATATCTCGACAAGAGCCTCTTTTCAAACCCCAATAACGTCCCTATTGAGTCTTCTTTTGTGAAATCGACCTCATGCGAACATTTCAATTCACTTTTCAGTGTATTGTTATTAGGATATATGGATATGTACACAGGCGGATGTTTATCGAAGGAACTGCTTCTTGGCTCGGATTTATCAACGAGCTCTTCATTGCTTTCTCCTCTCGTGTCACCTAATTTCTTTCTTAAATATTTCTGCATATCGGATATTTCATATGCTCCAGTCGGTATGATAACAGAGTGATGGACGTTTTGATCGTCAATCCAATAAAACGTATTACATCCTAAATCGACATTAGGTATAGAGTTGAAACTTTGAAAGTTTATCAAACCTATTACATAATTACCGTCATCGTTCAAGTCGATCGGTGGGAATATGTCACAAGATATGACAGAGCTTTGACCTGTTAATGTAAATAAGTAAGACATGTTTACGGGTGAAAACCACTGGACACACTAAACTATTTACAAAACAATCTTTTATTTTTATTCACACAAAAATTTCAAGCACAGGTGTCCGCAGATTTCGGTGCTGTAGTTTTGATATCTATTATAATTATACAATATAACGCATCCTTTGAAATAGTGTATTATTTCTATTGGTGGTTTCAGGTTGCCGAAGCTGTCGAAGTACTTCACGCAGTTTCCGATTTTCTTCGAGGCCACCCAGTGGGTTCCCGGTCCGTCTTGGTTATCAAGATTTATTACGAGAGATTCGCGTTCGAGCGGCGTATCTGGTAGCGTGTCTTTTGTAAATACACCTCTAAAACATGGTATGCGTAGTATTTTCGCATATTCCTCGACCTCATAACTATTCAAGGCTTTTTCTCTAAAAAAATGCCCATACCTTGTTTGTATGGTTTCAAGTAGAGCCCTCTTCCTTTCTGTATTTTAACGTCATTGGAATTCTCAAGTTTGGATTTCCTCACGTCGTGAATGGCCTTGTACATCGCCGCCGCACCTCCAGCCAGGCTTCCGACCGCCGACAGGCCGGCGAACAGCGGAATCAGAAACGGCAGGGCTCCGCCGGATTTCGGTAGCGGTATGATTCGAGGTGTCTTGATTTCGGTCTTCGGTCTCCCATCGACCGCCAGTCTCGCCGCCCGCAAGGCCGCCGGGACCAACACTTTGATATTATCGGATTTTTGAGTTTTTAATGCCTTTTTGGCCGCTCGAAAAATATCCTTGAAATGTGTTTTTTTAGCGTGTTTCTTAGTTTGTTTGTTCACGTTTTTTGTATTTTTCTTTCGATTCTTCCTTCTTCGGCCCATCGCCGCCGCTACCGTCGTCGGTGGCGACATGCCCGCTCCGAGTCTCACCTTTGCTTTCATGGCGTTCGTCACTGCGTAAGCGGCCACCTTCTCGCCCAGTTTCGCGTCCGGAGCGGTGACTCTCGTCCAGGCCCGGTCGGCTAATAAGCGGTCGGCCTCGTGTCTGCTCTTTATATCTTTGCTTTTCGCGTAAGCTATGTCGTGTTGTTTACAAAACGAATCCAATTTGTTTATCCCCTCTTCGTTTCTCGCCAGCCTCTCTTTCAGACGTGTGCCGGGTCCGCAAAATTGATAACCTTTCAGGTGGAGTTCAAAAGGCAGATTGTCGATCAGTCGACTCAGGAGACTCCCTCCTCGCTTGAATTTTATGACCATAGTGACAAGACACACGAGTGACAATACGATATATAAAGTCACGACCTATCGATTCGAGATATTTTTACAATCTGCACATTGATTACTCACAAACTACTAACCCTGTCCCAAAAATCGTCTTTTTCTCTCTCGTTTAATCCTTCCAATTTAGAATTCAAGGTGTCCAGCACCTTTTTCAACGATTTTATCTCGCCGTCCATAGCGTTTACTTTCTGTGTCAATGTAACCAAGTCGAGACTAACGTTCGATCCTGGGGTTTTCAGCGGATCCAGGGTTCTGACAGTTTCTTGTAGAACGGAGATATCCGATCTCATATCGTCCACTGTATCTTTCAGACTTTTTGAAACCGAAAGTCTTGAGCTGGAACCGGACGATCTAGCACCGGGCGTCGGGTAGAACACGTGCAGTTGGTTATTGATTTTGTTGAGATCTGCTTCAACAACGTATCTGAATCTATTCAGCATGTTATTGTTTACAGGCGCGTCGGTATCAGTCGATTCGGGAACTTTCAGTTTTAGATTGAGTAATTTTAAATCGATTATTCCGTCATCGGCTTTGATACTTCCTTCGGTCGCTTCTTTCACGGTCGCGTGCAACTGTTCGTCTACATAGGATTTGGTGGCCGCATCGTTGTCCCTTTCCGGTTTCCTCAAGTTTCTGATGTAACAGTTCCTAGCGTCTATTTCGACATGTTTGGAAATGTAAATAAATTTGTGAATAAGGCTGCCTATATTCACCGGAGACTTGGGGTCTGTTGCTGTATTCACGTATACCTTAAACTCATTCAAATCCAAGACCCCGTTCACAGGTCTTACAAATGAGGACGTATAGTCTTCGATGTACTTTTTAAAAGACTCATCCAACGATGAGAGTGCTTTATTTATACTTTTATCGAAAAACTCCTCACTATAAGATTTGGTGACAGCGTCGTCGGGACGTTCTGGTCTCATGACATTACAAACCTTTTTGTTTCTAGCGTTAAACCCGTCACCAGTCAAGCTCATAAAACGATCTTTTGCCAAACCTAACGTTACTGCATCACCATCGCTGGTAGGATTCGATATGTTTTTGAGAACATGCCATTTGAAATCAATTTGCTTATTGATATTACTGTACGTGACACAATTTTTTAAGCCATCGTCAACTAAAGATTTACTATAGGCTTTCGTGACGACATCTGAATCGTCTACAGGTACACTGACATTCGATATTTTTCTCTTTTTCGCATCGAACTTGTTTCCGACGATCGTCATACAATTATTATTCATGTACTGGAGAGAAACCGCATCATTACCATCTGCCGGCTCTGCTATGTTGGTTAGACGTTTTTCGTCTATGTCGAAATGCCCATCTCCGGTGAGCTTAAAGCCTTCACCCGGAGGACCCCGACCTGTCGTGACGGTGGATGTGTCACGCACATAACCTCCAAACTTATCGATATTCATTTGTAGCTATCACAAATGTAAATGAATAGTCAAGTCTTCACTTAGAGTATTTATGATAAAACTATTTTGTTATCTTAGATCAAATCACAGGTTGGTAAGAGTTGAGGGATAAAAAATAATAACACAGTTTACAATTTCAACTACATTTATTTACAAACTCTGACGTAATGTACATCCAGTGTTTTATATTTACAATTCAAATTCTAGAGTACAATACTTATTTAATTCAGGAAAAGCTCAAAATAATTACATTCTGTCTCGCCGTGTGATCACCGAAAAGCGATTTACAGTATTGCCATCGTCGTCCGTATGACTCTGGACTCCGTACACGTCTTCGTCGGAGACCCAGACGATCTTTGATATTTTTACTAAAACGAGCTTGGCTATTTCGGAGCAATAACTTATTTCATAAGGGATCTGACCGTGGTTAATCAAGACGACGCGGACCGGCTCTCTGTGGTTCGTATCGATCGAACCCGGGCTATTCAGTACGGTCACCCCGTACATTTCAGCAAGCCAAGGCAACGGTCTTATCTGTCCTTCATAGCCTTCGGGTATTTGTATGTTTATTCCGGCTGATATGGAAATTATTTTTCCGGGATTCAAAACAACAGAGTTTTTGCCCGGAGGTAAATGAGCGTAGAGATCCATCCCTGCACTGCCGAAGTTATTGTACGTGGGTAAAAATGAAAATCCTTCGCCGGAGGAGAATCTTTCATATTTTACGGGGACCACTTCGTAACGACTCACATCTGGAAAGAAACCATAGTTATCACAACAGTACACCGTAAACGACTTTCGATTATTTCGAGCTTTTCCTTTAACAAAATGGGCACAACCTTTTTTCGCAACAAGTACAACCATTACAATGATATTTCTATTGTCGTTCGAGGACACAGCAACGAACGTGTAACTGCATATGGCAAAAGAAAAACAACAGAACTGACATTATTACATTACATGTTTGGTATAAATCAATCTTTTCTAATTATTTTGAACAAAATTCTTAATTATTTAATTTGACTTTTTTTGTTTGTTCTAGCTGTTTGTGTACATCTGCTTTTCTCTTTTTATCTTCGTTAAGCCTAAAATGTCCGTAAGCTATTGTATGTATATTGTCAGATAATACCTGACGCTTATCGTCATGAGAAGACAGCGCTAGCTTTTTAATACTGGTAGTGTACAGGTCGTGCTTTCTACTTCTTATTACATTCATTTCCCTGTATTGATTTTCATTTGAAAACAAAGCTTTCTCAAAGTCTTGAAAGGTTATTTCATTTTTAACAACTGACATTTTAATTCCCTTGGCTCTTTTTTTACAATCATAATTATTATCCAAGACTGTATATAACTTACATCTCAATCCTAGAAATTTCCTTAACGGCACTGAGTTGTATTCATCTTTTATAAGACCGATTTGTTTCTTCCTAAGTGTAGAAAAACACGGGTGTGTTTCTGGGTAATCACTAGTGTCGAATATGTCTAGGTGATCCTTAATTTTGGAATACACGTCCTCACATCTTATGTTAAGGATAAAACTATCAGTGTCCATATAAAGTAATTCCACATTTTCCGAACCGAATACAAGGGGGAAAATATCGTAGAAATACTTATACATGACAGTTTTACTAAGTTCGAGTATCGTCATACCGACAGCAATCGGTTTATCAAATTTTACTTTCGTCTTACCCAAATGAACTGCGACAATTCTTTCTGTAAATATAGTTCTATCGATGAAATTGGGTCTAGAAATGAGCTTATCAAGTTTTCTTTCGCTACAAACTATTTGCATGTTCAAACGGTTTCGAATATTTTCCATAGTTTTTCCGAAAAAACTGTTATTCATCAATTTGAAGAAGTCTTTTTCAAATTCATTTTTAGCGTTTTTTCTAAAACATGTGTTTTTGTCTATGTAAGCGGCTAGCCATTTTGACTGTTTAAACTTGATACCTCTGTGTATCTTGATCACAACCAATCCGTGTTCTACGGCCTGCTTTAAATTTTGACTATGGATGACGTACTTACGTTTGCTTGCCAAAGTGGTGAGTAATTTGGGAAACCTACTCCTTGGGGGATTCTTTCGTTCGGCACAAAACGGAAACTGATTGTGTGCTTCGTGGAGATGCTGTGGATAGTCTAGGTCTACCTCGACGATGTATCCCTCTTCGTCATCTTCGCTTGTAAATAGGATATTTTTTTTTAGACTAAGTATTTCCGCCTCGTCCATCCACTGAAAGTCCTTAATAGGTAGACTACCCGCCATAGAATATCCGTAAAGGTTGTTAACGTCTAGATATAAAATATAGTTGGAATCTTTGCTCGAGGTAGCCCTTTCGTTGTCGTTATCGTCGTCGTCACGGTGTGCTCCCGCATCGGTCTCCCCGTTCACATACTTGTTACTGGCTTCACAATAACGGGTCGTACACTGCGATATCCCGCCTCTTATGCCCGCCTCGATCATGAGGTACATATCGTAATCCGTCAAGAGATCCAGTTCGACTTTAGTCAGTTTAAGACAAGCGTCGAACGACAGGCCGGGCGCCGTCAGGTACCACGCAGGGTCGAGGTCATAATTGGACATGCACACCCTTCGGAAATTTTCGAACACGTCCGCTAGCAACAGAACGTCGGTTTTCAAATACACATCGGAATATTCACCTAAGGTTTTACAATTGAATGTGTTCCAAACTTGTACGGCTCTGTCGAACTCTTCAATAGAAATATTCGTTTTGTTTAAAGAGCTATAAAATTTATCAATAGTCGGTAAACACGTTTCGGTCAATCTTTCCCACTTATCTATATACTCATAAGGGAAGACGCCTTTTTTAGTTATTATATTCAACTTTTCACTACCGAAATAAGATAGTGTCTCCTTGAACTGATCTTTGTCAAGATTCTTTGTCAGTTCGTCAAGGCTTCTTGCCATAAATCTAAAGCTGTCTACAAATTTTATTTCAAATCTAGGAGTTACTTTTTTCGATAACGATATGTAACGTTCTTCAGTTGTAGGGATAACCTTAACTTCTAAATCATCGTAATCTAAGCTTTTCGTTATGAAGTGCAGGTCATAGTTCGACATGTTATGTAAAACAACAGGGAGGTACGTCGGAGTCTGATATGACAAATTACAATTGGTATGAGCAGCGCCTCTAAAGAGACCTGTTAACGGGTCGTGATCTCTTACTTTCACATCATTTGGTGTAAATGTTTCTTCGCATATATGACAGAAAGAAGCGTTTTCAAAGCGATCAGTTTCAATTTCGGTCAATTGTTCCATCGGCAATTGCTTACTATAAAGCTCGTACACTCTTAAAGCTTCATCTCTGATTTTACTGAAGAATACTTCAACGGCGTTTGGACCTCTGTAGATGACGGGTTCGTAACGATCGCCTAAGCTCGAAACCATATAATAACAGAAGCTCATTGGAATATGTTTCTGATAATCAACGGAAGCGGTCGTAGATTTTACAGGTGTGGCGGAATCTCTTGTCTCGCATGTCTTGGGGTTCTTACAGTTGGACCGCTTACAGTTCTTACAACAGTTATTCAAGTTTTTACAATCGGACCTGAAACAATTCGTACAACATCGATTTGGTGTTTTGCAAGAGAGTGTCTTGCAGTTTTCACAGGGCTTTTCTTTTTCCAGTATCGACTCGAAATCTGCGTAAATAACGAACGGAACTTGTTGTTTGTGTTTAAAGTTTTTGAACTTTAACTTAAAATTTTGTTCATCAGGCATTTCTACAGCTACGGGCTCTTGTCTATCACACAACACCTTGTGTTTCACATAACTAGACTCATTATTGAAGTGAATTAAGCAAACTTTACATATATATTTTCTCCCATTATATCTGGATATCTGTGAACTGACCAATTTATCGAAGTTCTTTATCCACGCGTAGTGCGATGTCGTTTCGTCTCCTAGTAACAATAAATCCCGGTGGTCTGGCTTTTCCCTTTTACATACTTTAATAGGGTATACGATGTATTCTTCTTTATCACATTTTCTTTTCTTTTCTATGCCAAAGACATTTATACTAATGTTATTTGCTCTTTCAAATGTAGGAATCGATTTTACTTTAACTGGGTAACTGATACAATCCCAATCATATGTGTTTTCCATTTGTTCATTGTTTTCGTATTTGCTGAATCTTTCAGGATGAATTAAGACATTCTTACTCCAAACGGCATACTTGAAACAATATTCATCATTATTTTGGACGTTTATTACTGCCGTTTTATTTGAAATAAACGCGGGTAACTTAATATGTTTACAGCCTCTGAGGGGGCTGTATTTGTTGACTCTGAGTTCTAACCCTACTATTTTTTTTAAACTCCAGCCAGATCCCTTGGTCTGATGTTCACTTTGTTCCGTCAAGAGTTTCTCGCTAACATCTTTACAATATTTATTCAAATCTGTACTCATCATTATTGGTTCATTTATCGTTTTAAAACACAATTCCCTAGTTGTTTCATTTTCAGGTTTCTTATACTCACATTTTAGTATTATGTTGCATTTAACAGTTTTCGATAGAATTAAATGTTCTTGAATTTTAGAGGTAATCAAAGGTTTGCAATAATTTAAAAAGCTATCGATGTCCAAATATCCTCCTCCATTTTGTAGCCAATACGTTTTAAGTCTACATTTCGCTGCGGATTCAGTCTCCGTGATGGGTGAATAGCCTAGGGTGTTCCTTATGTGTGTTTCACTCAATGTATGTTGATTCGAGTCCGTGTAATGCACGCTACAATTTTTACAAAATTTAATTTTAATAGCAGCTATATATTTTTCCATTTTTTATTTAATTGAACTGTTAAATGTAAGAAAAAGAAATCGTATGATTTAAGATGGTATTGACAAAATTAATATAGATTTACCTTATAGCTTGAATTATGCTTAAAATTGTACCTTGTTGCTAAGGTTGTGCTTTTATATCTAACTAAATATTAAATAAAAAAAAAAAAAACCCGCCGCGAGAGTACCATCAGTTCCTTTCTACGCCTTCTTACTTTTCTTGAGGACATTCGCCCTCAGTTCCGACAACCGCCTCGTCTGGTCCAGAGTTAGGTCGGCGCTGGCCGATATGATGGTGACGGCACCGGCGAACTCCTCGAATTTCGCCGTCAGGCTCGAGTGCTTGGTGGAATACGGCAGCCGCACTCTGTACGTGGCTTCGTCCCTCCTTTCGATCTGAGACCATCAATCGAATTAGCATAGAATATAAATTAAAAACAAAGTATAAAACTATAGAACGGGATTTTATCCAATTAATATTAATATTGAAATTTTTTATGAAACAATTTTTTTTCATTGTTAAGAGATCATTTTTATTTATTGTTTAAAAAAATATTGATTTACCATTGTTAAAGAATCCTCACATAACGATCTGTTATTAGGTTTTATATCAAACATCTGTGTTAAGGAAAACGACTGGAAATGCAGTATTACGTTTGTTACTGGCATGGATTTCTGAAATATTATAACGTTAGCAAATAAAATGGATATCGCTAGGATTTAATAAAAATAATTTACCTGGATATTCGCCTGTGGGAGGACACTCTTGATAATTATCATTAAATCTTCTAAAGACTCCAGACCTCCTCCGGGAGTGATGGATATGTCCCACAATGAGGGGGTGGTCAATGCGTTGGAGGATGCCGATGCCATGATGGTGAGTCGAGCGGTAGTTATCAATCTATGAATCTCTTGGTTATCAGTATTGGCTGATGTAAAATTCCGCTATCATAATGGACGTTTAATATAATGTGGTAATTTGCACACTTAATGGGTTTTTGTTCCCATTATTGCGATAGCAAAAACTATTCAAAATGATTTAATTATATTTAAACGATAACTATTGTTTGGAATGGTCAAACTGTTACTTTCCTAATTGAAATAATTATATAAAAACAAATAGTTCTTTGCGACAATACTGAAATGTGTCCTTATACAAAATCAAAATGACATAGAGACACAAAACAATCTAGATGGGATATGAGAATTATATAAAGTTTTCAGCTAAACAATTGTCTTTGTTTGTCAAAATACTATAATATTAAAGTATATGAAAATAAATTAAAATATATTACTAAATATATTTAAATATATTAATGTAATATTCGGATTGTCACGATAAAAGACAACCTCGATGGGATGTGACAAAAATGTTTTTTTTATATTATTTTTTGGTACTTTAATATTATTTTATTCATAATGTCACAACAAGGGACAATCTCGATGGGATATTAAAAAAAAAAAAAAACTACATTACCTGGAAGGAGTTTCCGAATTTTCGAACCCCCGTCCTGGATCTCTTACACCTGTTGACGCGCCGTCTCGGTTCTCTCACCCGTTCAGTTTAACACGCTGTCCTGGCCCTCTTACCGTTTAACATGGGCTTGGTTCTCTTACACGTTCGTTTTACCCGCTGTCCTGGTTCTCTTAATTTTCCGACTTTTTTACACACCCAGTCCTGGCTCTCTTACCGTTTAACATGGGCTTGGTTCTCTTACACGTTCGTTTTACATGCTGTCCTGGGTCTCTTAATTTCTCTCTACTCCTATTGTTAATATTGGTTTACCTTCATATACGTTAATGTAAGACCACTTAACCGACATCGTCCAACTGGTTTTAAGGCCAATTATTTCTGTATAAAAATCCCATTTAAAAATCCTGTTTGTCACAAATGGGATTAATCTCGAAAGTATCCATATCAACACCAAGTGGATTTAATGGCGGTTAACGTATTGTATTGTAATTTAATTGAAATACAATAGTCTAATATCAATCGAGAAGGCAAATGATAAATAATTAAATGTTTACTTTGTCTTGACTGGTCTACAATGCTTCCAAGTGGTTGATCAGCGACAGAGAAGCCCTTTGTATTTTTTCATGCAAAAACTAGTTGTAGAATTATAATTTGTGAGTGTGGCATAGCGTACGTTTTCTGTTTCAGAATTACTTTTCAAATGAGGCTATGATTAAGAGATAGGTTTCATCGTGGTTTAGGATAAGCACATACCTTTGCTTCTTTGATTTCGTTTTGGCAGGACAAATGTATTATTGATTGTGTTCACTAGTTTTAGTGACTGTGTATACGTTGGAATAGTTTGTTATTGAGATACTTTAAATAACTCGTTTACGACCCGGATCGCTGTATGAGTTTGAATATGTAAAACCTGCTTAAGCAGTAGATTAAAGAGTAGTAGGAAAAAGTAGTATGCCTAAAAATTATCATTTTGATGGCAATATTTTATAGTATTTAAATTCAACTGGAAGAATGGTTGCAAATAGGACGTGTCTTCTCGAGAATCCTCGATACTCTATACTCTATAATATGTTTTTCAACAATAAACATACCCTCTCTTCATTTAGAATCTTTAAGCGTTTTGTTGCAATAGGTTGAACTTAAGTTTGATACTTTAATTCTTACTGTGCAGAATTCATAAAAAAAACATGCCACACCCAATCATCATCCATCATCCTTAATGGGTAGAGAAAAATTTCATTCGAACTCACTCCACACTTGACGTTAGATGTTTTTGTTTAGCCAGATTAGCCCGTGTAAGATTGAAATTCCCCCTCATAGCGACTCAACCACCTGGCCGATTATTACGATTAGCCACACCAAAGACCCTATACACTGTATATTTGAGAGTAGCCTCAATCTTATTAGGTTTGGAATATGCCTCATTAATGTGGTCTCCCTACCAGAAAAATGACAGCGTGCTCCTGGAAAGGATCCAGCACAGATTCTTGAAGGCTGTGGGAGTTCGACTGGGATTCAACTATTTGGATTTGTCTGTACTGGATCCGAGAATGTCCCTCACCTCTGCTGGAGTCTAGAAGGATGTATTTGGACCTGATGTCCCGCTTCAAGCTCATGAATCGCCCAACAGACTGTGCTGAACTGTTGAGAATGATAGACATTCGTATTCCTAGAAATACCAGATCCCAGAAACTGTCTGGGAAGCCACTCCACGACACTGCATACAGCTACCACAGTATCACCCCTTGTTTGCTGAGATTTGGTAACGTCGTTTCCCCACCGGTTAATTTTCTTAGTACGTCACGGCATGCCTTCAGAAGAAAAATTTTGTCTCTGAACTGTTGTAATAATGTTTATAGTTAGCTTGTAAATGTTTTATTGTTATATGTAGTAGTTAAATTGCTCGCCTTTATATTTTTTTCTATTATTTAGTGAAACATCTTTGCATTTGCATTTCTTGTAGTAATTCCATATTTATGTCTTCGTATACGTTTCTATCTAAGACGGGCATGTAATTAATTAATTTATTGTTTTATACAAAACTGTAAATATCTTGCACGTTATTTATTGCATTTATCATAGGTATTTATTATTGTACTTTCGCATTGCTTAACTGATATTATACTTTATGTATTTGCACGTCTTCCATGTAATGTTCTCTTGATTATTGGATTTTTGAGTGTTAAGCATCTTGAATATTACTTTAGTTTTGTTATTTCTATTTATAACTAGTGGCTCATAGGGGCAAAAGCCCCTAATCATAAAATTAAAATAGAATGAACCATAGCGTATTAAAATTTCTTCCACAGCGAAGGTTTCCAGAAAATTTAATTTTAATTTGCGGCATATAATATTTTAACAATACCGTTTGAACCGATTATTTGCCCCCAAGTATTCTTATCAATCCTGTACTATTAGGTCACCCGTTTGTAAATGCTCTAAAAATAAGTTTGGAAAGAAATCGTAGTCCCTTAATTGAGCTGTGACGGCTTTTTAATATAACATAGAAAAGCGGCAATGAGAAAACATTGATTTTTAGCTCCTGTCAGTTTATTTTTATTTTTATGTTTTAGTCACAAAATTTAAACACAGCACCTCAAAGTGCATCTTCATTGCTGTGAATATTCATCCCTCCTAATCAAAACTCTTGATTTTGTGCAAACAAAGCAGATTTTTTTTAAATCACTACATGTAGAATCTTTAAGGAGAACCTTTCAGAAAATAATCATTCTTATATATATTTTCCATTTTGTTGTTAAGTTTTTTACCTGCTGCATTTTCCTCTAGTATGTAGGACAAACGTCTTTGATTTTAACTCGTCTTCTATAATTCTACAATCTATGAAATGACTTAAAGGTTTCTCGGAAAATTCAGCTAACAGAATACCAAAACTTCACCGACTGATACACTTTAAATATCAATTAATGTGTCATCGTTATTCAATATGATCATTTGGCACTTTTCGTCTTAAAATAAAACCAAAACAATGGAAATAATGTTGGTGTTTCTCAAACCACAATTCATCGCCCATTGCATCTATATCAACGATTAGAAAGCATCTTATGATTTGCATACACGCTCAGTTTTTTTTTTTTTTTTTTTTTTTTTTTTTACAATTTAAATTATATTAACAACAGTAAAATCAGCAGTCAATTTGTAATAGTATGTAAGGTTAACTCCTCTAGTAGAATTTTTAGTCGCACAAAGCAACGATACGACTTATTATAGTATTACCACTCTAGGGTTAATTTTTGTCATTTGGCTATGAATAGTTCTTTACTCAATTTTATCATCTGTCTCTCGTTTTAAAACAAAACCAAAACATATGTCTCAATGTACACAAAGAAGACATTTTTTGAATCCCCATGATATTGTTAAGGAGGGCGTTTTACTATATTTCTCATTTCCTTGTAACTTTATGGATACACTTTATGGGACCGAAACCTTTAATTTGAGACTCCTACCATCTTCCTGCGATTTGTAAAACACTCACAATTTTGCCCAAGAAATTTCGCTTACAGAATCTATATATATATATAGATTGCTTCTCTTGGTGTGTGAATTATTTTGTTATCTTCACTCAATGTTATCATCTGTGTCTCATTTTGAAATTAAACCATAACACATGTTTTAATGTATATAAAGCAGACGTTTTTAAAATCCCCATGCTATTCTTATGGAGGACGTTTTACGTGATTTCTCATTTCCTGTTAACATTATTGACACGCTGATAGTTTTCCCTCGTGCATGGGACCGAGACCTTTAATTTGAGACCCCTCCCATCTTTCTACAATCTGTATGACGCTCACAATTTTACTCAAGAAATATGTCTTACAGAATTATATATATAGATTCATGTTATGTTTTATTATAATGTACACATTGATGTAAATGGTGCTGACCGTTGATATATAAATAAATAAATAATAGCGGTTGCAACCGTCGGATCACCGCGCTGCCGCTGTTGCTGTTGCCGAGCTCGCCATAATTGGCCTCTCTGCACACCTCCACCTCCACCTCAGCCGCAGCCTCCATTCAACTCCTCACTCTGACAATTAATTACTTATTCATTCCCTCCCTCCCCTCCCGGGCCCCGGGCGACCGAGCCAGCACATTTACTAATTATACACCCGAACCAGTCCGTCCATTTGTAAACTGTTTAATATATTATATTTGTGTTTTGTTCCTATTACAGTGTCGGTCCCGATAACTATCGCCTTAATAACACACGTCTCCGGCTCCGATTTATGGTCCGAACAATTAAAATGGAATCTAAATAAAGGCGGACGGTGCCGAGAGGATCATTAGTTCTTATTAATGTTTCTATGTTTTTATTAGCGCCGCGATTGGATTAGCCCGAAGAGTAAATTATTTCGAGCGAGCTGTAATTACCTTGTAGCTGGCTCAGCGTTTGTTTGGCCTTTCCAAACTCGGCTCCGGGCGCTGGACACTCGGTCCATTCATCGCCGGTATGGGTAGGTGTATGGTGTACCATGCGGAGACCCTCCACCAGAGCAGCGATAGTCGATGAGGTGGTGGTGCAGACCTGGCTGCTATAACACGGCCCAGAATACTCTCGATACCCCTAAACTCGAAGGAATTTTCGTTACCCGATATTAAACTCATATTAACATGGCCAAAAATATCTATAATTTAAAAAGGTATAATGATAAATCACGCATCGGCGACCGCTCCACTTGCGCAACGCAGATTAAAATCGAATCTCGGAACTCGATCGGCGATCCGAGTCCTCCGGTAATGTAATAATCAGACCGACTGACCATAAAATTATCGAGCCGCATATTCGCTATTAAACGATTTTAACAAGGCGAACGGACAATTTATAAAATGGATACTTACACTTTAATAAGTGTTTAAACTCGAAGCGACCGGAGGAAAATCAACAGCGATTACCGTGGCGTGATGTCGACATTACCCGCGATCACAGGCATTAGACCGATATAGCCGGGCTGTATTTGCTATTCAATTATTAGCACAAGGGGCTTAACGGATAGCCGACCGACCGGCGAGATTATAGCCTGCAACGAGTCATTGAAAATGGCTGCGAAAAGGTCAGTGAACATGGCGATGGCGGCCGCGGGTCACTCGCGTCCCCGCAAATTGGGCCAAATTATTGACACTAGCCGCTTTTGTTGTTTTAGCGGTCGGTGCCTCGGCCTCCAGCCTCTCACTCGGTGGTGTTTGACATCGCGGCCCCGGGCGACGATACACTTCGCTAATGATAATCATGACCGCCTTCCCCGTACCGGGCTGATGATGAGTATTAGTGCCGGCTCTGCTGCTAGGCCTACGGTCCCATGATGTATTAAAGATTAGGACGTGGTCGCTTAGTCGGGAAGGATACCCAGGAACAACGTCAGACTACAGTGGCTGGAAGACTTTAGGATTGGACTTAAGAACACTGAAATATGGACTTGAAAATAGGACCATGGAAACCCAATCCACCTCCTCTTCCCATGAAACCTTTTTTATGCAAGTATAATTTTTGTTGTGTACTTAAATGCTTTTAGGCAAAGAGGTCCAAATCCTTCAAAGTTCCCCAAATACCTGTATCTACAATGCACCACGCTATAAGTTGCGCCAAACTGTCATCTTACCTTATTTTCTAATATTGCCTTGAGGGCTCTCTGTATTTTCCGATGCCTGATGGATCGATTGATGAGTCAGCAGCTAGGTTGACGTCCTGGCTAATGTGCCGGTGACATCAGTGTCCTGTCATTGGTGCTGGCCAGCCAATCCACGGCGGCTGCCGAGGACGACACTGGTGATTACCGCGGGAGCGCTGCTGGAATACCGCGTACCATTCAGCCGTGACTGTCGTGCAGCCACCACCTCGCGGCCACGGCAGCTATGGGCAGAAAACGTAAAGCAGATATCTGTACCCGGGGGCCGGGCATTTCCTCAGTATACTTATATACCAACCTTTTGTAAAAAAATTATTGTCAGATTCAAATATCCTAAGATCACCACTCTACTACGAGTACACTTGTTTCTTTTTAAGTCGAGCTCGTTCGCTCCGCTCATTCATCCCGTGTCAGAATCTTCTTAACCCCCTTTCAGAATGTTTCAGTATACTGAGTGTCCCAGACCACCTACACACCTCTTTTAAAATTCACTATAAGACTTTGTCGCGAAAACAAATGACGTCATTATAGGTAAACCAGGTGCGCCCTACCGATTGATGATAATTTTATTGGACAAGGTTGTCTACCATAGTAACCTATCCAGACCGGAACATTAATTTTAAGTACAAACCCTTACTTTTAAGGTATTTTTTTTTAATTCTATACTAAATTTAATGACTACAGTTTAATTTTTACCCCTAATCCCAATGTTTTGTGAGAACATTTGGTGGTGAAAATTTTATTTTTCCCATAAGAAAAACATAGGGCAAACTTTCACATCCATATTATCTCTGTAAATTTTCTTCTAAACAAAAAATGCACAGCATAAAAATGCTTCAGACTTTTCTTTTAAATAATTTTGTATCATAGTTTGCATCATTTGTTGCAATAGTTTGATCATAAATCATGTTATTTTTCCATACATTTTACAATTAGCGGAGATTATTTTAAATTTGTGAAAAACTCAAATTAATTTTACGATGAAATATTATTTAAAATGAGGTTTTGAGATATTTTCAGCTTAAACAGTTTTCTTCATGGTAAAAGTTTTAGTAATGATGAATGTGAAAATCTTCCCCATGTTATTCTTATAACAAAATTTCCACGGCCATTATCTCCTAAACCGCCAGGAAAAATGGCGCACATTACACACATTAAAGTGTAAATTAGTCTTAAAATAATGTAGAATAAAAAATACCATAAAGTGGTTATTGTGATTCGTATTTAAAATTAATGGCTTCCGGTCTAGGTAGGTTACTTATATGGTAAACCCCGTACATTGGAATTATCATCATTGGGTAGAGCGCAACAGCGCAACTGGTTTACCTTTAATGACACGGTTTGTTTTTGTAATTCTGTGGATTTAAAAAGGGGTGTACAGGTGGTCTGGGACACACGGTATATCTTGAGGTACTACACTATGGTATTAATTTGTTGAATCTGTAACAGTAGTTCATGTGAATGTGAAAGAGCCGAGCCAACGAGTTCGTCTTGAACAAGAAATAAGCCTTTTTTCACTGGGCCTTTTAGCGCACTATCTGTAATTGATATTACTAAAAATAATATTACTATTTGAGTTTATCTAGCAAATGCTCGGCCACCAGTTATACTAATGACTTACTTGAACAGAATAAAACCAACACACTATGCCCGCATGTGCAAGTAGGGAACATTAACCTAACAATTTAAAGCAATACAGTAAATAATTGTCAATAGCTAAATATTTTATATAACAGTTCCTTGTACGTACTGATATTTAAGAATGATATAGAACTCTTTAATTCTTTATAATAATGGTGAATTCAAATCCTCTATTGCGTAAACACAACATGTTGTCGTTGGGCAATGTTTCAAATACAACAATTTTTCAGAGTTTTTTTTTTACTTACCTTATGCTAATGGAGCTCACAAATTTAGACTGTAAGGTTTTTTTACATTATTAATTTTCTTATATTCTACAAATACAAAAAATGCGAAAATTTCATTTTCTCCAATTATCATTATTTAGATATTCATTCACTGAGTAAAAAGCATTCATTCCCTTTAAAGAAAATTTCCAATTTCTTTTTTACCTTTCTTTCATCATTTATATTTTTTTTTATTTTGTTGGGTAAAGAATTAAAAAGTTTTATACTCATGTAAAATGGGGAGTTTTGAAAGAGACTTTAATGATGAGTTGGATAATGAAAATTTATATATTTATGTCTGGTATTAAATTTATGATCATTATTTAAATCTTTAATGTCAATGTTACTACTAAAGACATACATGAGACTTTTGAAAATGAATAAAGAGGATAAATAAATAGATAAATCCACAAAAATACCTTACAAATAAATGTATTTGTAGTCCTAGATATTAATTACACTACTCTGTATTTTCTAATAGCTAGCAATATATTAAATTGTTAGAATAACGGTTTACAATGGGTTCAAGGTTGTTATTCACACATTACTATAATCACTCTCTTTTGTAATTTAAATATTTGTTTACTAACTGAATTTCCCCACAATTCAATTCCATAGGTTTTTCTTGAATGAAAATAGGCAAGATAGATCATTTTTAGGGTTTTAAGTCGGTTATATAGGACAAGAAATGAATGGCGTAAAATGGGTTATGTATTTTTTTAGGAGAAATGAAATGAGAAATGAGACTTCCATTTCAATTTGTTGTCTAATTGTAAGAATCAAAATTTGGTATTTTCTACTGTTTTTATTGACTGGAAACAGTTAATGTAATTTGTTTTGTGTTACGATTTATAAATTGCAAAAATTGTGTCTTATTTTGGTTTAACTTAAGAACATTGTAAACCATTCTTCTAGTTTATTTAAATTATAGTCAATCATGATTTGTAAGTTGCTAATGTCAGAGTCTGATCATAATAAAGAGGTATCATCTGTATATAAAATCACTTCCCAATTTTTAGTGACTACTGGTAAATCATTAATATAAATTTAAAATAAAAGTGGACCTAAAATTGAGCCTTGAGAAACCCCATTTTCAATATTGCTTTGAATGTTAAAGAAATTTTGGTTATTTATTGAAACACTTTGCTTTCTATTTATGAGGTAAGACTTGACAGCGCTTTTTACTTTACCCCATAAAACTAATTTTTCACGATTTACACAGTCAAAAGCTTTTGATAAATCACAAAATACTACAGCGGCATTCTGGGATTTATCAAGAAATCTTGACACTTCGTTAATAAAACTTGATATTGCCATAGTTGTAGTTTTGCCTTTTCTAAATCCAAATTGATTTGATATTAAAAGATTATTTGATTAAAATAGTTTATTAATTGATTATAAATTTCTATTTCATATATTTTTTAAAAAGTTGACAGTAGAAATACCGGTCTATAATTCTGAATTAATTTCGGATTTTCACTTTAATAAATAGGTACTGTACGAGCAATTGTGAGCAATCTTAAGTAATTGAGGGAATTCCGGTGTTTCAAACATAAGGTTTATTAAATGAGTTAAGGGGGATAGTGTATGTTCGTAACATATTTTAACTAAGGCTGGAGAAATTTAATCCCAATCAGTTGACCACTTAGACTTTTTATAAGTTGTTTTGTTTCATTTTCTTATACGGGTTCAAAATTCAGTAATAAACTACTTTTGAAATTATACGTTTCCATTACTTGAATAGCTTTTTGTATATTTAGGATTAAGGTGAAATTTGTGCAAATGTTAATTAAATAATCATTGAAAGTTGATGAGAATTCGTTTGGATTATTGTATAAAATACCATTGAATTAAATTTCATGAATTTTTTGTTATCATTGTTATTTCTGTTTTTTTTTTTTTTATTACATTCTACGTAGTTTTTATTTTGTTTGAAGATTTTTTAATTTTACCACAATTACATACAGTTTGTCGTATGGGCGAGGAATGAGTTCCGTGGGTTCCGCGTTCCGCTAGAGTGTGCTAGTGTCGTTCAGGTAAACCTAACGTAAGGCTGAGTACATAACCTCTTAAAATATAGTTACTTATATATTTTTTTAATTATATGTAATACAAGGTTTATTATAAATATTAAATGAGCTCTTAAATCCAGAAAAATACCTTACAAATAAATGTATTTGTTCATAGATATTACTCTACTCTGTATTTTGCTTATAGCTTAGCTTCGTGATAATTTATACATGCATTTTGTAGTAACACATTTTAAACCTATGTAGTGTTCACAAAATAAACATACATTATTTAAATAACAGAGTGTATCGTATGAAATTTTTTAATTAAAAATTTTTAACAACTTAATTGAAAATAAATCAAATTTTTATGTTATTCTCACCTTACACGTTACTTATTTTATCTATAAAAAGTCTATTATTGGATTTGAAACCAGCAACTGTCTCTATCTTATGTCTATGTATATGTCTAGTTATCTTTTTTCGTCCAGATCAAATTGCTTTGATTATGAACATTATATACATCATAAAAATTAGCGTTTATCACTCAATTTAACAAAATAAAGTTTGTAGTTTTAAATACGATTAAAACGACTAATTTAGTCATAACAAAATATATGAATTCCTTTCTTGTTTCCTTTCTCCTTTGCAATCCAATGATAAGTTCAGATTTAAGTTTAACAGAGTCTTGTTGATTAATATTACTTGGAATATAAATATTTTATATAGAATCAGCATTACTAATTCATTAAAAAAATATAGGTGTCACAGTGTTTAATGAGTTTTGATCAGTTTTGTTTGGAAAATGTTTAAGTAAATTAATTATTTCTTCTCGCATGGCAATACCCTAGCATTGCTCATTACTCTTTTAGGTTAACGTGATCTTACCTATTTATATTATCGAAACTGTAATTGTTATGTATATCATTATATTTTATTTTAAATGCTAAGTCTAATGAAATATGCAATTAGTATATTTTACATAGTATAAATTGGTAAGGGCTTTCTAATATGACGTTGAGCCACAACGTTATTGCAAACGAGAAGAAATTACTTGCTTAAGAGTTCATTGGAGTGCCGCCATGTTGGATTTGTCTCCCATAAGAGCAATGCTAAACTTGTCCCCGGCATTTGTCATATAATTTCTTTATTTTTTTTGTCCGATCGGTTCACAATAAATAGCGGTTGAATCACAATTAAATTCCCCATCCCTTTTGCGAGATCGATTCTTTGTAATTAATTTATAAAATTCTGTGGAAAATGTTTTAAGAGTAGTAAAAAACTTGCTATGTTATTTCAAGTTAGTAAAAAACGCAAATTTTTATAAAAAAATCCCCTCGCAAACCAAATCCGCCTTGATGTACCCTTTATTTAGAGCTATACACCATTATTTTCTGATTATAAATAAAAGAGTTATTTATTTGACATCCCATTTAACATTGCTCTTATGGGGGAAAGGCGGAATTTGGATTGACTCCAACGCCCTCAAAACTGATAAAACAAGATAAAACCTATATTACATTGATGAATATTTAAAGCTTATTCTAAAAGTATATAAAATATTTATTTTGTATGGAATATTAATCAACATTACGGTGATAAACTGAAATTTATGAGTAATAGTGGATTTCCAAAAAAGAAGTTCATCTGTTTTGTTATGACTAAATTAATAGTTCACAACTATTTAAAACTATAAATTTGATATCGTTAAATTTCGACATAACCTTCAGGTATAAATGTTTCGTCCTTGGTTAAGAAGAGTGGTAATTTTATTCTAATACTAATACTGATTGGTTAATGGTGTAGGAAAAGCGTGCCAGTGATTTTGTTTGGTTGGCAAACCTGAAGTATCGTTTTGTCGTTTTGAACGGTAGCTAAAATATATTCCAATCAACGAAATAGTTCGAATCTTCTGCCAACGATGAATAGGTACGGTACGGTTAACCAATAAGGAATAAAGGAATCTATAATAGACTCTAGGATAATAATGACGTGTGTCTTTCTAACTTTAAAATTAAACCAATCATATTAGTTAGGTATTTTACATAATAAGGGATTTCGATTTAATTTGTAGTCGTGAATATTTGTTGTTTTATAAATAGCTTAAGAAGTATAATCATAACAAATAACTTATTTATACCGTGAATTTTACGTTCTGACATTTTATTTGTTGCGACTTGCCGACTTCTCTGAAATCCATATGAAAATAAATTATAATTGACACCTTTGCAGTAAAAAAGTGGTCTCTAATTCTTTGTCCTTTTATATTACCACACTGTATGTCTATAGTATTTGTTTATAAGATGATATGATGTTTCGATTCAGCTAATCAGATGAAACCCCATATTTTCAAAACGGATCCACATGAGGTGGATTGTAATTAAAAGTTTTCCAAACCATTAACCACTCGGCGATCGGGCGGGCGATATTCTCGCTGATGTTCCTTCCCCGGAGACACTACGGAGTGTTGCCCAACCACATCTACCACCACCACAACCACAACCACACAACCACCTCCTACAGCCACGGCCGGAGGGCGGAGTCAGTTAGATAAACAGAGACACTCCCCGGCTATAAACAATATCACTTAGCTATCCGGCGGCGGCGGCGGCGGTGGTCATTCGACCGATCTCCAACCGAATGGGATCTACATAATTCCATTATTTATCCGATCCCGAAATGAGGAAAGGGGCGGTCGGCAGTAAATAAGGTGAAACAGATCAAATTGTCAACGGTTATCTCATACAGTGATTAATCCGCGGTCCGAATAGCAATTATAGGAGGTTAAACACTCGACTAATATATGAACAAAGCGTTGTAAACCGTGTCTCGCCGCGGCTGGACCTTGTCCAATTAAATCCTCTGGATTGTATTAGCATAGTCGTATCAATTTGCATGGACCTGGGCTTAACAAGTTTAAGATGTTGTACTCGGCCGGACATTAACTGGCCGATTCGCCGGTTTATGGCAATCGAGTGGGAGGACACTTTGTTCCGCCACTTTTATTTCGGTTTTATTCGAGTTTTATTCACCGACTGGTTAGCTTGTTTTATTTCGGGCTCTAAT
>CM061534.1:106653720-106716424 GCA_030545055.2 Neoaliturus tenellus | reverse complement strand
AACTTCCTGTTCCATTGTTTTAGTTTAAGTACTTCCTGTATTGACGAAGAAGAATCGTCAGTTTGACTGGCATTCGGTAATATTTCCCATAATTGGAGGAGAATAATCGTAAATAAATTATAATTCAGTTAATAAGTGTTTATACTAGGACAGTTTTGGGGTAGTTTTGATTTTTTCCATTGTGTATGTTTTTAGGGGTGCTGAATCCGAATCTGAGGTTTGCTAACAAAATGTCTTAAGGCAACATGGTCAAAAATGGAAAAAAAATTAAAAATCTGTATTTTTGTAGTTTTTTGCTCATAACTCAACAATTATCAACTTTTCGTAAATAGTGTACATTATTAAAATGAAAGAACACAAAATTTAATACAAAAAGAACCCCCTATATGTTATTCTCTAATGAAAGGTTTGGGCTCCAGGGCTATTTGAATATTAGAGTTTTAGCAAATGTTCCTATAGAGAATACGCTATTACGGTAATAAATAAGCCTGTATTACCGGCTTATAGTAAGCCGGTAGTCACGGTAATAACTAAGCCTGGATGTGTAAGGCAGCATTTGTTTGTTCAAGTTCACAAACCAGGATGATCGGACAACGTTAACGGGCTTTTATGGGGTTTCAAAAGGGTAAAATTTAGGTTTTTCGTTTTTATTGAGCTTACTTTATAAAATTAATCAAATTTAATTTAAATTATTAAAAAGATCTAAAAAACAAAGAATTTAGTATTTTGAATTTTTTACTTAGCTTATGTATGTATATAGTTATGGATAAAATCCAAAATATGTTCCCCGTGTTATTCTTATGAGAAATCAACAAAACCCTCTATCTTAGTTATTTATTGTCAAAACTTGATAAAATTTAGTTTGTTCATTTATTAGTAAAGGTATAACTTATATTTGCTTCCAAAATTTATATGGCGGCAGTCCTACATACTCACCCCCATGGGGTTTATGTAAAAAATAAAAAATAAAAGAAATTGACAAAATTTTGTTTGCACATTAATTAAGTAAGATTTAACTTATATTTGGTACAAAACCTACATACTCACACCAATGGTATTTATAGTGAAATGAAATATATAAAAAAATCAGAAATTTGCTTATTAATAAACAATTATCCAATTTTCAAATAGCCCTGGAGCCCAAACGGTTCATCGGAGGATAACATATAGGGGGTGCTTTTTATAGCAAATTTTGCGTAGCAGAGTAGCAGAATCTCTTACAAATCTTATAACAAAAATTATTGGGTAGTTCGAAAGTTACATCTTAAATTTTGTCAAGATTATCTAGAAACGTATGAGCCCATTTAAAATGTTATAAATGTGAGAGTATTATTTGCATCTTCTGATTCTATAAATTAATATAGTACCTTTGACGAGCACAGTAATTTGATGTGCATTGAATACGTTTTAGTTCAAATATATAGCTACTTATGTATATTTTAGGATTCAATTAAGAAAACCAGTCACCACCAGTGCTCAACAAGAATAATTCTTTGAACAAATTTTCCGTACATTCAATGGGGTAGGATCTTTCCTTGGATGGTGCAATTTTTCCGTGAATCCAAGGTATTTCAAGATGACCATGCCGATTCGTAGCTTACGTCAGCTACCATTAAGCTTTCCCAGTTACCAGTTGTCCATCACCCGCTTGCCCAACACCACCGGGAAGTCTCCTTCATCGCGGGTAAACGTCCAATCGTCAGATTTCACGAGGCCGCGAGAGCAAACAGGCCAAGAGAAATCCACCGTTTATTCCTTATCTACGTAAACTCTATGGGGCAATCACTATCGCGCAATAGTACATAAACATCACTACTGAACAATTGACCGATCGGCATCTCAACTAGAATACATCTGAATAATAACCTCACGAGCTGACCGAGGTTTCCCAACGACTGCGGCGATTGAGGCGATTGAGGCGATGGGGCGATCAGTCGTCGTTGAGCGGCTACACTTCTGACCTCGCGTCGTGACCGGGGACTCGTTAAATCAAATTGAGAAACGGTTGCGGTCGGACTGTTTGCAGAATTTGATCTAATTGGCAATTTAGCGCAGTCGCTACCGGAGCGTCGCGCCCCACCCCGTGGTTTGGGGCGGGCACCCCGTGGTTACCGCTCACTTGCGGCAATTACAAACCGCACTGGCTGTCGTGCTGGGGAGAGGCCTTGGTCGGCCAACTATCACTAGTTTGTAAAGTGGAACGGTAACTATTGGAACGATATTAGTAAAATATTGCAGTCATTTCCAAAAAAATTATCAACCGAATTTGATGAGATCCCAATAACTGTGATAAAATATGCAGGCAAGCAATTAAACCCTTAGTTCACTTAGTAAACTCATAATTTATTAGCTGTATTTTTCCTACAAAACATAACATAGAGAAAGTAATTCCACTTTTCAAAAAAGGTGATTCAAAAGATCTTTCCAATTATAGACCTTTATTACTATTACCTACATCATCTAAGATTTCTTAAAGAGCTGCCTCTCATCAACTAGTTCATTACCTTGAGACACAGAGTCTGCATGAAACGGAACGACATGGTTTTAGACCGACTAGATCTCTCATAACTGCTGGTATTGATTTGATTAATACAGTAATTAATTCTATAATAAGGGAGGAAAATTTATTGGGATTTTCTTGGACCTTAGCAGAGCATTTGACAGTGTATCTCATGAATTACCTTCAAACAAAATGGAAAGCCTGGGAATCAAGGGAAACTCTTTGAATTGGTTTAGGTCATATTTAATTAGTAGAAAGCAATTTGTTGAGATAAAAATTAGTGTGAAAAATCAAATAGTTTGCAGCCGTTCTTCACTAGCTCAGATTCAACATGATGTACCACAAGGCTCAATCCTTGGCCCTTTGTTGTTTCTTTGTTATTTATAAGGTATTCCACTTTCATTTCAGAATAACTTAGTCCATCAAAGAATTTGTGTTTGTACGCAGATGATGCAAGTTAAAAAAATTAGCGATTGTTCATTGAATAACTTGGAAAATAGTGTGCAAAGTCTAACAGACATAAACAATTTTTTGAACAATCATAACTTATTATACAAATAAAACTAATGTTATTGTTTTAAAAGCAGGGAAGACAAAACCTTCAAATTGATCCTAAAAATAAATGTTCAAAGTTTGGGAAAAGTCAGTCCAACAAAATTCTTAGGCTTGATTTTAGATGAACGTTTAACATGGAAATTACATGTTTATCATGTAGTAAATAAAGTAACTTCAGGGATTTATGCTTTGTAGGCTATAGAATTTAAAAATTTTGTTCATTAAATACCCTAAAAAATCTTTATTTTGCGCTAATAGAATAATCAAGCACTTTTGGTAATGCAATTTATACTGGTAGGCTACTTCAAAATTCATGGACGAAATTCAATGTTTAAGACATCATAAGATTCGTCTCATTTTGTAGTTTTGCAATAAGATTTTATATTTTAAATGTAGGCCTACTCTTAAGGGCTTTAAGTTCGTTTTCGTCCAAAAGATTTACATGTGGAAAAATTTGTATTAAACTTCTAATAAAGCAGCTGTTCATACAAATCATAACAACACATGTTAAAAGCTAAATAGAACTTTCAATTTCTTATGCGAAGGGGCAAGGTTTTATTTCAAGGTGTTCGGTTAAATGCAGCACATTGCGCTTCTCAGGTACCCCTAGTATGTAATGTATTTAGGCCCTAGGTTTTTAAGGTTTTAGAGAATATAACTAACAAATCAAATTTTATCTTGTTTTGAATCAAAGGTACAGTAGTTGTAATTGTAAAGGGACTTAAATTACGCAGGTTCTACATCAGAACTATTATATTTTTCAATCTTAGCTCACTACTTTTAAGAATTGCTCAAGCAGAAGTAATTTCTTTACCATTTTAATAATATTTTACAGCCATCTTAAATAAAAACTTAACAAGTTGAAAATTTAGCCTACCTTGGAAAATACTATGAAAAAGTAAAATGATAAATTTCTTTAAAGATGTTAGTTGGTAACTCGAAAATGTTCCATTGAACAACATCGATTAAAAAGCATCGATGCATTTTATGCATCGATTAAAAAAAAAATTAAATAAATAAATTTTTTAATAACGATATTGTACATTACACAATTTTTGTTTTGTTCAAGGGTGTACTTAGTTGACCCCTATGAGTTTGTTGACTTCCGTACAGACCGGGGTTGCTTGTCCTCCAGTGTCGGGCTAATAAGACGGGAGCGAGCCGTCGCCTTATTGACATTGACAACTCGTCGTGGACGTCTTCATTCGAGGACGAGGTTTATTTATTCTGCCGATCTGTTGTGTCGGCTTGGGACAAAGAGGCTCATTTCTTTAATAATGTGGTCTTGTCTAATTGGCGGTCTAATGGTGGAAACTAAGCGTATAAGGCGCCGAAGGCGTATCGCAGGTGTCTCACCGCAAGACTGGGTGGTGGCGCTGTATCGCATCGTTAGCCAACATGGTCGCCAAAACCATAGAGTATGAAATGCATGGAGTAAAACATACATACATACATACATAGCAGACATAAGCGTGCATAAAGTATCGAACTATACTACAAAACCAAGTGTAAGTGAGTCGTGTAAACCCATCATGAAGCCTAGGAATTTTCAAAATGTATAGTCAATACTACATCTTTTTATAAGTTATCAATGTCAGAAGGAATTAGGGGATGTTCACACCTACAACACCCTAACCAGGAGAAACAGTGACATTCCTCGTTTTCGTGTCAGGGGGGACGTTTTCCAGCTTTGGCCTGGAGGTTGTACAACAAATTGCCAAACATCAGAGACATGGAAAACAAGACAAAACGGAGATCAGAGACAACAGAGATCAGGGTCACACGGAAGAAGATCACTCAAGGTGCCTACTATTCCATTAAGGAATATCTAGAATCGGAATAACCAGCTCCACTATACCACATTCTCACCGCCGCCGTCTAAAAGTTTAATTAAATTTATTTTTTTATTTTCTTGACAAGTTGAATGTTAAGTTTTGTGATATTAAGACGCAGTCGATCCACCAAAAGTGGTGAAGACGAATTGATGGTATTTCAAGGTATCTCAAATCGTAACCTATCAAATATATTCTCCAATTCTCCAACTTCCCAATGTGATAGTGTTGAGATGTTGTGCTCGTTATTTTAGGTCTAAATTAGCTAAGATTACCTACGTAGTTGTTCTTTAGCCGATATGTCTTAGGACCTTTGTCCAAACAATTCCAAAAAATTTAGAATAAATTGACAGATGTTGGATCCACATAGTTCATCAAACATAAAACGTAAATGACAACAGAATAAAAATCAACATTTCATTACTCCCCGGTCCTGTATGAGTTATGCAGCACTCACTGCGGCTGTTTTTGTAGTACTACTGTATGAGGTAGTCAATGACATAGTGAATGAGTCCACATTACTATTTATGCCTAAATCCTCTTTAACTTTCCATGACATTACAAAATTTAAATAAAGAAATCACAAAAATTAAGAGAATCCACATCTTTGTTGGTGTGGTCCATTTTGTTTTTAGTGGCATTTTTATTTTGGTTAAAATTTCTCTTTGTAAAAACCATTTTTGTAATAAGCTTGTTTTCTATACCGGAGGTAAAAAACTTTTAAATGTTGTCTTTTACACAGGTTTTTTAATATCTGTAGCCCAGAAATTGTGGGTAAAATGGCGCAAATAAACAGGGGACAAAAGATTAACATGTGTTTATCTCACTTTATGTAGTTTAATCTCTTTGCTGTATTAGATATCATCCATCATGTTTTTCCTCATTGCCACTTAGCTCAAGGACTATGATTTCTTTCAAAAACTTATTTTTCAAAGCTCGATATAGGTATAAAACAAACAAAATGAAGCATTTTACAAATGGGTTGCTTAGTAGTACAGGATTGTAGAGTGCTTTGGAGGCGATTGGTCCGATGAAAATTAACAGCTGTGTCCTCCCTATTAACTCCCTCTCTTCATGCAATAAAGTGTTTACCATGTGAAACATTGTATACAAAGAAATTTTTTGATAGATTTGGCAACAATGCATCAACTCTCATTGGATTATTTTCGTGAACCTTACTAAAGCACATGTACTTCTTTCTGTTGTATATATGTTAAAATTTCGATATATAACATATTTATATATATGTACAAATATATTGTCCACAAGAATAACATCGGATATGGCAAGGCAATTTGACAGAGACCTAAAGCATATGAAGAACGGAAATATGTCTGTCTTTCTCCCGCGGTAAATAAATTGTAGTTGTACAAAATTTCAAGTCAATCGGTCCCGTAATTTTCATACCCATTGAAAAAACACAAAGATAAAAATTCTAAAATACAAAAAATTCATACATTCATTTTTATAGATATAGAATAATGCGAGCTGTCATAAACAATTACTAAAATTAATTATTGCCTAATAATAAAATCTATATTTTTATTTATTATTATTCAAAGTTAAATCATAGTTTTGCGAAACCGTAGTCAATAAAAGCACAATATTTTTTGGGAAAGCGGCCTTTTGTAGTGCTAGTTTTCAATTTTTATTTATTTCGTTTCACTTTACTCTTAATATTTTTTTATTGAAGTTATGAACCTATGGTTTATTAGTACTGTATTTAAACATTTCATTTAAGTTTCGGATTATTGTAAGTGAGATTTTACTGTACATTTTGAAATTTGCTAGAAAAAATTGCTTTACGATTGAAGTGGGGTTTTTACAAGAATGTCATTGATAATCATAAATTGTGTATTTAGTGTCTTTTGGCTCTGATGACTGGGGAAAATAACAATTAATTTATTTAGAAAAATCTTTCTACTCACTCTCAATAGCGAGGGTGATAAACACATCCATATTCTTCTGTCTATTGCTTTGTTAAAAAACCTTTGCTTAGTCGTTTGTCTAGAGGAGACCAAAACCGGAAAATTAAACTAACTTTGATAATACATATATGAAAAATAAAGTAGCGACAGAAGTCTGAGGAACAACTAATGAAATTTACTTATGTAAGGATATTAAACTTTTTAAACTCGTTATTTTGCTTTAATTACGATTGAATTGGTTGAAATTGTCCATACAGAATGTCCCGTAACTCTCTGAAAACGGTATATTGTGTTATTGCTTAGGCGAAGACAAACTAGATTCTTCAGCATAGGAACATGAATCTCTCGTGATTAGTTTAATCTCTACCAGCTTGAGCATGTTTTATATACAACAATCCCTCCTAAAGTGATCAAGGTACAACGTTGATATTTTGTACCAATGTTTGTCTAATTTTGATCAAACTTTGTGTTTTTATGGAAGTCAATAAAAGCACTGTTGCTAAAGGTAAATAGTTACTTAAGTTACACTTAAATATCATCATCGTTTATAAATTGCTGTCATTTAAAATATTTGCTGCCAAATTCAATGAAAAGAGTTGATTTCACAAAAAAAAAAAAAAAAAAAAAAAAAAAAAACAAACAGATACATGTAAATAATAACCCATTTTATGAAGATAAAATGAAGATGATGCCTTACTCGTTTTAATGGAATAAAGAATATCTAAGAAATGATTTCTTTTCGTAATGCATGACCAAGTTTCTCCATTTAAGTAAGAGGATGCCAATTTCTCCAATTGGCAAAGCAGCAGGTATGGACGAAATCTTCAAGGAGTTCATAAAACACTTGGGTAAAAAGACTAGACAGTGGCTTCTTGCAGTTTTTAATTCCATAATGGAAACCGGCAACCTGCCTGGTATATTTAGAAAATCCAAAATAATAGCTGTCTTGAAGCCCGGTAAAGATCCACACTTGCCAGAAAATTACCGCCCCATAGCTCTTCTTAGTGTCTGTTATAAGCTGCTCGAGAGGTTGATATACAACAGGATCCTCCCTGTTCTTGATTCCAGCATCCCCATCGAACAAGCTGGGTTTAGGCCTGGGCGCAACTGTTGTGACCAGGTTCTAGCTCTTACTTCTTTCATTGAGAATGGGTTTGAGCGAAAACTGAAAACCTCTGTTGCTTTCTTATATCTTAATGCAGCTTACGACACTGTCTGGAGAAAAGGCCTTCTCATTAAATTTTATAACCTGATTCCTTACCCTTTCCTATTGGGTCTCCTCAACTCGATGCTTTCCAACAGGAGGATTAAAGTATATTTGGGACGCAAGGAAAGTAGTCTTAGGCAACTAAAGGATGGCCTGCCACAGGCGTCAGTGCTGGCCCCACTGTTGTTTAATGTGTATATTGCCGACATGCCTTACACTTGCTGCTAAAAATTTGCCCATGCGGATGATATTGCAATGACTTATCAGCACCAGGAATTCCGACATGCTGAGGAAGTACTAATAAACGACCTCAAGACCCTCCGTGAATAATTTAAGGCCTGGAAGCTAAACCCAAACACAACTAAAACTGAGGTATCTTGCTTTCACTTGAACAATAGACTAGCCCACCAAAAATTTAAAATCGTATTTGACGGTGTTGAGCTAAAGCACAATGACCACCCACAATACCTAGGAGTCACTTTAGATCGGTCTCTCACATTCAAAAGCCACCCACAAAAGACAGCAGCCAAGGTAAGAGCTAGGACTAACATTGTCCATCACCTTGCTGGCTCCACATGGGGAGCATATGCACAAGTTCTGCGAACCACTGCTTTGTCTCTGGTTTACTCAACTGCTGAGTACTGTGTTCCCGTGTGGCTGAACAGTGTGTATGTCAGAGAGATCGACGTCCAACTGAACAGGACTATGAGAGCCATTATAGTGGTACACTCATGCCAACCCCTGTACCCTGGCTCCCAGTGCTGTGTAATATCGCTCCACCTGAAATAAGACGAAGGGAGGCACTTACTAGGGAATATAATATGATCGTATCTACTCCACAGCTACCCATCCATGATTTCCTACCCGAGGTGATGGTCAGATTGAGGTCCCGAAGACCACCACTGCGGACAGCATCCCAGTTGACGGTCACAAACTTTTCGATCCATACCGACTGAACTTCCTCCTGGGACTCTTTCCAAGGTCGGAATCACTTTTTAATTGCTGACCCAACCTTAGCAGTAAGTGGTATGGATCTTCCTCGGAAGCAGTGGACTGTTCTCAATCGATTCCGTACTGGAGTGGGAAGATGTAATTATTGGAAATACAAATGGGGAATGACAGAAGACCAGTCATGTGGCAGTGAAGCGGAGATCCAGACTATGACTCACATAGTCAATGAGTGTCCTTTGACTGCTTTCCCCGAAGGGTTGATTGGGCTGTATTGTGCAAGTGAAGCTGGGCTGCAATGGCTTAGCGCCCTGGATTTAGCTTTATAAAGAGAGATCATAACTTTTTGTTTTTAGTTTAGTTTTAAATGTTTTGACTCAGGTGCTATGCACCGCAGAGAATGTTTTATATTTCCCAGTAGTTGGTGGCTAGCTACGAATGCCATACGATACATACATAGTTGTTTTAAGCAGTTAATTTTTAAAGACATTTAGACCACGTATTAAATTTTTATACACATAACAGAATCTACACTTAATATTTTGTTGAGTGAGTCATTGAAGAAGGACATCCTCCTGACTGTTTTATACTCCGTTGGGCGATCAAAGGATGTGTTGGTGTCGAGCCTGATGGAGTTTACGATTTGAGACGATTATGATCACTGATATGGCTCCGTCCCCCACCTCATAGTGGAGTGTATGATACATCACAGCTAATGTCCGGCCCACGTTCCACGGGACACGAGACCCGGGGAGTCGACCTGCAGTTGGAGCCATGGGAGTTGTAGCAATGGGAGTTGGAGCTACAAGAGTTGGAGCCATGTGAGTTGCAGCTATAGGATTTGAAGCTACAAGAGTTGGAGCCTTGAAAGTTGTAGCTATAGGAATTGGAACTACAAGATTTGGAGCCATGGGAGATAGAGCTATGGGATTTGGGGCTTAAAAAGTTGGAGCAATGGGAATTGTAGCTATGGAAGTTGGAGCTACAAGAGTTGGAGACATATGGGATTTGTAGCTATGGAAGTTGGAGCTGCAAGAGTTAGAGCCATGGGAGTTGGAGAGTTTAAGAGTTAGTGCCATGGGACTTGGAGCTATATGAGTTGGTTTTTTGGAGATGTATGAGTAATGTCCATGGAAAAGCCCCTATTCACTATTTGAAGGTGGGTTATATTTAATTACAATGTACTGTATACACCTCTCATGTCTCTAGAGATGGGATAAGCGTATCCTAAATGACAGTCTAATGTTGTACTTTTTCAATATAAAAGTAAAAATACTTTTATATCTCACTGGGGGGATTTCGGTTTGGTTTCTAGAGGATTAGATAAAATGTATGCTAAAAGAGAATCTTGATTGAATGTTATAAAACGTATCAATTACAAAAAAAATCTTCAAGTTGACATTATTGTACGTTTTAGAGAGGATTTCAGTATATTATGCTTTTTAACTTTAATAGTGTAAAACTAAATTTCTAATATTTACATTCCTATTACTAAGAAATCATCTTAACATTTTCATTTTCAAAGAAAAAAGTTAAGTTTTAATTTATGTTTTACCAATACCTTGGGTTTTTTATACGTTAATGACAATTTAATATTGTATAGCAAACTTTATAAAAAACCTTAAATTGGAAATAAGGAATGCGAGGGAATATGTATAAGGAAATTCAAAGAAAGGTATTTTATGTTAATAAATATGACTGTACAAAAATTAATCTCAATTAGTTTAGATACTTCAAAGGGTTAGTCTAGTGAAGCCTAACCGTGGTTTCCTTCTAATATTGTACGAAAGCTCTTCATATACGATCACAGAAGAGTATGTATTACTTCTTAGTGTATACAATGTGTACCAAAACCCTAACAATAATAATAATAATAATATTTTTGTTGCATTAATGTCTTTATGGACACATTACAATGTTAATATGAATACAATAAATTTTGAACTTACATATAACTAGTTGTCTAATTTAAAATAAAAAAGTCACTTATATTATAAATACAATTTTCAGTTAAAATTATTCTCAACATCTTCTTGTAAGATGTAATGGGTAGGTTTTGTATACTTTCTTGCAATTTGTTATACAATTTAATATTTAAGCATTGACTTTGTACACTACGTGAGTAGACTTCTCATAGCATAGGCGTGTGTGAAGCATATTGACGGTGGTGCGATCTCGTACGGCGTCCATCAGATAAATCAGTATTACCACTCTTCTAAACCAAGGATGAAACATTTTATAACTGAAAGTTATGTTTATGTTTTAGTAAAATGTTTTGGCAGCACTGTAAATTCAGCTGAAAAATAACAACATCGATGGCAGCGACTCTGGTGCGGCGTCCGCCGAACTTCCAAATTTTTGCCTTAAACTAAATGCATTGGATGAGAGGTCTATTCACGTTAGTAGTGTACATAGTCAATGATTTAAGTATTTAAAGCTCTTCTGGGTTCTTGCATACTTTACTCTCTTAATTTGGAGCTTACTGTTTCCTCTTAAGAAGTGACCACTTTCATCCATTATTTGTTTATAAGTTCCAATATTTTCTTTTATATCTATTAGTACTTGATATATGAAGATCGATTGCAGTGTCATTATATTTAATTTGAGAAATAATGATTTGCAGTGAGTTTTCTTATTCACACTACAAATAACTCTTCCTGCTTTTTTCTGCGCTTTGAACAATTTATCCATATCTGTCGAGCTTCCCCATGTGTTTCATAGTTCAGAGTCGAATGTATATAAGAATACTATATACAAGTAAAAGGGCATCTTTCCAATGGAATGTTTTAATCTTCTCAAACGATATATACCTTTATTAATTTTTTTCAGAATGTTATCAGTGTGATAAGTCCAACTTAGATTGCACAATACATACCCTGGCCCTTACTTTCCTTAAAAACACTTGCACATATAAAATGTGTAGGCCTCCCTAAAACATACAAATATATATTTAAATACTGAATAAGTTAATGGCTTCCATACTACCTCACCCATTCAAGTTGATTAAACCTGATTTCCTAACGGTTCTTGCACATCCGAGATTAGCATGCGTTTAATTTCCACAGCGAAGGAGCGAACGTTTCAAAGCGAGACCTCCTGTCGTCTTCAGGCGCAGCGGAGAGTGCACGCACAATTAGTCGCTGAGCACACAGTGGGCGGGGGGAGGGCGGAGTCTACCATGATTAAGTTTAAGCCTCGAGTGGCTACGATTGTGGACAAATTAACAACATTGGAACCTTGTTAGAGCCTTGTGGCACTCCACGATCTCCCCGCGGCGGCTCCCTCCCCTCACGCACTCTCTCATTCTCTCTCTCTCTCTCCCCCTCTCACTCCCCCACAGTGTCCGACCTCTCACTCGCACTCGCCTAATGGGTGATGTTACACACGGGTTTGATTACAATTTTTGTTCTCTCATAATAGTCATTCCAATAATAATTTATGTCCATTTGTATACACTCTATTAGGTTATATATCACGACAACTCAGTAAGTTCAAATATACTAGAAAGCTTAGAATTATAATTTTTTCCTCCCTACTTAATGATAAATAATCTAAAAGCATACTCGTTTGTATAATAGTTCAAACTCAAGGGAGCGTGCTTCAAGGGGACTATCGACCCACTTGTTTATTAGGCCTACCTTACTCTTTTTGGCTCACAATTTTCTCTAACTTTTGGGAGGTCCAGGTTTTATACTTATTTGTATGTGAGACATGGTGTTCAAATACAAATATGTATAAAATAATTTTTTATTAAAACTGTTAATACCCTTCAAATTAGAAATAAATCAATACTTGGATATATCATACAACTACGCATATCCTACACTATAATACGAGGAATGTCTGAAGGGATGTGTGTTCCACGATCTTGAAATCTAGCGGTTAGATTTTGCTTAAACTTTGCATTTAAGAGTGTTTTGGCCCAAAAATAAGTTTAGAAACTGTCTCAATCTCAGAAAAAATCGAATTTGGTCTAAATTTAAGTTTTAAAATAGTAATTTTTAACATTGGTCTTATGGGTTCCTATTTTGGTAACGAAATGACAACTAAAAGTAAACAAAAATAAAGGAACATATATTTTAAGCAGTTTTTTAGCTGTTATCTGTAAAGAGTCTGGTAGATTTAAAAACTTGATTACCGGTAGACCTACCATGACACTATAACAAAAGTGAATTAAAACCAACGAGCAAGGCTCGGTTAACCTGGTACTATACATAAGTTAATAACGATTTTGGAGCTGATTTACAAATAAACGTCTACTTAGTTTCGCATTATTGTTATTATTATAGATCAGTTGCTAGGAAACATGTATTCTATAAAATTTGTTTTCGTCAAAATTGATTGGTGTATTTCAACGTTTGAGGTATTTTTTTTTAACGTTTTGATAAGAAGGTATGGTTCAAACCCCGGTCTGATTCCCATATAACGAAGACCTTATTATCATTAGCCCATTGCAATTAATAACCCAATGATAAATAAAAACTGGGTATCGATGCGAACTTTAAATTAAAAAACCACAAACTTTTCTCAGGATCGAACAGGAATTGTTTGGCTTCAAACGCAAGTACTATAACCATTTTTTTTTATTCTCCTAATGATTTAATTCTCAAGTCCAAGCTGTTCTACCATGCAAAGGGTAAGTTTCTGAAAATAGACATTAAATAATAGGATTTGCATTTACTCGATACGTCATAACTGAAATCCGTTGTTGAATAGAAGAATCATCAAAGAATGTACTGTAATGATTATCCATACATCATAAACTTATATAGGGATTACAACTTTTATATAAAGGGCGTTAGGGCTTTTATATCCTAATGTTCGAGGCACGAGCCCAGAGTGGCGCTTATACAAGACAATTTAAATTCACGTCAAGTAGAACATCTAACATTATGGACACCTGCGCGCGCACAGCGTTGTCGTTCGGGAATCCCGTTTAGAAAATAAAACTCAACAACGAATACGGATGTGTTCAAAATTTAAGGACCTGGCGTTTCAACTATAAAAACAAAAGTTTAGTTGGTAGTGCCCAGGAATGTTAAAAGAGCGAATCAGGGGAGGGAAGGTCAGCCTAAGTGGATACGACTCATCTAGGATCTAGGATATTATTTGTTGTTCAGGAGCAATGTAATCGTAATCATAAGGGCAAAGAATGAAGGGAAATTAATTAATTTAGATTATTTGATCGTAACTATATTTTGGTAAGTATTATGCTATTTATTATTAGTATTTAAAGCGAGGAAAGTCTAACTATAATTTAGGAGTAAGATGTGTTAATCTATATAATACTAAAAAATAGAGGTTGTCACTGTCTTTATATCTATCATATAGATGTACTGGTAACTTTGTACATGCTAGTTTTCGTTAATTTTTGACAATACAGTATGTACTTAGAAAAGTTAAAAACATAAGTAATATTTACATGTATTTAAACTTATTATCTGTTTCTACAGTTCTTCTCAACAAACCAGACCCAACCTCCGACTAATAACGAACCGTCAGCCTCCATTACATATGCTCCACAACATCTGACAACTCCAGAAGTCAGTCGTTCATATAGTTTATTCAACATCATTGTTGACAAAGCTGATGATCCTCTTAGGAAACAATCAAGCCGGAAACCTCACCCGACTTTCCAACATTACAATAAACGGGTGTCAGGTGACGGGGGCGGCAATATGGCGGCGCCGCGCCTGCAGATGAAGACATCCTCTAATAGGGCCTCTCTCACTTGTTACGCCTTATTTATACAAATCACCCCGTCTTTTCATTAATATTTTAAATAGGTTTGTTAGACAAAGTGGTATGAGTGATGGACTCCCAAATTAAAACCCCCGGAAAAGCAGCAGATTAATGCCGCTACTGGAACGTTCTCGGATTCATTAGAATTCCAATTTGTTTGTGGATCAGTAGGCGGCAGGAAGGACACGGGTTTGGCCCTCTGCTGTGTCGGGCATGCTGATCGAGCGGATCACCTCAAGTGGCTATACTCACGGTTCAACCATTAAATGATTTAGTAAAGAAATAACATATTGAATTTTCACCCAAATTTGAATTGTCCACTAACGTTACAAATTCTACCTTTTATACTTTGAATGGACCCACTGTTGACCATTAGTTTTATTCTATAAGCCATGCTACATAACATCTTACAAATAAACCCAAATATTATACATGCATGCTACATTTACCTGATCTTCTCGTACTCGTATAGCCTAATTCCGAGATTGTCTTTTACAACTGCAATAAATCCAATCATAATACATACAGCGCAAACCCAGTTGAAGAAAAGAGTGAAGATTTCATCAACTAAGATTTGTGTGAAATCAACACATTTTGGACTTAACCCCTTTAATAGGCCCTCAGAGACTTCGATTTAGTCAATAAATTTAATTAGTAAGGCGAGACTATATATTTTGAGATTTCATTCCGGATTTGAAGATGTTGGGTTCCCTCGCCAACAGATACTTACTTACTTGCTTGATGTCTTCATCTGTGAATGGGTATACCAGTATGGTATTAAAAAAATCTTTCTGACCTCAAACTCTAAACATGTAGATGTTTGGCCTCTTCTAAAAATTCATCAAACTAATAAGGGTTTTCCACAAGCCACTTGTGCAGCACCACTTTAAACTTGTTCTCACTCAGACTTCTCACTGATGTTTGGAGAGAATTTATAACCAGTTGTTGGGAAGCAGCAGTTTTTTACTTTAGATAGTCTACTGAAGGGTATGTCCAGGACTATGACATGACTTGTGTTGTAATGATGAGAATAGGAACGGACTTTAAAACCATTGATATTATGCTTGATGGCAGTTAGAGCTTTAAAAATATAAAGATTAGTTATCGTCATTACTTTCTAGCTTTTTGAAGAGCGGCTTACAGTGGTCGGTAGCACATGCTCCTGAGATAGTGCGAATCAGATTTAAATTTGTTGTAAGCACAATTGAAGTCTTGAGACAGAGCTTGCATGGCCCCACAGTAAGGCCCCATACTCTAGATGTGAATTTGCAAATGCGTAGTATGCGTTTCTCAAGTACGATGAGTTGACATACCAATACAGCCGGCTTAGAAGAAAAACTACTCTTGAGAGTTTAGTGCACAATAAATTTATATGAACGTCCCAAGTAAGCTTTTGATCAAGGTTGAAGCCCAGCAGTTTCACAACATCATTTTCAGAACCACATTCCTTAGACTAAAAGTTATCTTCTGTGTCTTTTCTTCATTTAGGGCGAGTTTATTTGACGCAAACCAATCGCTTGCACACATCCAAGATTCTTGACATAATGCTTGTAATTCAGCCACATTGGAGTGCTTAGAGGCCAAAGTGGTTTCATCTGCAAACAAGATAGTGGTGCAGGGCATGCTGGACCCTATATCATGAGGATGATAAAAAGGCATGGGCCTAGGATTTAACCCTGAGGGACTCCATAAAAAATATTTCTTGGTGTAGATTTAACTCCTTTGACTACATGTTGTCTGCAATGAAAGTAAGATGATAGTATTTCAAGGGAAGGTCCTGAAATTCCATAAAAACAAGTTTTTTGAGGAGTAGGCCATGATCTACACTATCAAAGGCCTTGGAGATATCGCACAGAATAGCCAGCGCTGACTCATTGTTTTCAAAGCTTCGTAAAGAAAGTCAGTTAAAGTCTTAACAGCTTGGGCAGTTGAAAGGCCTTTTCTAAAACCAAACTGGATTCGGTAAGAATATTGTTGGCAACAAAATATTCTGTTAACTGTCTGTGCATAACCGCCTCAAAGATTTTTGATAGGATGGGTAGAACGGATATAGGCCTATAACTACTGACCAGGGAACGGTCTCCTTTCTTGTAGATATGCGTTATTTTGGCTAATTTAAGGCAGTCAGGCAAAACACCTTTAGCCAAACAGGCATTTAGAAGTAAAGAGATTGGAGAAACAACTTCCTTGAATACAAATTTTAGCAACGTAGTTGACATAGGTACCGTTAAAGTCCTGGCCATAAGACTCTTTAAAGCCTTTGACGATGGAGATAAGCTGGTCCTGAGTAGTTAGAGCCCATTCGAAAACCTCAAAGAACACTCCAGCTGATCCATGTACTAATAGATAAAGCCCATCCTTCTGACGGTTTGGTAAGTTTTCCACCACACCTGCTACAGAATCGAGGAAATAGTTGTTAAACTCCTCTGTTGTGTTTGTAATATTCTGTGAGACAGGGTTTAATTTTAGATCCTTGATCACACACCAGGCAGCTCTGCACTTGTTTGGAGAATGCTCAATAAAGTCAGAGAAGGTTTTGGATTTCTGTACCTTATTCCTATATTTTTCTTCTATGATAAAGCGCGACAGTTCAGTGATGCCATTAGACGTAGTGTAGCGCGGAGTAGCTGAAGGCAGTTAGCTGCTGTAAGGTAACGCTGTGTTTAATATTCAGCAGCTGGGCACCGGCGACGGCGTCGCTGCGACGTGAGGGAATTTGGCGCGAGATCTGCGACGAGCAGCCGGATGAGAAGCTGAGGCTACAAGCAATTAACATCCGGATGGGTTACACGGCCAAGGGATTTCATCTGCAACAAATAATAAATTAACTATTTAACTAAATGAGTGTAGTAGGATAAAACTGTTTGGTAAGTTGTGAATCAATTGTTAATGAATTGAGTCCAGTCAATTTGTTGTAAAGGGTCAAAAATTGCAATTTGGAATATCTACGGTATCACACTACAGCTTATAATACGGAGTGGTCCAAAAAGGTATACATCCTAAAATATTGTCTCGTTCAATTTCGTGAACATTATTTGGTCTACAAGAATTTGTTTGAGGGTTAAAACAAACATACTAAAGCATGTGGAACATGTATAGAACAATCTAATTAATTGTATAGAGCAATGATGCGCTTTCAATGTTTGTGACTTGATTAGCTCTTTTAGGCGACTTTTTTGTTAGTTTTTTATTAACAACCATTTTTCTGTTTTAGATAACATTTCCTGAGAAACGGACGTCACTGCACTTATTATGTTGCCTTTTAAAGTTTCTAAATTAGGTACTGGGGAAGAATAAATCGACAAATTAGATGACATGAAGAAATCCAGAGAGGTCAAGCGTGCGGTGAATGAGGTGGCAATGTAGTCGGGCCACCATGATTTGTTTTTGTAGTGCATCATCATAAGTAAACTGCATTGTTGTCAATCAGATGAGTTTAGGTGATAAAAAATTAATGAGAAAAAAACTAGATTAAATTTCCTTAAAACAAGAAATGCAAGATGCGTGTGGCTATAATGGTGCCCGTACAGCGAAGCTATAAAATCAGAGCAAGACTTTATAGACTCCCGGTATACATAAAATCTTACCGATTATGTCGGTACGGTACATTGTATATTGCCCAAAATATACCCGAATTTATTAAAGCTTTAAAAAAAATTGTTTTATGAAACACTTGGACTTCTTTTTGTTAAATACTTATGTATCATTTGTATAGTTAAATTGTATGGTATTCTTTGTATGTATGCAATCTGCAATTGCAGAAAGATGTAATTTATTTATAAATAAATTATTTTATATTAAATAGTGTTTTGTTAAATACAAAGTAAAATATTCAAAGATCTTAACTTATTAACAACAAAAATCAATATAATAAGGTTGTATTTGGCTAACCTTTTGGGGAAATTATTTAAAATAAAAATAAGATATTAATAGTAGCCTTAACTTTTAATTTCAATCGGCCTCCAAACTCTAGAATGTAAATCACAACAAAACTACGGGCGTGATCTTCCCTAATACATGAAGTGTTGGCTTGCTTTTATACATATAAAGTGCCTGGGGACCGAGCATTTCCTCGGTATACACTTAAACACTCCTTTGTAGTAATATCGCCTTCACGACGAGCTCGTTTCCCTTCGCTCACTTGCTTTTCAGAATGTTTTAATGTAGGCCTTGGCCTGAGGTATGTATACACTCAGACTGAGGTATGTAATGCACTCAGGTATACATTAGTTGAACAACAAGTTGAATCTGTAACATAATTGAATTTTTTACCTCTATGGAACATAGAGTATAAAATTCTTTTAGACCGACTTTAAATTTCTCTTAGGCAAATTCTCTAGCCAAAAGGCTTTTTTATTCCTAATTTGATTTCAATGAAATTCTCAGGTTAGATTTTAAGTATTTTAAACTAGGTAATAAACTATAATCGAGCAATTATTTTCAAGTATTAAAAAAGCTTATTTTCCGGAATTTTTGACAGAACTTTAGTTGTTTAGGCTACATGGTTTGACTAATGTAGTTGCTATAATCAGTTTATTTTCCCCCATCGCAGCTGAGTTGTCGATGTATGCTGAAAACAACATAACATAACCTTTTCTTGTTTATATTTGCTCGCCGTTATGTTACGTTTTTAAATAAAATTTAATTGATATTTTGACAGACATATTTGTTAAATTAAATAGATCAACACTGATGTTTACTTATTGAAGTTATAAATTATAGTCTACCAAAAGATAGGCATGTTGATGTGGAATGAATTGGTGTCGTACGGAATTATGCGATTAACTAATTTATGGGATACAACTAATATCTATTTGGGAGAAAGATTTAAATTGAACAACTAATTAGAATGTGTTGTGCCATTGTAGCCTATGTCTCAGGTAACAAAATATGCATTAAGTGTTAAGTAAGCGTAATTCTACAATACTTACATTACTTGATTTTTATTAATTTGCAATCATGGATTTTAAATTGCATTGTTTTTTCGCTCTACAATCTATTTTTCTTTAATTTATAAGCATAATTATTATTAAGTTACTTGCTTATTTTGAGGTCTTAGCTAAAATCATAGTTTGTATGTATTTATTTGTAGGCTAGGCCTAGGATGTACGCCGGTTGACTTCGGACGGTTAGATGACGTTCCACTCTTCACATTCGAGGAGATGGAAACCTCCGTTCTCTCCCTAAAGAGCAACAAGGCTCCTCTGACCCGGACGGATTCCCAGCGAGGCTTTAAAGAAAGTATTTTCAATTAATGCTGACTTGTTGAGAATATGTACAACGCCTGTTTGGTAGAAGGGGTGTTTCCGGCTCCCTGGAAAACCACCAGACTTGTACTCATCAGCAAGGGCAAAGGTGATCCCGAGCTGCCGTCGTCCCACAGGCCTTTTTGCATGTTGGACACGGCTGGGAAGCTGTCCAAGAAGCTGATCCGTTCCCGCCTGACGTCTGCCGTGGAAGCTGCCTGGTACTTATGCCTCCGTCAGTACGGCTTCAGAAAGGGACGGTCAACGATTGACGCTATCACCGAAGTCCAGAGAGCTGTGAAGAGAGCCGAGAGCCACAACCATTTCTCTCGCTGAGTAGTGCTTCTTGTTACGCTTATGTCAAGAATGCCTTTAACTCGGCGAGGTGGGTCGATATGCTGGATGCGCTTCGCAACACCTTTCGCGTTCCTGCATATCTGTTGCGACTCATCTTGTTGCGGATTATTTCCGCTCCCGAAGCCTGATTTACGACACAAGGGACGGAACGTGGACGATGGAAGTCACTTCTGGTGCCGCGCAAGATTCAATACTCGGCCAGGATCTCTGGAACGTTGCCTATGACAGCCTCCTGAGGTCGGAGATGCCTGAGGAAACCACTTTGGTTGGGTACGCCGATGATGTCGCAGCTCTCATTGTTGCACGCAACGTTGAGCTGACCCAACTAAAGTTGAACCGAGTCATGCGTGTGGTCAACACATGGATGTCCGATCACGGTATCTCGCTTGCTCTCCGTAAGACGGAGATTGTGATCCTTACGAAGAAGAGGATGGTCACCGTCGTTCCGTTCCAAGTGGGAAGGGAGGTGGTCCAATCAACTCGTGCTGCTAAGTACTTCGGGATTATGGTGGACACCAAGTTAAGCTGGAGGGATCAGATATTCCGTACGGCGGACAAGGCCGCTAAGGTAGTCACGTACCTTAGTAGGCTGATGGCCAATGTCGGGGTTCCACGATTCGACAGAAGACGTCTGTTGATGTCCGCGGTTCAGTCCGTGCTTTTTTATGGAGCAGAGGTGTAGGCAGACGCTCTCGATAAAGAGTAGTACAGGTTGCGACTCGCCCGGGTTCAACGTCGAGCGGCGCTCGGGATGTGTTCTGCCTACCGGACAGTGTCCGAGCCTGCCGTCCTGGTGGTCGCCGGAGTTATCCCTGTCAAGCTCTTGGCAGGAGAGAAAAAGGCAATTTATCAGAGACAAGGCTAGATTAAAAGAACACGGCAAGAACAGAAGAGCGCTCCAGAACCTTCCAGCAGTGGGAACACAGCTGGGAGCACGACACCCGAGGACGATGGACTGCGCGACTTATCAAGCACGTCCAACCATGGGTGGAACGGCGGCCAATTCTTGACAATTCACGGCTATCTCGGTCGTACCTGAACCGGATGGGCAAGACCGGTTCACCAGACTGCATTTATTGCTCGGGCGTTCCCGACGATGCGGAACACACATTCTTCCGCTGCCCCCGTTGGGAAGGGCCCCGCCTGAAGGCCACACAAATTTTTTGGTGCATTTTTGGTGGATTTCGGTCTGCCAAAAGATCTTGGAGGATGAGGGCAACTGGGATTGTTTATCACAGTTCGTCCGGGGCATCCTCCTGGAAAAGAAACCGATCTGGACGGCGAAGTGGCCCAGATCCCTTGATCGAGTGGCTGGATAAGGAGTGAGCCCCACGGGCATAAGCCAAATTTAGGCCTAGCCTGACGTAATGTAATAAACAACTCCAGGTTAGAATCCTAAAGAGTAGAGGCGAGGTTTTTTAGTGGGTAAACCCGTTTTTAGGGGAGCCCCACACTACAGGCTTGCCACCTGTGTGCGTAATGAATTTTTCTCACCTCTCCCTCAAAAACAAAGCGTCACCTAATAACTCAAAAAGTGAGTAAAAAATTCTTGTACGGGACGGACATCGGAGCGTATTCCTAGTAGGTAACATATTATGGATTTAACCTCTATAGCTGATTTCATAATTGTTTCTACTACAACATTCTTTTGTAATTAAAGACAATTATTGAAAGTCTACAATTTGCTTGGTTGTATCATCCTTTGTTTTACTTTTATTTATCTATAAACATCCATAATCACCAGTATAAAATATTATTTTAAGAATAAATTGTTTCTGTTATAGTATGTTTTTGTAATTCAGTAAATAGCAACATTGGAAAACCGAATTATACTGGAGCACGTGTTTCGTACATTGACGGTTGAATCAACTCTTGTTTTGTGTTTAGGTATTTTTAGCTTCATAAAACCAATGTTAAAAGGATATCAATAGTTGGGATTTCAATTCACGATTATGACTAGGCCTAAATAAGATTTTTCCTAGCATAGAGGCCTATTTAAATATTATTTTTATCACAGAACTAAGTTATTTGCAAATTTTGAAGAAAATCATTCGAGCCGTTTTCGTGATCCGTGTGCATACATATACAAATATACCTTACTCGTATATAAAAAAGGGTACAGGGTAGGATGAAATCAAAGTGAAACTTCTGGAGTCTTTATTGAAATTGGATCTTGCTATGCCTTTTATTAAATGTTTACATTAATCTTTGTCTTGATTTTGAGTTTTATTGAGTACAACATGTATTTAGAAAAGGAAGCTCCGAGAGCTCCATATAAGCGCTCTCGATTATGTCTTCTCTCGATAAGTGGGGTGGTGGTTGGGTGTGGGGGGGGGGGGGGGTTATGACATAAAAATAACCCACAAATACTGAAGAACTCTAAAGGAATACAACAAAATTAATAGATGTAATTACTGCAGTTTCTTTAAAACAATTATCCCGAAATCTACTAAATACTGCAGGACACTGTGTAAATGTAAATAATTCTCTGTTTAAACAACAAAGATATACAAAATTCTTTAAACTGTTGCAATATATGTTAATAACAATAAAATGAATCATTCCTACATAGTATGTTTGTATATTTTTTTAATTAGATGCGTTTAAAAAAACATCTTGTTTCATAGATTATTAAAAAATAAATAATAAATCAAATACAGTTAGGCAGACGTAAAACTAAACTAGATACGGTAGATTATAATATTAGTTTACTTTTACCTTCTGGGGAACCTAGTAAAATTTCATAAAATATTTTCAGGAAATCCTGTATATTGACTTTATATTAATCCATGTTAATAACAATAACTTGTACTCTTCACAAAATTTCGCACCGTTTCAATTTCTTTTATCACTGAAATTCACCCACTGCTCCATCGTTGTGCCGTGGCTAAGGCCAGGCTCAGTCATAACAGTTCAATCAGCAACGGATCTGGTTTGTTATGCAGGACCTCTAGCGACTACGTGAGGACATTGGGGACCAAGAGAGGATTGGGCAGGAAGCAGGACTTCTTGCCAGGACGATAATAGATTGCTGGCAACATTTATAGCCTACGGATCATCATGTTCCGGAGTGCTAGTTTACAGCTACTGAAGCATGTTTTTACTGAATACTGGAGAAGTATATTCCCAAAAGAATACCTTGATCTTTGCTTTACGCAATAGAGCTTTTCTTACCTGTTCCCGCATATAGCATAATGACCCAATAAAGCAGAATTATTGGAGTACGGTACTAGTATCTAAATAGTGTCTCTGTGTAGGCCTATATGCCTTTAAAATGTTTGAATTCTTAGACATAACCTAAAATAACAATTCCTATGGATTAAGGCTGAAAAAAACATTTATGGGCCAGATTTAGTTAGTTATTTAGTTAATTAATGTTTCCTCTACAAATTACAGGAAAGTGAATTTTTTTCATGCCCCCCCGCCTGCCCACCCCTCGCTACAATACATCACCCCGGACCTTGTCGCGGTCGCGTCTCTATCACCTCAGATACCCGATATCCGGGGAATGTCGCACCTGCGCCGCAGGACAACTCTATTCCGGGGAGCCCCAGGGGTCCGTCCCCGGCCGCTCGATTTATGGCTACTTAAACGACTCTAAATAATGAAGCGAGGCCGCGATTAACAATGGCCGAGGTGCGATATCAACCATCAAATCTCCAGATTTATCCCCGCCTAATATCATAACCTTTTGTCAAAACGTCGGAAAATTCTGGGCCTAACGACCTCGCGGTGACTGATTTACCAGACGCGGTCCTACACTACATGAGGATCGCGGGCGACACGGCTGTGAAATGTGAAGGACAGAGCGAGGCGGCGGGAGATATGACGCTCCGAGTGTTACGCGGAGCAGCAACGGCGAGGCGTGTTTCTAGCCCAAGCACCAAAGTTAATATCTTCCAAAAATTCTACAGTTGGACTTTAAATTCAAGTTTGTTAGTTAAATTTCCCTGCATTAACATCGATACGATCAAGATGTATAATATCATTTAGTATGCATTTCGTTAGCGTCCACTAATTAGTAAATCTCAAATCTAAGTTTTGGGAATTGCTAAAGGTGTCTTTTGTAAATACGGTGCAAACTAATCAAGTACTTTTTCATAAAATGGTGAAAGATTCAAAACTATACAGGAATCTATAATTTTGTTTAACATTGTAACAATTATTAAAAGTTATTTTAGAGTTTCTAAGGTGTGAAATTTTATATATTCTTTTATATTATAGTTTTGCTGTCGAAAGGTAGAGTAGCCTATTAATTTTTAATGAAAAGGGCTCTATAACTTTATTGCATTTGGTCATTGATTTTTGTTCAACAGTATTAAAAAATATGCAAGGCTGATCAATTTAAGTTTACTTACAATCATTGTTAACCTATATAGCAGAAGATGAAGCAGTTGTTGTATTTAGGAAATTTTACCCTTGCTACAGGTATTTTGGATGGCACATATGATTTCTCAACGAATTTCCTTGTCTTGAACAATTCCACAAACTTACATGTGGTGTTACAAATTATTGTCAATTCCCAAAGAATTAATTTGATAAACACTCAATAATTTTATTCACCAATAAAAAATTAAACGGAAATATCTTGTGGTGAAGAATGAAAATAATTATTTACAATTACAACGAGTAAGGTAATCAATGATTTCCCTCCTCGTGGCTGTTCACACTTCACAAACGTGTGCAACAAACAGTGAGTGCTTGCATGTATCATAGTACCATGAAGACAAACTATTGAATAGTTACAAGCACTATGAAGGTTAATTTTAACCATATTCCACATTACCGTTATTTGTTTCTATACCAATATTTCATCAATAGATCAATTTGCTCGCTTGTGTTCAAGGAGTGTTCACCATTCTAAGAACTGAATTTTAGTCTAAAGACTTTATTTTTTTTATTTTAGCAGAGAATTTAAAAGCTCCTTTTTTAAATCAGTTATTTTAAATTACTCATTGTATACTGTGTGTGACGGCAGTAGAGGAAGAGGTCACAGAGGCTGCGGAGCGAGCGACATCGGGAGGCCGGTGGAGTCGGTCGCAAACACCGGGTCACAGATAACGACCGGGGTCAAAGTGAAACTCTATATCTAACAAATCTCCATCTGATTAAATTATCTCGACTTTTATGGTCCCAAATAACTCACGTTCCGTACGTGTCTCCCGCGGTCGTCATTATTTGGCGATAAACTGGTTTACAATGGTGTTTCAGGAAGTCGGAGGTTGATTAGAGGCCGAGGACGTGGAAATGAAGCAAATGAATCTAATATTAGATTTGGACTGGGAATACGTTGGGTAAACAAAGATCCCGTTCTTGTTGGCGTTACAAAAAGCGGCTGACTGATTACTGTGGTTAGGTCGACGGCGTCGGCCCAATAATGTGTGACTGTGTGCAGATTGAAGGCGATGGAAAGAGCAAAGGGAGCCAGAAGCTCAGTATTCACAGATGAATAAGTGAACCATTGAATGATAATAATTAAAAATCCTATGTATATTCCTTTTTTTGAAAACTGAAGAATGAATTTTTCTAGTTTATCGGATACCACACACAGGTCGAATACAATTTATTGAAAATTAGAAATTATATGGTACAAGTCTTACACATTGACGTCTGTTACATACCTAAAACTAAATTAAATTATAGTATAATTTATGTTATATAGGGGCTGTTCATTTTTAGAAAATACAAAAGCGTTAAACACACTTCAATCGGATAAAAAAATCACAGTCCTACCACCTTAACATTATGGATGAAATAAGACTTGCTGTGGACAACCACCAACTAATTTCACTTTTCCTATTAGACTTTTATAAGGTTATTGACTGTGTGTATCACCCTTTACCACGATAAAATTAAAATCACTAGGTATGCCTGAAGGTACTGTTGACTGGTACAGATCTTATTTAAGTGATACGCGGCAGGCAATACGTTATATTTGATAATACATCTTAAAATTGGGGAAACTATGTAGAGGAGTACCCCAAGGCTATGTTCTTGGTCCTTTACTGTTTAATATATACATTAATAGTATATATTCTGAAATAATTAACTCTAAATACAATTTGTATGCTGATGACTTACAAACAAACTCTCACTTCGACAAATCTACTATATCATGCTGTTGCATGATCGTTTAAATATTGACATTCGATTCTATTATACCGTAGTCAATAAGTCATGGATTGAAGCTTAGTGGTGACAAAACTAAAACCATTATTGGCTGTAATAGACTTATGACCAGTGTTGACCTAAATACACTGCCGAAACTGAAACTTAATTATTCACCTCTTGATTACTCGGATAAAATTAAAAACCTTAGAATAATCTATATCTATATAAGCAAAATCCCACTCACTGACTCATCACGAAATCTCAGGAACTACCGAACGGATTTACTTGAAACTTTGAACATAGGTTCGTCTTGCCTCCTAGGTGCTCACTAAGAAACGATTTTGCGAAATTCCTTCAGGGCTCCGCCCCACACGTGTTCAAAGTTACCATGTTATTCTTATGGAAGCAACATTTTTGTATTGGAACATATGATTACATTAAGGAATATTAATTTTGTAAACAGCTGTTTACATTCTCATTCAAATTATTGAGGGAAGATTGGTAATAAAAAAAAGAGGATAGTTGCGGCGAGTGAGCTTAGCGTCCAAGCTAAACCTGACGGGGAGTCATTACAGACTGACTAATCATGAAATCTCAGGAACTACCAAACGTATTTATTTCAAACTTTAAACACAGGTTCGTCTTGCCTCTTAGGTGCTCACTAAGAAATGATTTAACAAAATTCCTTCAGGGCTCCACCCCACAGGCCTTCAAAATTTCAATATAACGTTATCCGCAATTTTTAATACAAAGTAGGAAACCTGCGCTGTTGAAATTTGGAGTGATCACTTTTTTCTTAAGTGCTAAAAAAATGCTTTAAACATCCCCTTTAGGGCTACGCCCCAAACAAGCTCACGATTACTTTATAGCCTACGTGTTGGAATTTGCCATGGACGATTCTTTTTGCTTATAGATATTTATTAAGAAACTATTTTGCAAATATAGATTTTGAAGTACTTTAGGGTTCCTCCCCACTGGACTTCAGAATTTCTGTAGGGCCTCCGGGGTTGAAAATTGACATGGACGTTTTTTTTTGCTCATGGGTGCTTCATAGGAAACGGTTTTGCAAATATAGTTTTCGAAGTTCTTTAGGGCTCCGCCCCACAGGACTTCAAAATTACTTTATGGCCTCCGGGGTTTAAATTTGAATCGGATTTTCCTCTTTGCTCATAAGAAATAATTTTGCAAATTTCCTTTTGGTCTTTACCCCATAGAACCTCAATAGATTCTAGGGAGTATAGATTTAACATGGATGTTCCGTTTTGCTAACATTTGATCACTACGAAATGGTTTTGTAAATATAGTTTTTGAGTTCTCTAGGGCTCCACCCCACCTGACTTCAAAGTTAATCAATGGACAACGTTTTCTAAATTTGACATGGACGTTCCTCTTCGCTCATAGGTGATCAATAAGAAACAATTTTGCAAATTTCCTTTAGGGCTCCTCCATACAAATTCTCAAAACTTAGATCCTACGGGTCAAACTTTTACGTAAACGTTCCGTTTTGCTAAGGTATTCACTAAAAAACAGTTTTGAAAATTTTGTGTTTTATGTTCTTTAGGGCTCCGCCCCACATGACTTCACTATGACTGTAGAGCCTACGGGGTTGAAATTTAACATGGTCGTTCCTATTTGCTCATAGGTTGTCAGGGCCATTTATATTTAAGAAACCTTTTCTCACCAAGAATAGGTTTTGCGAAATTCCTTAAGACCTCCACTTACACTACTTCATTGTTTCAATGTCATTCTTAAAATACCCCCGTCGCAGCAGACCTGCGTACTCAGCGAATTTCCAATGGAATTTCAGATTATTTACTTTCCCCATAAAAACACCATAGGATCGAGTATGTAGGTTTTCTGCCATTGGCTGTTGTTAGAAAATCTAAGTTAATCAATAATTGGTGAATGTAAACACAAAATCGTATCAAACTCTGGCAATTTTTTATTTTCCCCATAAACCCCATGGGGGTGAGTATGTAGGTTTGCCGCCATATGGGTTTTGTAAGCAAGTATAAGTTAAACCTTATATAGATAATGTACACACCAAACTTTATTAAGTTATATCAATAAATAAGCAATATATAGGGTTTTCTTGATTTCCCATAAGAATAACATGGAAAACACATTTTTTGATTTGCCCCGTAACCAATTATGCTATGATAAAAATTCAAAATACCAAATTGTTTGTTTTTTAAGCTCTTTTAAATGGTTTCAGTTAAAATTGATGAATTTTAAAAATTAAGGTCCAAAAATGCAAATACCCCATTTTTGACCCCTTTGAAACCCCATAAAACCCCGTTCCCATAACCCGACAATGCTGGTTCGCCATACCAATACCTCCATACCAAATTTCATCAAAATCGGAGGTCCCCTTCAAAAGTTATCAGTACCACGGACACATAGATATATAGATATATATACAGTATATATATATGAAAATGAACGAATGGTGTTTTTGGCTTTTGGGGACCTCAAAATGAAAAAGTAAAGTGGTCCTGGGCTTAGGTCTTACCATGGCTACTACCGTAATAGCGTATTCCCTATAGGAAAATTCGCTAAAAGTAGATTTCGTTGCTCTTTAAAAAGATTTTACTACCTATAGAATAAATTCAATCACGGGCGAAGCCGTGACGGGCAATAGCTAGTAATAAATAAAACATTAGGGTGGTCTGACCAAATCGACTACATATAAAAAAAAAAAATTGTGGAAATTCACAGCTTGAGGAAATTTACTTTATATTTTGCATTGGATATCAAAATTACTTTAGGACTCTGATTATTGTGACTCAGTTTACAATGACTTACGTCTAGAACTGTCAAATAACAACGCACACAACACTATTGTATTTGATTTAATTTTAATTTTAATTATCATGTTACCGTACTGAATATAATGAGACACTTTTACAGATGAAAGTAATAGAGCTAAAAAAGTATCATATTTTAATGATTGTCTACAACGTACTATTGAATAGTCAACCGAGCTATCTGGCAAATAAATTTAATTGTACAGGCAATTAGTATGATAGAAACTCGACTCGCCATACCTGCACATAGATCATAGGTTTACACTAAATCATTTGTTTTAACAGCATCTCGGTTATGAAATACTTTGCCAGCTAATGTAAGTAATATTGACAGTCGTGCTTGTCTTGAGACATCGTTGAAGTGATGGTTGCTTTCGGTTGATTCGTGGGAAACATAACAAAATTAAGATTTCATATAAACTATTCAACACTTTTATGCTAAAATTATTCCTGGGATGAATTTTGTTATGTTCTAAAATTTTAACCTTTGAAATTTATCATTTTAAATAAACTTCTATTGTAGGCCTATCCAAATTTATCTTAAGTTATGTCTTTTGTATTTTAAGTTTTCTTTTAATTATTATTATTTTTACTTGTATTTTAAACGAATTTTGAGTGGTAGAGAGGACAGTGCACATAAGTCCTAACAATGCCGCGAAAAATAAAGCGTTTGTTTTTTTAGCGAATTTCGCATAGGGAATAAGCTATTACCGTAGGTCTCATGATAAGTCCGGGACCATGTTACTTTTTCGTTTTTAGGCCCATGTTATACGGGCAGCAAAAGCGCGGCAGCTTTTACGTCGCGTCGACGTCAAGCCTAGCGGGATAATGGACTTGCGTGGTGTGCAACTATACGAGCGTTTTAGCTGCCGCGTCTTGCCCGGTAAACTCAGCGTCGACGTGTTTTACGCGTCCGGACCGGTAAACAGGCAGCAAAGACGCGGCAGCAATGACGCGAGTCGGTGTTATACGGGCAGCTTTGCCGTGGCAGATCTGCTTCCTCCCCCCCACTAGACACTGACCCAGCGCGAATATGACGTTCGGCGAACTTCGGGCTCACTCGGTAATTGCCGCGGCGTTTTTCCCGCTCGTGTAACAGCTCCACCCACCGAGCGTGTGCGTCGGCGACGCGACGTTATTGATGCTCGTATAAAGGCCCATGTTATACGGGCAGCTAAAACGCGACGTATAAAACGCTGACGCTGGACATAAAAAACGTAGCAGTTATACGAGCATCAATAACGTCGCGTCGCCGACGCACACGCTCGGTGGGTGGAGCTGTTACACGAGCGGGAAAAACGCCGCGGCAATTACCGAGTGAGCCCGAAGTTCGCCGAACGTCATATTCGCGCTGGGTCAGTGTCTGGTGGGGGGGGAGGAAGCAGATCTGCCACGGCAAAGCTGCCCGTATAACACCGACTCGCGTCATTGCTGCCGCGTCTTTGCTGCCTGTTTACCGGTCCGGACGCGTAAAACACGTCGACGCTGAGTTTACCGGGCAAGACGCGGCAGCTAAAACGCTCGTATAGTTGCACACCACGCAAGTCCATTATCCCGCTAGGCTTGACGTCGACGCGACGTAAAAGCTGCCGCGCTTTTGCTGCCCGTATAACATGGGCCTTAGGCCCATGTTATACGGGCAGCTAAAACGCGACGTATAAAACGCTGACGCTGATCATAAAAAACGTAGCAGTTATACGAGCATCAATAACGTCGCGTCGCCGACGCACACGCTCGGTGGGTGGAGCTGTTACACGAGCGGGAAAAAACGCCGCGGCAATTACCGAGTGAGCCCGAAGGTTGCCGAACGTCATATTCGCGCTGGGTCAGTGTCTGGTGGGGGGGAGGAAGCAGATCTGCCACGGCAAAGCTGCCCGTATAACACCGACTCGCGTCATTGCTGCCGCGTCTTTGCTGCCTGTTTACCGGTCCGGACGCGTAAAACACGTCGACGCTGAGTTTACCGGGCAAGACGCGGCAGCTAAAACGCTCGTATAGTTGCACACCACGCAAGTCCATTATCCCGCTAGGCTTGACGTCGACGCGACGTAAAAGCTGCCGCGCTTTTGCTGCCCGTATAACATGGGCCTTACTGCTACGTTTTTTATGTCCAGCGTCAGCGTTTTATACGTCGCGTTTGTGCTGCCCGTATAACATGGGCCTTAGGTGCTCAGAGACCAAAAACAATAGTCATTAAAATTTATATATATGTGTGTGTGTGTGTGTGTGTGTGTGTGTGTGTGTATGTATATATGTATATATGTATGTGTCCCTAGACACGATAACTCTCGTAAAAATGGTCCGATCGAGACCAAATTTGGTAGAGATGTGTAATCCTACGTTTATTTGGATGAGTTCGTAAACCAGACATATCGACTTACTGGAAGGGATAGTTTTGGGGGGTTTTGTACCCCAAAAATGTTTTTTTTTGCATTTTTCATATGCAAATTAAAAAAATTTTTATTTTGACCATTGGATTTAGCTAAAAAAACACACAATTTAGTATTTTGAAGCTTTACTCTATCTCCATTGGTTACCGAGATATTAAAAAGTCTAAAGACAGTACATTGTATCTTAGTTCTCCAATGTTAATCTTATGGAGAATTGGGATGTGTTAATATTTCACTTATTAACCAATATTTTTCGATGAAACTTGGAATTCAGCTTCATTTGGTTGAGATTCATCCATTTATGGTAAAAAATCTTGGTTTTTGTGCTTATCATGGCAGCAAACCTGCATACTCTTTTCCCATGTTAATCATATGGAGAATAGGCAAAATTCTTTAGCAATGGACAGATATTGATGTAACTTAGAAAATGGCTTCATATCGAAAAAGTTTTTTATGATAAAAACCTACTTTTAGGGCCGGTTTCTCCAAACACGTTTAACTTAAACTTAGTTTAACTCAATGCTAATCATATGGACAATTTTGGTTTAAACTTGATTTTAGGTTTAAACTGGCTTTGAGAAACCGGCCCTTAGTGTTCCCCATGGCAGAATACATGCATACTCTCCCTATATTCATCATAAGGAGAATAGACATTTATTTCCCTATTCATTAACATGTGATTTTATTTGGTTTACAGTTTTATGTGGTCAAAATTAATATTACTAATTTGAAAATTCGCTGAGTACGCAGGTCTGCTGTGACGGGGGGTATTATTTTTTTAATATTTTTTTTATAATAGACTAATAAATAATTGTTAATAAAAAAATCGCAATTAATTCTCAACGAAGAGAATTAATTGTTTTCAATTTAATTTTTATTTTGACTTCGAAAAGTCTTCCATCTTCTACATCTATAAAAACGAATGTATGTAGGCATAGTATGTTTGAATCTTTTTGTCTTTGTGTTTCTTGAATAGGAGCAAAAACTACTGGACCAATTGCCTTGAAATTTGGTAAAACTATACTTTATTTACCTACCTATTAAAAAATGACCCTATTCCCGAACTTTTATATGGTTTAGAGCCTTGCCCCAGTGGCCATGCAGATGTTATTCTTATGGTGAAGATATTAAAAATAGACAAATGTAATAATGAAATGAAGTTTTACATGTAGGCCTATGCAACAGGTTGAAGTAAATTATTTTTTCCATAAAATTTAATTCTCGATCAATTATACAATTTGATAATTACACACATAAACTTGTATATGATAATTTGACAATCACACAGTGCAGTAAATGTAACTGGTAACATTTAATCAGGTTGCGGTACGTTGTATTTAAATTTCTTTTGTTATTAATACAATTTAATTCAAATAAAAAAGCTGTGAAAATTATTCTTCATGGTATTGTGTTAGTTTGGCAAACAATTCCATCCAGTTAAACGTGTGTATAAACTTTACGAAACGAGGTGTATTAAATTTTGTGGTTTATATAGTAAAATTATAAAGAGGGTAGAAGCTACTAACTGCATTTTTCATCGTTGTGAGTTTGATCCGCAAGCATGTAAAAGTTTAAATAAAAAAATTAGTGCTTCTATATTTTTTATGTTTGCTATTTTAATGCAAACATGATATTACTTTAATTAAATTACGGTAGGCCTATACAAAAATGTTTGAGTATAACTTTTAATTTCATACAACGTGGAAGCACAAATGCTTTGCCACAGAATACATGTGGAGAATCAAAGTTGCTTACTTGATCAAATACATAGTAGCTACGTTTTTCCACAAAAACTGATAACATTAATTGAGTACGCAGCTCAAGGAAAAATCTGTGGTTCATCTAATACTAAAAAGTATGCAGAATTAAAACGTAGTATACAAATTTCAAGTAAAACAGACATACTGTAAGAAAGTGTTATGGGAAGTTTGCTAAGTACGACTCTGCTACTGCACTGAGGTGACAGTAACTTTATGTCCCAAAATGTGGGGGGAAAATAAGTTTAGATGTATATTTTTCCCCAGATTGTTATATTATCAAAATTTTTTATTCATATAAAATGTAAAAGTAAATTTTTGTTTGAATAAACAGTCAATTGAACAAACTTTCACAGCAATTGACAGTTGATTCGATTTCTAACATTATAAACATTGAGTGAAGATTGTCTTATGATGTGTTTATGGTCGAATAACCTCCTTATTTTTTCAGTTTCGATTATCCGACGAATATCAGGGTTTTATGTATTAACCATGACACCATTAATATTTATTTTTTCATATTAAAAAGCTGGAAAATAATTTTCTTAAGCTTCAAGGAAATAAACTTAATTTAAAAAATATTTTGTTTGCTACAATTTTTTACTATGATAATTTATTTAGAGTTCACAGCACGAGCGACGGGATTGCTAGTATTAAATAAATTGTGAAATAATTATGCTTCAAAGTGGCAATAATTCAGACGTCATCTGCATTTGTCAAATTGTTTATGTTTTGGGTATTTGTAAACAAATAATTTTTGAATATCGCAACTTTAGATACTTAAAAAAATAATTGATTAATTTTTTAAATAACAGGAAACCTTAGAAATGTTATACCATTAATATTTTATAATTTCCTATTACGATCATTAAGTAGATTGTCACAAATGATTATTTTTTGATTAAAAAAATATCCATTCTAAAGTAGCTGAGATCGTATAGGTCTGCTACGACACTGGGTACTTTCTATTTGCCTCTTTTCTATGTTGTATTAAGGTTATAAAAAGGTCGTCATAGCTCAAAGATTTCTTTCAAAAACTTATTTTTGATAGATCGATATTGTTTTGTTCGGTTTGAAAATGAACAAAATTAAGCATTTATAGCGGGTGTCTTAATAGTACAAGACTGTAAAGAGAGATTTGAAAGTGGATTTTCGATATACAAACGATATTGCTAAAACATTATCAGTGAAAGTTAAATCTTGAGGAAACTTTTGTATACTGAATTACTGCTAATTAATGGAAATACTGTATTTATTTACAATTTACTAAACTAAAATCAAATTTATGATTATGTGTTTCTCTTATACAATGAATAAAGTTTACCTTAAGGCTCCGGTCTAACTGAGCCCGAACAACAATGCCAAATGCCGACTCGCGGCCGTAGCGCTAGGCGAGTTTGATGGCTGCAGAGGTTTACGGGGATCGTGTTTTAAAACTAACCACTTAAGATAGAGATTGGCTGTTAACTTTTCCTAAAAGTAGAAAAAAGAATGTAGTCGGTTATCTTTATAGAAATTTTAAATAAAATTTCTAATTTCAGCTATAGGCCTAACTGTCTAAATTCAACTGTTTTTCTCGATTTTTAACTTAAGTTTTCCATTAGTTTTGATGAAACTACCAAAGTGAGATTACCAAAGTGTAGCTGAGGAAATTTAGCACCATTATTCTTCTTTAATATGACACCTTAGCTATAGCTCTAAGCTGCATTTTGCAGAAGATAACAGGATTCTCAAAAAACCCTTGCATTTGCATCGAGAAAAAAATATGATTTTACTCAGTTACAGCTAAAACAAGAAATTTTATTAAAACATTCTAAAAAGATAGCCGACGAGATCATTTTTTCTTCTTTTAGGAAAAGTTAAGAGCCAATCTCTATCTTAATTGGTTAATTTTAAAACACGATCCCCGTAAGCCTCTGCATCCATAAAACTCGCCTAGCGCTACCTACGGCCGCGGCCGCGAGGCGGCATTCGGGCTCAGGTAGACCGGAGCCTTAAAGAATCCTTATACCACATTCTTCTATTATGTTAAAGAAACATGAGTTATTAGGCCTATAGTATAAGTAAAACAAATTTATTAAACAAACGGTAGTATAAACAACCTCCTCATCACTTTTGTTCATGCTTATAAGCCACGTTTTGGCACGCCTATATAATAAATTTATTTAATTTTTAAATCGGCTCATGTTTTGTGGAGACATATCAAAACTTCTGTGAGTTGTATTACATTTTGTGTATAAAATGTTACAATAGGTTTGGAAACGTTGAAATAACAAGCATTTCCAGGGCCCGGTCGATAAAAGTTAACATTTGAAGGTAAATTGCCACTTGTTAGGTAAACATATTTTAAAACCTTAAATCTAAAATGCAAAGTAATGACAACGTTTTCAAACAAACAAATCATGGGTTATGGGGTTTAAACTTTTCCAAAAAAATTATCTGACATACTGTACCACTTTTAAGTGTTGTGCCCAGATTTTTTTTATTTGTATGTTCCCCTCCCCCCAAAATATTATGGCATATTCTATTGTTATTATTCTAATCTTAACTAAAGCAAAATATAAATAGCAGAGAGTTTAGGAACATATCTCACTATGTAGTAGTAAAAAAAGTATAACTCCTGACGAGCTTTCATTTTAAATTAATAAGATGTGTTTCCCAGCTGAATTAAACTATCAGCACTATCAAGAATTACTTAACCCAAGTATGTAGAATTACCTTATTCCACAGATTTCAGTGCAGTATATTTATTTTCTTTCATTGTTTTTCTTTGTAATGATCCCGCTTCTTCAGAAATATCCGTTGCAACTGTAATAGGGAACATAGAATTAAATTTATTAACCTTGACAAACTAAACTGCTCTTAAAACTAATGTTGTATCCATGGTAATAAATTTCATTACTTTGGTTGCTAAAAAATTAGAATGTTATTAAAGTATGGAAATGAGTTTTTATTTTACTTCAGTCGAATAAACACTATCTCTTATATTAATACGTGAGGGCTGTTTTTTGTGAACAAATCTCCTCCGTTATTTCTGGACCGATTTTAATGTTTGAGATGTCAAAATGTTTGTCCCAATGCGTAGTTTTGCATTAAGGTTTTAGATTTTTGATATTTGTACTCTGAAGGGCACGGGAAGCCCTTAAAGTTCGTTTTTGTCCATAAGGTTAACATAGGGAACAATTTATATTGAATTGCAAAATAAAACAGCTGTTGATAGTAAAACAAACATGTTAAAAGCTAGCTGAATAGAAGCAATTAAACAATTGGTACTGAAATATCAACACAATTCCATACTTTAATACGAGGAGTGTTGTGTGGCACAATTTGTGTGTTTTAACCTTTTTCTCAAAATGTAGAAGGTAGGTTTTGCTTGAACTTTGGACAAGCTGTATGTGTATTTGGGCACAAAAATAAGTTTAGTAACTTAACCCCGGAAAAATTCATTTTCCTGTACAAAAACAAGGTTGGAAATTGAAATTTGTTGCGTGGGTCTTACTGGTTATCAGATTGGTATTGAAACAACAACAAAAGTTAACAAAAATTGAAATAGAACACTAAATGTTTGCGCATGGGTTTTCAAACTGCTGCATGTGAACTAGGAAAAGGGATAGTTGGTTGTTGGTGTAAATTTAATAACCTGTTTACTGTGATAATATAACAAATTTAATGCAGAATGCTACACCTGTTTGAAATAGACGACCTTTAAAAGTTTTTACCTCCAGTATATATAACAATCTTATTGACAAAATGGTTGTAAAATTTTAACCAAAATATAAATGCCACGTCAAACCAAAATTGATCGCACCAGCAAAGATGTAGATTTTCCAAATTTTCGTGGTTTCTTTATTTAAATCCTGAAATGGCATGTAAAGTCAAGTTGAAGAGGATTTAGTTTGTTATAAATAGTAATAGTGTGGGTTCATTCACAATGTCGACTACTAACTCATACATTCATTATTAGAAAAACAGCCGCAGTGAGTGCTGCATAGGCCTATCTCATACAGGGCAGAGAAGTTGTTGGTAAATATTGATTTATCTTCTGTTGTCATTATTTACGTTTTTTGTATGATGAACTATCTAGACTAGAGATCGCCTCCTGATCGAAATTTGACCAAAAATTCAGTTCATCTGAACCCAAGAAGTTTTTAAAACATTTTATATCTGAAAAATCTGTTCTTCCAGTTTCCTAAGCAGTTATTTTACAACAGCTGTCTGATATGAGAATGATTAAATCAATTCTCCTCCTTTCATAAGTTTAACATTGGAACTTTGAAAGACTGTGGGGCGTAGCCCTGGAGTCTGATATGAATTATTATATGATTCTGCTCATCTACAGGACCTTTCTAACGGTATGCGCGGATTTCTCCTACGATGCACACGAGCTGAGAAAAAAAGGAGGAAACGAAACAAGCTTGCTTATTAATATATAGATCTTACATCTTTGAATTTATTACAAATTTTATAGGAGCTTTTAGACAGAGGCTCTAAGACAAAACGGCATAAAAACCATAATTTAATTCTAGCTAATTTGGATCTAAAAGAACAACCACCAAATCTCAACACTATTTGGGAAGTTAGAGAATTATTGATGAAGATCTATGGATGAAATACAAATATGATGTAATCTGATTTTCACTACAATTTAATTGTCATTCAAAGTAACTTGGTAATTTACCGTGGAGCAGGGTTTGATCACCAGGTACTATGATAAAAGCAGCGCATTGCGCTGCACGGGCCCCCTAGTTATTCTAAATTTTCATTCTTTTTGAATATTGAAAATTAATTTTTTTGTTAAATTGAAAAAGATTGGGAATTGGGTCTTTTTTTTGAATTTATGACTAAGTTCGATAGAAGTTCTGTAGGCCTCATTGCATCGATTGCTGAGGCCTCGAGCATCCTCTGCTCGAGGCTTGCTAAATATTGTGAACTCTGACATTTAAAGTGAAGCCAAATTCCAACCAGTCTAACTCTTTAAAGATTGTCAATAAAATTATCGGCTATAAAATGGGTAAGCATTTAAATTCGTCAATATTCAGAAAATGACTTGAAATTGTAACAAATTTCCATTATTTTATAAACCTTATTCGGTTGAAGTAAACTATTATAATATAGCTAATATATCTAATATGCTTAAAGTTTTGCTACTATGTAGGGGTTTGTACAATATATGGGTTTCGAAAGTCAAGTGACGTCGTTATAATTTATTGTAGACGCAGAATAATACCTTCGATTTGTTCTTTTTTATGGGTAAGTGTAGAGTACAGTGTTTGTTGTTAATTTTTTCTATCGCTTCAGTTTAAAACTATTATGGAAAGTAATCTAAAAAATTAATCAAACATAACGAAATTGGAAAGACGATTTTTCTTGTCGTAAATTTCTTCGGAATTATATTATTTCAGCTATTTAGACTTATAAAAAATTACTTTGTCATATTTATACTCATAAATAAATACTCATAAATAAATTGACTATAGTAAAGTTAACACAAGTTGTATGGACTTAGATTTTACTAGGTAAGTTATGTTATTCTTTACACACATAAATCAATATAAAATAGGCAATGAGTAACAAAATTAAATTTTCCATAACCATTATTATCAATGAAATCTTATAAAAATATGCATTGCTAAGGAAAGTGTGTTATAGAGAATTCAAATCAACTCTATAAATTATGTATGAGAAAAATGATTCCTGGTACATTGAGTACACGACCATGGGCGGAGTTTCGGGGGGCCTGGGGGGGCCGGGCCCCCCCAAAAATTTCAAAAATTTTGTGTAAAAAAAACAAAGTTTAGGAGTTAAATAATTGTCCAAAGTTTTATTTCACTTTAACTTACTCAAAAAAATAAGACTATTTACTATGTTTACATTTTCTACCTATGTTCATATATGATACTGAAACTTAAATTCAACATTGTTTGCGCGAACTACGAAGTAGGGATATTTCGTAGATTGTTAAGGGAAAATATAACCTTAGGCCCTACAGTAGGCAAAACTGACTGTCAAAACTAAGGTGGGCAGGTGCCGCGTCCCGCTACTTAAATGTATCTTAAATAGCTTTGTGTATATCTTTACACCTTGAGTTAGTGAAGATGTAAAATTAACATGATTTGTACTTATTGTAAGTTTTCAATACAACTCTATGTCAATAGACTTTTTCATCACACTACATCGATATCACCTGTTTTCGACCCTCAATTCTACCAACGAAACAGCTGTTTTGCCGGCCTAGGGCGGTAATGGAAACGGTAGCAGGGAAATCTAGAATATTAGAAGGTATTTAACAACAACAACAAATAACAAATCAGCGACGTAGTAGTTCAGCTCTTTAGCCTGTATAGCAATTTTGTAATATGCTGATCGGTTAATAAAATTTGAAAAAAAGTAGTTCAGCTGATAGCAACTGTTAAATATGTATGACGTAGATGGGAAAATAGTGCTTTTCTCTTGGAATCAGCTGTAGTCACTTAACGTTGGAGTATTAGTTTTGGTGGCCTTAGCTGATGTGAAGTGGTTGCCTAGCAACCAGAAACTCAAGCAGTACATCTCGCTAGGTTAGTTGAAGTTGAGGATATGTTTTGTTTGTTATGAACGAAAAATTATTTTTTTTTTCATTTGTTTAGAATTTATTGAAGTGTGATGAAAAATATCGTTCATAACTCGGGCCGAAAGCGTTTTGCCAACTCTCAATCGTTTCAAGTTCTCGACTTCGTCTCGAACTTGAAACACGATCTCGGGGCCGGCAAAACGCCACTTTCGGCCCTTGTGACAAAATATACTATTTATGCATCCGTAGGCTACTATCGGTAGAGTTTAACATCAGTGTCACGATACACCGTACTCATGAATGATAATTGTTCGTCCTCGAAGACTAGTGGTCAGTAGTGCCTCAGAGCTTCATAATATGGTTAATTGAGCCAAAATAATCCAAATAGTTCAAATTAAAAAGGTATCTTGAAATATATTTACCTATATACTCGCCATTTTGTTAATCCCACTTAATAATTTTTGTTTCGATGGCAGGTTGTTGTTGGAACTTCTTGGAATGCACCTTTCACGAATGTCTATTATTTCCTTTATTTTAAATATGGCGGATATTTTAAATTTTTAAACCCAAATATATTAAAACCGGTAAATTTTATAAAAAACTTAAATGCGGCAAAAAAGTTTTTAACATTTAGCCTAATTATCTAACAGGTGACCAATGATATCAATTTCGTAAGGATCTGACTATAAATAACGGAGTTATTGTGATCTTTTAGCTGAGATACATTGATTTTGTATTATATTTCATGCGAAATATGGTTCTTTTAATACCAAAATCGCAATAACTCCATTATATGTTGTCAGATCCCTAAGACCTTACTAGGGCCTACCACTGGTTAAATAATTCAATTTTAGAGTTTTTGTCTTTTGTAAAATTTTATAACTTATACCAATTTTAAGATATTTGAGAATATAATCTTAATTTGACCGCTATTAAAAAAATACAAATAGTAAAACAAAATGTATTTTTTATAGACAATGGGTATTAAGTGGAAAAACAATATGGAGGATATCTAGATAAATATGCATCTTAGGATACGTTTATATGAACTTTTTTGCTTATTTTGACCCAATTAACCATATTATGAAGTTTGGTGACGTACTTTAAAGACACCCTGTACATGGTTTGTTTTTATCAAAATGTCGTGCATCTACTACATGGAACAATCCTTTAGTTAATGAATCATTAAAACAGTTCAAACAGGTAATCGCTTATTGGGAGTCTATATATAGACAACGGGAGCGCTGGTGCAGTTCCCCATTCCTGGGTTCCATAAAAACTGACCGAATGTCATGACTGTATTCGTATCCCCAAAATACTTGTATCAGACTGTGCTATCCACCATAAATGTTTACTTCGAACGTCAAAGTAAAAGATGTTAAATATAGGGCCTAGTTAAAGATGTCTGTGTATCAACCTGAATGTAAAGGATATTAGTAAATGTCCTTTATCACTGACCCCCGGTGGCCCCCCCAGCAATCAGAGGCAAAATCCGCCCATGTACACGACTAGCACTGAATTTTGATTTCTAGGTAGGCCTAATTGTTCGAAAAAGTTTAAACTAATGCTTATATGTATATCGAAACAACGCTTAAATATGCTAGTGGGTTCAAGCCAATATCCGTTTTACTGCGAGTTTACCCAATGTTGTTTTAAACCAACATAGTATTAATAATATTGAATATTCATCATCAACTACATACTAATTTCTTATCAATTTGAAGCCACTTAGAAAAACCAACAGATTTAATTCAATGGGAGCTCTATTATACCACTCAATTATAAAAGTCAATTCTGATATAAATAGAGTCTTTACTTGGAATCAATATTAAAATTCAACGAAGAACGGAAATTGGCCGCAGAAAACACTTTAAAAATTTGTCGGCGGCTCATTTCTTAAACAAACTTGTTAAAGGAGTATAGACTAGGGTATACAATTAAAACACCTCAAATTATGACCTGTAAATCTTCAATCAAAAGACTGGATGAAGACATTATACAAGGCGGGGTGGGTTTGGGAGTCCTATTTACTCCTACTAGCTGGAGCACAGTGGGTGGAAACGAATATTAAACGAGTATCCACTATGTTGTAACCTTCCACACCAACAAACATAGTACTAATACCATCTTCAAAGTCTTTTCATCTTAGCAGTGGGCTGCGAGAAGATAAATTATGCAATAAACTGTTACAAATACCATAACACAATATGATTCTAAAGCAGGGAGATAGTTTAATAGTCTGTCTCTTGGTCTTCATTTTTAATACCATTATGTTATTAGACGTTAGGAAACAATTAAAAAGCAACAAAAACGAAATTTATTTTTTAGACAGTTTATAAGTGCATTAAATGATTTTTTCGCTCAGACAGTTTTACAATATCCACCATGTATAATTTAGGCTGCAACAACCCTGGTACCAGTTTGTGACAAACATGTTTACGTAAAAAATGTTTCTCTGAGCTGGAGAAAATGTTTATGTATCCGTTTAATTATACGAACTCATACAACGGTCACCTGCGAACGATATAGGCTACATTATTGAACATTGTTTGCGAGGTATGAGAATGTGGCTTCAATTACCGGTATCAGGAATTATGTTTTTAACTTCATTGTCCATCTTTTTTCACTAAAAATCTGGAAAGAAATAAGCATGAGATTAATGTAAATAACCAACAAATCAAAACTTTAAAATTATTGTAAACTGTGTGCAATAGTGATAACTAGAATTACTAGTGTACGATACTGGTGCAAATAAGGGAAATAGGTATAAAGCTGATTCAGTAGTTCACAAAGCTACTTTTGACCTAAATGAAAAGACTAAACCAAACTGAAGTTTTGAGGAAGGAAAGGGAAAAGTGCCTTGGTGAGATTGGAAGGAGTGAGAGAAAAAGAGATCGAATGTGTACACAATTAGAAGACGGCGACACGATCCTGGCTGTAACGATTAATTCAGGACAGTTCTCGCCTGATAAGCTTTTTTGTCCTCACTGGTGTCGAAACGATAATGTAGCTTGTCCGGACTGGTCAAACGACATTACACAATACTTAAACAATGGCACCGCTCTGGAGGCCACTGCCAATGCCGGCCAGTCGTGGGACTCCGTGGAGCTCCGAACACGATACTAGCAGGATGGGTTTGGATGGGCCTAAAACGATAATGTAATATTTTTTTTCTTGAAAATTTAATGCGGTAGAAAAATCTCCATTCCTTGCTGTTACAGGAAGAAAGGGATCAACGTTGGTCCTGCATAGTTGATTAAAACATTTATACCTACAATATAAAAAAGTTCTGAAGTTTCAAGGTGTTTTGTTGCATGAAGAGTTTGCCGCTCGTACTTTTACTGTCTTATACAGGACCCATAATCTATACAAAGAGACAAAACAACGTTTTTATCAACAACAACATTTCCTTAAATGTGACTTAAATTCTTAGAAAAACAAGCGCAGCGAAAGAAGAACAGAAGGGACTAATGCATTAATACCTTTGTTAGAAGAAACAATAATAAGGCCTAATCAGAGAAAGAAACAAAACTGCTGCGAAACGAATATTTGTAAAAGTTATATCCGAAAAATCAAAATCGGGGTGGGAAATTAATGTTTGCTGTATGTTTTCGAAAACATTTCGTAAGAACTTATTATGTAGCAGTTAACATACTTCATTCCCGCAAAAGTTCAACCAAAACACTTTGTTAAGGCAAAAGAATGTTGAAATAGAATTAGAATTAGTAAATTCTTTTTATCAAACACATATATGATATTGCATGCATGAACTACCTTCTTAATAAGTAGCGTAACTCGCAGATTTCCAGGACCTTTCCCAAGAGGTCGCGACGTTCCCCTTCGACACGGCGGCGACCACGTGTAACCCAAGAACCTCGCGGAGAAACATAGACTCCTCACCTAATGCAACGATCGCGCTGCGAGAATCTATGTGTATGCATAAACCGGCCGTGATAGCATCTCTCCGACAATTTAAGGGAACATAGAGCGAGATTAGTGATCACGACAATTTCCCTTTATGTCTTTGTTTAAGCGTACAAATTGTTGGGCCGCGATGTTATAAAGTTGTACGCCGCCGCCCACTCCCCTGCCATGTGTCTCTGTCTGATGCGATCAGAGGTGCCAACCGAACAACGCCTTTTGTCCCTCCAACGTGCATTACCTTCCCCGACCTATCCTCTAGAATGCATAAAAGATCTGGAAAAGATTATGCTTACTGCACCATTGCCTTCTTGAATCCCCCAGGGATATATTTAAAGATTTTTGAATTTGCTACAAATAGATAAGTGACTTTGGGTTCTTGACGTAGCAAATGAAACATTCTACCCTACAATAATATTGACCATAGGGTATGTGTCAAATGATAAAAATGTTCGTTAATACGATTACGATAATGATGATAATTAATTGGAAGTTTACCAGGATAGGTGCTTACAAATGCATCTAAGGCTTCAAAAATTTTCGAAAATTATACTTTAGATAGAATTATAATTTAAAGTGATGTTTCAGTAGTCAGTACTATTTGTTGCTCGTGATTTTCAAAAATTAGTCTGGTTGAAAAATCTGCATTGTCATGTGAGAAAATGTCAGGAAGACAAGGATATGAAACGTTGAAGTCGGATGGAAACTATTATAATTACCCTAATTTCCCATTTTGTTGAAACGTTTACAAAAATTTTTGCAGATCGTTATTTTAAATTATTAATCCGTCTCATTATTTGTAATTCTAATGTGATAAACTTTAAAACAATCAAAAACTTGTCATGAATGAATATTGTTTACTCGGTTAAACGTTTGGTATGGATTGAAAACTGATCAAAGTTAAATACTGTAGATACTAAACCCTCACATCAAAATCTCGCGGAGAGGTAGAAGAAAGTGTCCACACCTGCGGTAGCATTCATTAAAGATGAGTTTTAGGGTTGAAAAAGACCGTCGGCCGTGAGAGAGTTGTCTGGGTCTGAGGGGCCAATCAGGGGGTCGATTAATCTCTGCCTCGTTAGACAAAGGTGATTACATGTTTAAGGAAATGGGCTCGTCTCGCGAGAAAAACGACCAAAGGGTTGCAGGATATTAGGCGGCTATTATAACTCGATTACCGCAGGGCCTCAAATGGTAGGCGTAATGGAGAGGGCCCATCACGCCCTTCTATTTACTAAAACATCAGTGTTGGCCGTGATCAGGAGGTTAAGCCTTGTCTGCTTTCTGCTCGCTGCTCAGTAGGTTTAGTCTTGCCTGCTCTTCTGCTCTTAGTACATCCAGTGATCAGTAGGTCTAGACTTGCCTGCTCTTCTGCTCTCAGTACATCCAGTGCTCAGTAGGACTGGACTTGCCTGCTCTTCTGCTCTCAGTACATCCAGTGCTCAGTAGGTCAAGTCTTGCCTGCTCCTCTGCTCTCATTACATCCAGTGCTCAGTAGGACTAGACTTGCCTGCTCTTTTGCTCTCAGTACATCCAGTGCTCAGTAGGTCAAGTCTTGCCTGCTCCTCTGCTCTCAGTACATCCAGTGCTCAGTAGAACTAGACTTGCCTGCTCTTCTGCTCTCAGTACATCCAGTGCTCAGTAGGTCAAGTCTTGCCTGCTCCTCTGCTCTTAGTAAATCCAGTGCTCAGTAGGACTAGACTTGCCTGCTCTTCTGCTCTCATTACATCCAGTGCTCAGTAGGTCTAGACTTGTTTGCTTGCTCTCATCAGAACATCGATCAGGAGGTCTAGATCTAGATTTGTGTGCTCTTAAGCTCTTAGCACATCCACTGATCAGCCGGTCTTGATTTACTTGCCTTTCTACTCAAAGCACATCTAGTGTCCGTGAAGTCTAGAATTGTCTATTTTATGTTAATTAACTCAATTAATGGAGGTTTTGAGTACCGAGAATAATGTAGGATAAAAATATCAATGAAGACAACTTAAGCCGCGTCCGTTCTGGCCAGTATACATGTTTATTGAACAAAATGTTTTGCTGAACTTTTGTTTCGTTCATATTTTTGTACTTTATAATATAAACCATAGTAATTAATAACTGTTCATTAGGAATGTTTCTTTATTTTTGTGCTGGCCGGACATGTTGAACACCTCCAAATGTTCCGCTAAAAATGTAGTGGCAAATGTTCCACCACTAAAGACCCAGGCTTAAGATATTCCTTTAAGAATCCTAAACAAAATCTACATAATTTGTAAATAAACTACCAGATTAAAAAAAATTGAATTCCTAAATTGTGATATAATAAATAAATCATAGCTGTAAAGCCTTAAAAGAAACAACCAATATTGTAAACTACGATTAGAACAAAACAATTTTAGATTCAAATAGTTTTTGTATTTTTTAAACGGCTTCATATAGAAATGAAATATCTGCATCTCTTAGCACATTTCCCAAAAGAATAATTTCTCCAGTATCTTAAAAAAAAAAAAAAAAAAAAAAAAAAACTACTAATCCCAACTGAATCCCCCTGGAAAAATTGAATACAGTTTATCGTTAAGTTTACCCTTCAAAGATTTTAATTTCCTAGTGATTTTCGATATAACCTTCTTACATTCACAAATTTTCTTCTTAGGGATCTTCTTGTGTTATTCCCAAAACACACTCATTGTATCTAGGCCTATTGCTAAAATTATCAAGTTTATCCAAGGTCCAAAATATCATTTTGAATGAAGTCACTCAAGCAACAAAAACTGTAGTTTGAAAACAACCTCAACTGGAGACTCTCCGTAATAAAACACCCTTTACCCTCGCGATCCCCACATTACTAAACACGTCGCCGGTCGTTGTTCGCGCTGCGGACTCGTTGGCTCCGCACGCTCTGTCCCTAAACACTGTTATTTCTCGCAGTTTACCAGAAAATTTATTCAACTGTGTGATTTACCGGATTGGTTTTGCCGCCCGTTGAGCTGCGAGCAGAGGAATCTCTGGGCAAACAGACCGCGAGGGGGTGGAGGAGGTTCTGGGAAGCTCAACCAGAATGTACACAAATTACGTAAAAATCGCGTTAGTGTTGGACGCCCACTCGGCCGTAAAGCGGCGGCGAACCTCGTAAATAACCGGTGTTTATGACGAGTGTTTGTGTTGGTCAATAGACGAATCAGACGGGCAGACGACGCGCGAAAAGGTGCAAATTATAGAGTACAAGCCTCGCTGCAGACGGGAACAGTACAGTCCGGCCGAGGTGCAGGCTGCACAGTTCATTAGGGTACAATGTGCTGCGATGAAAGTTCCACATGGTATTGAGAGAGGTTTTAACAATTTTACAGCATGACGATTTTGATCCTCAGTTAAAATTTAAGCAATGTAAAATATATTATGAGATTTTGTACATTTATCATTTATCTATACTAAAGCTCGCCCACTGGTTGAAATTCGGCCAAAAGTTTAAAGCTGTTCTCATTTTAAGTTTTGAGGGAATTAGTAAGAAACGAAAGGATATTATACACTTGAGGCTAGTGAGCGTCGCAAACGAGCTCACCTGAAGGGCATAAAATTTACTCAGGTTTGGCATTGCAGATTGAATACCGTTGCAAAGCACGGGTAAGTCAACTAGTAATATATATAAATTTACAGTACAATCTGCCTTCTTTGTTCAAACACTAATGTATACCAATTTATACAGAACCGAATAAGTATAGAGACATTCCAAAGAGGCTGAAATAGATATACGGTAGAGTGCTACTATATGATGGGCAGTTTCGTCTTCTGTTGATTGGTGCCATTTTACCAACGATTCCCGACATTTCTTTGGTAATCAGATTTACACTTGTCCATCTGCCATTAGACATTTACCCACAATAGAAGCTTCTATGGTAATTAATCTCAACAGCTTGATCATAGGTCATAAAATCAAAGTAATTTTAAAGGCAAACAACAATGAATCACATGTTTTAAAAGTATTATCTGTGATTTTTTTAAGCTTGTTGCAACCAATGAGAATACCTAAAATGGGTAACCGAGGAACCGAGGATAAAGTATGGGTGGTTACCAAAGAAACGGCGAAAACCATTATGGAGTGAATGATCAGAGCACAACAAATTAACATGTGTTTATCACTATATCTATTTCAACCTCGTTGGGACATCCCATAAAAAATATTTAAAAAATAGTTTGGCCCTCGAAAACCAGAGGAAAATAAAGCGCTGACACTTAGGCCTTTAGGATTACTCCTCCTTATTGTCACGGAAGCACTCTTTCTAATTCTTGAATGTCGAAATGAGCATATTTGTTTCCCAAAAATCAATACAACAAACTTCTGCAAAATTTTTTACTCCATCGGTTTCCATTCAACCAATCCGCATAGCTCGTAAATTAAAATTACATCTTGGTGCTATCTGTGTTTCAATGGTGGCGTTCTTACTTCCTCATAAGGATGACACTACTTATTCGGTTCTGTATACATTAACGTTACTTAAAATTTTTTAACATATTGTATTATTATATGATTTACACCTATGCTTTTCTTGCCGTTATTTTATACACAAGAATTTATCGCTCAACACCGTGGTTTCCAATCATGCTTTTGGAGATTATGCCAATGCCCAACCTCCAACATACAACTAAACTTTTCTCGCTTTCAATACACAAATTGGCCACATGGTTAAAACACGGGACTTACCTTCAAAAAAGTTTTTATAATCAGGTGATCTCCAATGCTTTTCTTATGGAGAAAAATTATTTTTATCAACGAGTGTTTTTAACGTTTTGATGAATTAAACTACCATTATTTTGTACCCAAGAATACTTATTTGCCCTCCAGAATGGTTTTCCGCTTGTACTTTGCGAAATAATTTCCAACCACATACCCTACTACAAAACTTTCTCGTTTAATATAATAGGACTTGTGTTCTTAATGTATTGCTGGGATTTATTATTACAACAGCTGTCTAATGATTCACTCAATTAGCCTTCACCCTCAAAGATTAACATTGAAACTTTGAAAACATGTTGGGCGGAGCCCTGAGGGCCGATGTTGATTATAATGGGATTCTGCTCATCTACTGGACACCTTTACAGGGCATACCTTTCCAACGGTATGCCCAGTTTTCTCCTACGATGCCCACAGGCTGAGAAAAATGTGGAAAAGAAACATACTTGCCTATTATACGAATAGGTTCACTTTCATGATGCAATTTATGTAGGAAAAATTTTACGGTTTTGATGCTTTCACATCGATTATGGGGAAATGGGTAGTTTTTATAATACTGAAATTAGGAAGCTCCATTGGTTAATGTCCATTATACTTTTTTAGTTGGTTGAGTGTACCAATTTTAAGGGTAAATAGACACAGACTTCATAAAATCTGTTAATAAGACTCGCTGTGGCAGCAAATAAGCTTATAACAACACAAAATTTAAAGACGAAGTTAAACCATATCAATTCAATTCTCTATTTGGCTTGGACGAAAATCGCATATGCATGTGAATCAAAACTGATCTTAAATGATTAAAAACCTATAATTTCTTCGTTTTGTATTTTTGAATTATTTCATTGCATGAATACATTTGTCAATAATACATCTTCTTCTTAAGTATTCTGACTTCTAAATTTAAATTTTGAATTTAAATATGTAAGATATTGTAAGTAATTAGATTTACAAAATACCCCCGTCGCAGCAGACCTGCGTACTCAGCGAATTCCTAACAGAATCCGGTTTTTTATTTCCCCCATAACACCACGGGAACTAGGGATAGGAGATCCTATCCATGGGGAGGGCGTAGGTTTGCTGCCATGGTGGTATGGTAGTTAGATAGTGGTAAATCCCTTCCCAGTACATACAAAATTTCATTAAGTTCTGGCATTTTCAATTTTCCCCATAAACCCCATGGGGGTGGGTAGGTAGATTTGCCGATAAAACCCTACCTAGTTAATGTTGGCCCTACATACATACCAAATTTGATCAAGTTATGCCAATAAATATGTGAGACACAGGGTTTTAACGATTTCACATAAAAATAACATGGAAAGCTCATTTTAGGATTTGTTCCGTAACCTGATACTGTAAGCAAAATAAAATAAAAAATACTATTTTTTTTTCAAGCTCTTTTGAATGGTTTCAGTTAAAAGTGTTGAATTTTTAAAACTTAGATAAAAAATGTCGAAACCCCATTTTTGACCCTTTTGAAACCCCATAAAACCTCGTTCCCATAATCCGATTAGCCTACTCTGATTCGCAAACTCATTAAAATAGACCTGGTACTACACTTCCATACCAAGTTCCATAAAAATCGGAGGTTCCTTTCAAAAGTCTCAGTACAACGCACATATATGCTATATGAAAATAAACGCATGGTGATTTTTTTTCTTCTGGAGACCTTAAAAATGAAAAAAGCAACATGGTCCCGGTTTTAGGTCTTACCATGGCTACTACCGTAATTCCCTTTAGGGAAATTCGCTAAAATAATGTCCTGTTGTATATATACGACCGGAATTTTAAGATAGCTTTTTTCTCATAAAACTAAAGTATAATCTTTTTAGAACTAGGAAAAGTCATTAATTTGCTCTATTTAAATATCCCTCTACATGAATGGCATTTTTTAAATTTTAACATGGCTCTGATTACTTCTTTTTGCAACTAAAAAAGAACTAATCGTAAACTTTTGTTATAATTTGAACCTGAGCTCTAAAACATAGTATGAGTTGTTATTTCCACTTAAATATAGGACCTTAAAAAGATAGTACCATCGTCATTTGTATATGGGAACTTCCAAAGCTTTAATATGGAATGTGCATGCACGAAGTTAATAGCATTATAACCATATAAATTCTAAGATTATGGGGCAATATGCTTGAGAGTCAAATCATATTCAAATGAAGAATTACATAGCTAACTGTCGCTAGCGAAGTTAATGACTTGTGGTTAACTCTCCTACACCTTCGTGAAGTCAATACAAGTTCATGGCCGAGCGTCGTGACCGTCTTACAGCTCCAAGTCGTAAACTATTTTGTTGTTTATTGGTTGCTTAAACTATAGCGTTTGACACGATTTGTTATCTAGAAAGATATTTGTTGGTTGTAACAACTGACCTGGCTGGGGTACGATCACTATTTTCCAAGTAGTTTTTGTTATTTTTTATTTCAATAATTAAATAAAATTGTAGTTTTATAGTATATTATTAATAATTGGTTACATTATTACGAAAAAAATTGATAAAGCTCACAATGTGTTCGTATGCTAGCTACTCCAAAGGATAACTTTGTACATATGAAGCTGTACGTAAGGTGACGGTTGTACAAATTGCATTAAGAGAAAAGTGAAGATCGATCGTTTATGGCTAAGTTTTGGCTGGAAGGGAGATGCACTTATGGTAACTATTGGTTGTATTTACAACCGCATGTTCCTGCCCGAAAACTTTACGTAAGGTGGTACTTGTCCATACAATGTGTTGTAGCCCGGGAGCTGTACAAAAGGAGGTGGTTGTACGTACGGCAGTGTGTTGCATCCCGGGAGCTGTACTTAATGAGGTGGTTGTACGTATGGTAGTGCGTTACAACCCGGGAGCTGTACGTAAGGATGTGGTTGTACGTACGGCAGTGTGTTGTAGCCCGGGAGCTGTACGTAAGGATGTGATTGTACTACGTCAGTGTGTTACAACCCGGGAGCTGTACGTAAGGAGGTGGTTATATGTATGGCAGTGTGTTGTAGCCCGGGAGCTGTACGTAAGGAGGTGATTGTACTACGTCAATGTGTTACAACCCGGGAGCTGTATACGTAAGGTGGTGGTTTTACTACGGCAGTGCGTTACAACCAGGGAGCTGTACGTAAGGGGGTGGTTATATGTACAGCAGTGTATTACAGCCCGGGAGCTGTACGTAAGGAGGAGGTTTTACGTACGGCAATGTGTTGTAGCCCGGGAGATGTACGTAAGGAGGAGGTTGTACGTACGGCAGTGTGTTGTAGCCCGGGAGCTGTACCTTAAGGAGGTTGTTGTATGTACGGCAGTGAGTTGCAGCCCGGGAGCTGTACGTAAGGAGGTTGTTGTACGTACGGCAGTGAGTTGCAGTCCGGGAGCTGTACGTAAGGAGGTTGTTGTATGTACGGCAGTGAGTTGTAGCCCGGGAGCTGTACGTAAGGAGGTGATTGTACTACGTCAATGTTACAACTCGGGAGCTGTATACGTAAGGGGGTGGTTTTACTACGGCAGTGCGTTACAACCAGGGAGATGTACGTAAGGGGGTGGTTATATGTACGGCAGTGTATTACAGCCCGGGAGCTGTACGTAAGGAGGAGGTTGTACGTACGGCAGTGTGTTGTAGCTCGGGAGCTGTACGTAAGGAGGAGGTTATACGTACGGCAGTGCGTTGCAGCCCGGGAGCGGGGTCAGTGCTGGAACACTCGCGGTCGAGCGCGCGGTCTCTCTCAATTTCGAAAACCAGTTCCCGAGTGTTCTCAGTGTCAAACAATATTTATCATAATCAAGCGAGAATGTGCATTACCCGGGCCGGATTAATGTGGCCGGATCCGTGGTTAGACGCGGCGCTCCGCTGTAATTTATTTGGCAATGGGAGCCGTATCTGCCATCGCCAACACGTGGAGCGCTACACTAATATTGGTTTAGCGCATCTGATGATCGATCCTCACGTTCGCCGTGTTAATAACGCCTATCGGGCTGCGTGAAATCACGTCCCGGGCCGCGAGGTCAGCCACCAGCCAACAGCCACCATCAGCCCCGGCGGTGGGGGCGGCGCGGCGGCGGGGGCTTCCGTCCCGGACAAAGGACCGCTGGAGGAAGTTTAATAGGAAAGCTTCCTTACACTACCATTGAAACTATAAGTAGAAACTGAGACTGTAATATACAGAAATTCAAGTGTGAACTTTTAATCATTGTTTCTATCGGATGACTTTAGGGAATTACAAGGACTAACAGCAAGCGCTGAGCGATATGTGAGCTATTAAAATATGTTGTCTTTCATGCAAGTCGAATCAACCGAAATTCCATGTATAGTTTAACTCTCATGCCTAAAGCTTCCCTCACAAATAGGGTTATCACTTAAAGATTATTTTATGTTACGGGTGATTTGTCTGGTTAATTCCCAGTAATATTGTTACGTTTTACAATCCCTTAAATATTTTGTTTTTAAAGATATTTTTGTTTGCAATTAATTTTATGGGTGGGGATTAAAAAATTTATTAGATTAAATTAAATAGCTCGACCTTCAAAACAAATGAACAAAGATGTTAAAACTCGTAAAAAGTTATTTCATTTAGGCCTATTCCTAAAACGAAAACCGCTCTCGATTCTCATACTTTGTGAACCAACGAGGTAACTAGATACAGAGTGCTCAGCAGATAGGGAAAAGTGTCCCCAATTGATCGGCGCCATTTTACCCACGATTCCCGCCATTTCCTTGGTAACCAGTCCTTTGTTTACACTTTCCCATTTGTTATTTGCCATATTACACACACCTCCGACGTTTCTATGTACGTCTCGACTTCGTTTCGAACTTGAAACACGATCTCGAGGCCGGCAAAACCCCATTTTCGGCCCTGGTAACGAAATATACTATTAAACAAGGCGGGTACAAACCGGCTCCAAACCTTCCTCAAATGTATTAAATGAATGTAAGTGTACTATAAAGGAAAAATACAACAAATTTTAAAATGGCGTCAAACCCGAATAGATTCTGAGTGATGAGAACGAATTTCAAAATTCATAATTATAAAGTTGATCTAAAGTAACCGTACAACTGTCAGCTTTATATTTACCACAACAATCACTTTTTCACCCTATATATCTATATAATTCTGTAAGCGAAATTTCTTAAGAAAAATTGTGAGCGTGATACAAATCGCAAGAAGATGGGAGTGTCCCGTACACGAGGGAAAACTATCGGCGTGTCCATAATGTTAACAGGAATTGAGAAATCACGTAAAACGTCCTCCATAAGAATAACACAGGGATTCGAAAAACGTCTGCATTGTGTACATTAAAACATGTGTTATGGTTTAATTTTAAAACGAGACACAGATGGTAACATTGAGTGAAGATGATAAAATAATTCACAGCAAGAGAAGCAATATATGTAATTCTGTAAGCGAAATTTTTGGAGCAAAATTGTGAGCGTTTCACAACTCGCAGAAGATGGCAGGGGTCTCAAATTTAAGGTCTCGGTCCCCTTCATATGGGAAAATTATCACCGTATACATAAAGCTGCAAGGAAATGAGAAATATAGTAAAACGTCCTCCATTTGAATAGCATCGGTATTCAAAATACGTCTTGCTTTGTGTACATTAAAACATATATCATGGATTTATTTTAAAACGAGAGACAGATGATAATATTGAGTGAAGAACTATTAATAACCAAATTACAAAAAATATACCTAGAATGGTAATACTATATAATAAGACGTTTTGTGGCTTTGGAGCGACTCTCCTAGGAGCATTAACAACCTTACAAACTATTACAAGTTGACTGCTGATTTTTACTATTGTTTCAATAATTTAAATTATGAAAAAAAAGAAAAAAAAACTGAGCGTGTATACAAATCATAAAATACATTCTGATCGTGATAGAGACGCAATGGGCAATGAATGATTTTAGAAACGCCTACATTATTTACATTAAATAATGGTTTTGGTTTTATTTTAAGACGAAAAGTGTCAAGTAATCATTTTGAGTGACGATGATACATTAATTAAAATTTAATTCAGGTGTATCAGTCAACGTAGTATTGATATTATGTTACCTGAATTTTGGCAGAAAGCTTTAGGTCATCTCATAGATTGCCAAATTATAGGAGGGAGTAAAAATCAAAGACGTTTGTCCTGCATACTAGGGGAAAAAGTCGCAGGTCAAAAACTTTAATACAAAATGGGAAATACAGTATATAAGAACGATTTTCCGAAAGTTCCTCCTTAAAGATTCTCAATGTTCGTATAGTGATTAAAAAAGTCTGCTTTCTATAAATATACAAAATCAAGAGTTTCGATTAGGTGGGACGAATATTGACAGTAAGTGAAGATGATCTACTTTAAGGTTCTGTGTTTATATTTTGGTGACTAAAAAATAAAAAATAAATCTGAAAGGAGCTAAAATATCCATTCAATTTTAGGACAAACAAAACAATGAAATGGCTTTGATACAAAAAGTTTATTGACTCTGAAATGGGTGCTTAACATCCGTCATATTTTTTTCTCATTGCTGCTTTTATATGTTATATTTAAAAAAACCGTCATAACTCAAAGGAACTATGATATCTTTCAACTGATATTTCATAGATCGATATGATATAAGTTCAACAGACAAAATGAAACATTTACAAAAGGGTGGCATAACAGTATATGATTGTAAAGAGTGATTTGGGGGAAAATGGTCTGTTCAAAGGGTTTAAAATATTATATATAGCCTATTAAAATTAAATTTAGTGAAGAACTGGTAATCTGCTATGGATCATGCTATTTTTATTTTAGGGGCTTTTGCCCCTATGAGCCACTAGTAGAGATCTAAAGAGATTATGTTCTTGAAAATAGATGTTAACACGAGTTGTTTTGTTAAAAATAATGTAGCAATGTATTAATTATAAACACGGTTTTAACTCAAATAATGTACAAGCTGAAACGTAAGGTTTTCGTTGATAACATTTTAGAAGAAACAGAACCATTACCGTACATGTTAAAATACTGCATTTCAAAAACAGCATTCGGAATCACTTAAATTATTTTTTTAATTTCATTGATCATTACTATGTTTGTAATCCTAAAACAATTATTTCTTGTGAAACTAATCATTCACCTGCAAATATATATCTCTGTAGTCATTTATCATTCCGAAATATTATGAGGAATTTTCCTTATTGAAATTCGGAGCTGGGCTACTTTGGAATATATAATCACCAAACATTGATCGCTTTAATTACCGGACCAGTTAGTTGGGAGCTAAGTAGATTATTATAACGCTTTTTCTTCCTAGAAGGTACCTGGGTCAGATTTGAACACATTAATTCATGATTATAATCAAGGCACCTGCGCCCACTATGCCGAGCAGCTGCTACAGAAGCCCTTAATATTAGGTTCATTATTGTTAACAACGAGGCCTATCGGACTAACCATAAAACTCTGTTAATCATAGAATATTTAAATCCTATGGCTCATACCTCTAGCTTTTGTCTTAAGTGTAAAGCAATGTGGATTATAAGCATTACGATTAAGGCTAAAGGCAAAGGCATTAAATATTTTTTAAGACTTGTACAATTATAAAAGAGGATAGACTTAATTCCAGATAACTGTAAACAAAACTCTCTTTTCTCCAATTTAAGAATTATGTCTCAATTGTATATAATAGGAAATCAATAGAAATATTATTAAGCTACGATTATGTATTACTAAGTGCAAGAAAATATGAATGTAACATCGCGAATGGTTACAGATATGTAAAGAAATTTGACATGAGAACCCATTTATAGAGATAATACCTTATTAGAGAAAACTGCCGCATACCTTCCTTAACTAAACCATACATTCCGAAAGACAAAACGTGAAAGGTTTATCACTCTATAACTAACTCCATTTCTTTAAACCCTGACTGAATTGGCCAATAACATTCATCAAACAGTAAACAACGCAAAACACCTCTCGCTAACGACCGGAGCGGCGATAACTCGCTGACCGGCCACTCGCGCGTTTATCACTGTCGGAAAAACAAACAGCGAGTAATCGCTCCTCCGAGTCTGTCCGCAGATGAGTTAGCGATCAGCTGATCGGGCGGCCCGCGCGCGGGAACGACCGCGGGGATGCGACCCCGCCATCCATGGTTATTAATTGTGCCCCGCTCTCCGCCTAATTTCCCGGGATAAGGGTAGCAATTACATAGTTAAACACCTCCAACACGCGATGGGCCAAGAATTATCGCGCCAGTTGGAATCCCGTGTAACCATCAACCGCTGGAGAAATATGGCGTCTACGGTTCGGGTTTTGTAATTGAGATGGATTCCCGCGGTCCGCGGTGTGTGATCAGATGATTAGGTTTATTGTTTAATTGCATACACCAGTTACTATTTAAAATATATTTCCTGCGCAGTAGAATTATTGCTTAACTATTTAGTAAATGAGTACAGTATTTAGCATGGCACCGCCGTTACCTACACCAATTCCCTCTTGCTAGCTTATCAGGCACTAAATGCAGTAGTTCAATAAAAAAGTATGATGCATAAAGCTTAAAACTTTACTATACAAGCTTCAGCCACTTGATGAGCACGATCTGAGCCTGATTGAAAAAAAACCATACAGAGAAACTTTATTCTTCAACACGCTGCCCATAACCACTTCAGAAGGCTACCAGAAATAGAACTCATCCTAGCGCTAAAAACCTGGTTCGTATAACGACCCTTCTATACCATACAAGAGTTTCTACAGTGGAGGACTGGAACCCATAGCTAACAAACACACTCTCATATACAATTGTAACACAAACACTTGACCTTTACTCATCTGCTCTTTAAGAATATGAATAATAAAGAACTTCTGATCTCTGGATTTGGCAATATCCTTTACCTTCCACCTTATGGTTCCTTTGATAAGAGTTTTCCATTGAACCGAATGGAATCATAAACTCGTGCCTTTAGTCTCTGCTAATATAAGATGAATGTTTAAGGACACTTCAAGTTGTTTAGGTCATAAAGATTTTATTGTTCGAAAGCAATAATAGTCCAAAATATTAATCTAGAGCCAAATATCTGTATTACTAATTTCGATGTTGATTTATTCATCCATAATACTGTACATCCAAAACCGTACATCCACCATTATTTACTCCGAAACGTAACTACGAGTAGGCCTACAAAGATTATAATCACATCGCAAGTCCAGAAAGTCCTCAATTTCGCAACCACCAGTCTCTAACCTTCTGTCTCGCTTAACACAACAAATTGTCCAACATAAAATCTAATCGACGCCAAGTTCGAGTCAAGCCCAGCTAAACTAGTTGAAACAACTGGAAGTGAACAAATCATGGAGCATAACGGGCGAGTCCGACATGACACAGAGCAAGAGTTAGTTAACACAGACATCAGCTGGGACGTTGATTCATCTTTTGACCGGTTCGGATAATTCGTCGTTTCCACGCTCATTGGGCCGCCTGCCAGACTCTAATGATGTATTTACTTGTGTCAGTTACACCCATCAATAACAGGCGTCTTTAGCGGCCATATCGTATCCTCCTTGCACCGTGCAATTAAACGTCATGAGCTTGCAGTGGGGCTGACGTGCTAATTAGGAGCTTGATTGGTCTATTAGCATAAAGAAGGAATATGTTATTTTTATCCTCTAGGTTGGATGGCATCCCAACACTATGTAAAATTAAAAATGAAAACAGTCAATCTTATAGGTTAAATGACATCCCAACGCTATATGTAAAACTAAAAAATGAAAACTTAGTCAGATAGTTGCTTTTGATTGTGGTAGGAAAAGTCCTACTTAAGAATATTATTAAAATCATAAACTGTAGTTGGAATATTGGCAGTTAATTACTGTAAATTTGTTGTATAATTGGATCCCTTTATTAATTCTCTTCCGTGTATCCCTCATCTTCCACATGATAACTTCATCCCTCTACGTCCTCTTTGAGCTTCCAGGGGGTCATCTTCCATCGGATTTTTTCCCACACTTCCTTTACGAATGATATTGTAGTGAGCCTTACCATGTGTATAGCCTATCTCAAAACTTGGCTCTTTGTTTAAGTTTCGGATTTAGTTAATGTTGTAAGGTTTAATGTATTGGACTTTGTCTCATGTAAGGTCCCGAAAAACTTAATAGCACTAAGACTGTAAAAGCGCCTCAGGATGTATGTGCATATGTGTGTAATATTATGTATGTACTCATGTACAATTTTGTATGTACATATGCTAAGAATTCAAATATGTTTTCCTAACTTGATCTAGGTGTATTTCGGTACTTTCATTGCAGGGCGTGCAGCTGTTGTGGGTTGTGTTTAGCCATAACTCGGAGTCAATAAAGCGTTCTATCAATTTTCCTTTGATTAGGATATCTAGGTACAATACTTTACTGGTTGGTGTTTTATATGTAACATTCGACAACTATAGCACCTCGGGATGTATGCTATACAGCACGCTACGTCACAGCCCATATGCTCAGATACCAGCTCCTCTTAGTTAGCATCCCGGGTATGGTGGTGTGATGGCCCGCAGGCTCCATATATCACACAGGTTTATGGCAAGCCTCACTGGCCATTGCTTTAATAGCGCTGATTCACGGACTCTCACTCACCTGAATCGATTTGTGTAATAAAACGCTTACTACGCTATTGCCATATATCTAATATAGTGTATTGGTGTACTTATATATAAAAAGGCAATTCGCCAATAATACCATGATTTTACCAAGTGCATCGCTAGTGTCCTTATTATAAATTATGTTTCTTAAGGTATGATTTTATAGTAATAATCATCTTATAGGCTACTACGACGGAGGTCTGTTGGTATCATTTATTTTTGTGTAGTTTGGGAGCGATAATGTTTGGGTGTTGGAAGACTTTGGGTTAGTTCATTTCATATATAGAAATTTCAATATACAAGTATCCCATTATTGTGTCGGAGAGCTTGTGATGTAAAAAAGATGATATTTATCAATAGACTATTGTTAGGATGCTATATTTATCAATAGCAAACGCGGCGTTTTAATAAAGTTGTTTTTTGAACTAAAACTTAATAGCTGATAATGAAAAATATGCGAAAAGGCTTGAAAACAACGTACACACAGTTATTACAATACTGTAATAATATATACAGGGTGGAAGAAAGTCTGGAAACGATGTAATATTTTAAAAAGTGTAATAAAACCATTCACTATATACACTAGTGTACTGTGGTGACTCTATGTCACACATATGATTAAAACCTTTATTATTACTAATCATATGGTATTGTTTTCCAATGTTTACATTTTAATTCAATGTTTACAGTTTTGTTCTAGAATGTTATTAAAGTATTCAATTAGGGTTTTCAAGTGCTGTTTTCTTTTCTATATTAGTAGAAATTACAAAAATAGGTATACACGTGGAACTTGTGCGTGCTATAATTTATTTATTACAATACCTTCAACACCGGCTACCAAGTTCACAATAATAAAAAAGATTGGTGACGATAAAAAAAGTCTTTTCGCGTGTGCCTATTGCCATAATAGTTCAAATCAACATTCAATCAGTTCAATTGTAATAATTTCGATCTTTTGCTCTTTTATCCATAGTCATTTATTTCAGTTTAAAAATGAATGAAGAACAATTTAGTAAATTTTTGGATGTATTTCAAGAACAACAAAGGCAACAGAGTATTCTAATTCAACAAGTCCTTGAAGCTGTCAATACCAACAGAGATGAAACCAAGCCTTCTATCAATTATTGTACGATATCTCCTTTTGAGAATTTTGATCAAAGAAAAGAAAAATTTACATGCTACCTAGAGAGATTTGAAAATTACTACACTATGAAAGGACTAACCGACCCCACGAAAATAAGTCAACTTTTGTGTGCTTCAATCGGGAGTGAACATTATAACAATTTAGCTTCTTTCCTAGGACCCGAGAAACAAATGAAATCTCTAAAATATGACGAACTTGTAAAGTGTTTCAAACAGTTGTTAATTCCAAGGAAAAACGTTGTAGTTTCCTAACATTACTTTTTGAACATTTTTCAGAAAGAACGTGAATCTATATCTGAATTTGTTGCATCTCTTCAACGTGATATGGCTGAATGTGAATTCACGGTCCAATGTCAATGCAATCAATCAGTTTCAATTGGAGAAGTTTTTCTTAGAGCACAATTTATTCGAGGTCTGCGGGACGATTGGCTCCGAGAACAAATTTTGCAATCAAATGAAACCACTTTTGAACGAATAATTTCTAAGGCAATTGCACTAGAAGCTTCCAAGATCGAGTCTAGGGAGCTTGGCCAGCGTTCAAATTCAAACAAAACTACTTTCAATGGACATGATGAAGTAAACAAAATATCAAATTCATCAAAGCGATCTTGCTCTAACGGCCGCTCAACTAAGTTGTATAGGCCTAATCAACGTCGTTCCAGGTCTCATTCTAGAAAGCCAGATTATAAAGCTCTTGGCATTGAAAACCTTTGTTTTCGTTGTGGAAAGGAAAATCACCAAGCGTCCGAGTGCCGAGTCGACAAGACAAAACTCAAGTGCAATAAATGTAATAAACAAGGACACCTAGCCAAGGTCTGCATTTCTACAAGCATGAAAAATCAGAAGTCCAGCTCCTCTAGTTCGACACATAACATACAGTATTTTGCCCCTGTGGAGGTCTCAACATCTTCGCTTGACTATGGCCTCAAGAAAGTCGAAACTGTTCACCAACAACCAAATGTGGTAGACTTGTTCGAAATGAAAAATGATTCTGACAAATACATAATGGAAAGCCTCAACGTTTTGAAGTAGACACTGGCGCAAAGTTCTCTCTACTTTCCAGCAATGACTTCGAGAATCTTGACCTAGGAATTCCACTGGAGAAAACCACTATTGCTTTCCGATCATACTCCGGCAACGTGATTCAACCTGAAGGCAAGGTGAAAATTGACGTTTCTTACAATGGAAAACACATTAAAGAAGAACTTCACATTGTTCCACAAGGACATGATGCGCTCCTGGGACGTCAGTGGATCAGAGCTTTGGGTATTGAACTGTCCCAATTAGAATCTGACATGAAACGACCTTCTTCAACCCTCCAGTTACAACCAATGAATTCTACTGATGAAATTTTCAACACGTTTCGTGACATTTTTGAGGAGAAAATAGGATGCGTTCCTAACTTTCAAGTATCACTACAACTTCGAAATGGTGCTAAACCTATTTTTACCAGGGAGCGTAATGTTCCACATGCTTTGCTTGACCAAGTCAATAAAGAATTAGACTCACTTCAAGAACAAGGAATAATATCACCTGTGGAAACGAGTGACTGGGGATCACCACTTGTTGTCATCCCTAAAGCAGACGGCGGAGTTCGCTTATGTGTAGATTACAAGTGTGGCGTCAACGAGCGTCTTATTCAAGCAAATCACCCTATAAGGCGAATCGACGATGTACTCGACAGTTTACGCAATTCAAGATATTTTTGTAAGCTTGACCTGTACAAAGCTTATTTGCATCTCCAGGTTGATGAAGAATCAAGTAAAATACAGACCATGTCAACACATCGAGGGACGTATTTGGTACACAGACTCGGTTTCGGCATAAAGACTGCACCGTCAGAGTTTAATCGTATTCTATCACAGATACTGAAGGGATTGAACAAAACAGAGTCATATTTCAATGACATTATTGTCCATGAATCGACAATCTAAGAATGCAAGCAAAATCTTCAAGCCTGCCTCCAGCGACTTTCAGACTAAAACCTACATGTGAACAAACAAAAGTGCTCATTCTTTCAAGAGCGAATCGAGTATCTAGGACGAGTTGTAGAGTACAATAAAATCAGTAAATCTCCAGCCAAAGTACAAGCAATCCAGCAGATGCCCCGTCCTTCAAACACAGAAGAAGTTAAACGTTTTTTGGGTCTAGTATCCTACTATTCACGTTTTATGCCTGATGCATCGACAACAACATACCCTCTACGATGTCTGCTGCAGAAGAAAGCAAAATGGGAGTGGACATCAGCTTGTGAAGCTGCATTCTGGAAGATTAAAAATGAGCTATGCAGTGATCGAGTTCTGGTGCCGTTCGACCCCACATTGCCACTTATTCTAACTACAGATGCTAGCCCAACAGGAGTAGCTGCAGTGCTTAGTCATAATGTTCAAGGAAATGAGAAGCCGATAGCATATGCTTCAC